>OX454266.1:45896990-46496990 GCA_949715065.1 Periphyllus acericola | reverse complement strand
TCATTCCGCGTGTACCTTACACCAGGGGCGGCCAACAGGTCGATCGCGACCCCCATTCAGATTTTCTTGAATTTTTAAATTTTTCAGAAAACAAGCAAAAGGTTTTTTTTTTTCGTAAATTTGTGTATCTTATGTTGTCTTATGTATCCACGTTATTAATACTTATATATCAGGGGTGGCCTAACGGTCGATCGCGTATGATTTAAAAGTCGATCTTTGGCATCTTATTAGAATTTGTACATGCGGTATACACTGATTGCCTCTGGTGGTTTAGACTTTCAAATGATTGTTATCATTGTTCATCATTGAAACTCTGGTCGGCGTTCTCTGCTCAAGTTGACCGTCTTAAGAAAAATGTTTTCTTAGTCGATCTCTACTTGAAATAGTCTGGCCACGCATTTACATTTTTGTTTATTGACTACCTTTTTTTTTTGTCGATCGCGATAGCCTGAGCAAACTAAGAAGTCGATCTTAATCGTCTATTAAAGTTGGCCGCCCCTGCCTTACACTATCCGAATCGACCGGTTGAAAAATAATTCCGGGCGCCTGCGAATCCGGTTCATGAATATTTCAATGCGCGTTTAATACGCGTTCGTGTGTACGGAAACGTGTACGTGTGTGTAAATACTGGCAAGAGAGAAGGATAATATATATAATATGTTATTAGTGAATTAAAAACGTATAAATCATTTCAGCTGCTGTGCTCATAAACTACACACGCGTGCAAGGCAGGTACTTGTTATTCAAATATTTCGTAATTTATTTCGTTGGTAAATTAAAATTACCATGTTAATTTATTCGTAAACGATTTACGCAACGTTTTGTTTTTCAAACGTTTTCATTAAGCGCGTGTCAGCAGCCCTCCGACGTTTCTCCTCTTCTTAGCCGTACCAGCTCTGTTCAATAACATTTGTTCGCCGCGTTCTCGTCATCGCGAACGAACGGCCATTGCCTAGCAAGACGAACGGCGAAAAGGCTTGCGCTTTCACCACCATCACCGGCTCAAACGATTAGATTATTTTTTATTCATTAGATTTGTATCGTGGGCTCGGGAGTTTTTTAAATACTCGATTACCGTTGGTTCGTCACGGAGCAGTGATGATGATGATGCTGATAGCGGGGGAAAAAATGACGAGCCGCCTTGAAGGAGATAAAGGTTTTTTAATTAAAAATACTCTAAGATTTCCTCTCAAACACACAGTTTTCTCGTTTTCTCCAAAAGGAGGCTGTTCATTAGCGCCGACGTAAGCACGCAAACACAAACACACACACACACAGGAGTTTTTGGGAAGAATGAGATTATTATTTTAAGCCAATGTTCGCGGCTGCGGAATAATTTCCAAACTCGACCTCCGAGCATTCTGGTGAATTAATTGCGCATACTATAAAAAGCAATATTTCTTTGTCTCAGCGACGACAACGTTCGAGAATAAGTATTAGAGTTTTATGTACTCTTTTTACTTTTTTTCTATGCCCATACATGACCGTTTTTATTTATTTTTTTATTCTAAATAAATTAAAATAAAAATTTACTCAAAAAGTTTCATATGCTGTAGATTTAAAAAATAAATAGTTAAAAAAACTTTTTTTAGGAATGCATTTGTTTTTGAACAATCATTCGAGATGTATAGACCCGAAGTCTATTAGAAAACCAAAATAAAGGTGAGACACTTAATGCGATTTATCTTTAATAAAAAAATAAATAAATAAAACACAACTCAAACAAACAAACAAATAATTTTATCAAGGGTATAAAAAAAATCTTTGAACAAAGAGACGAGAAAAACTAAACAAGTGTTTTAAACGTTAAAAACACGTTTGGGTAGTTTGAAATAATAATATTTTTCAAAGGCTCAAAAAAAAACACATTTGTTATTAAAGACAATACGTTTAATTTAGTGTCCTGTTTACTTCATCCCACCGTAGATTAATACCACATATGAAACTGTTTTGTTTGGAAACAAATAATAAAATACAACCCACGACTTACGTAATTTTCATTATACAGTTCACATGTTTTAACTGCAAATGAACGCAATTTACGTTTTCAAAGTATCATATTATACTTGTTTAAGTCTTAAAAACAGTTTCACTAAGTGAAAATTCGTAGTTAAAAAATGTCGAAAAGAAACGCACCGAATCGTATAGTGAATGTTCCACTGGGATTTACACAGAGCGATATCTCCCGAGTTAATAGAGATAATACAATTTTGTTTTTGTTTTTTAGCATCCATGGGCAAAGGCAGTTTTGCTTGAAATCGTTTGGTTAATATAAGTGTATTTTGAAAGAAGTTAAAAATTTACTTTTTATCTTATAACTTTTATGAATTTTGAAGATAAACATTTTTTATGACTTATTTTACTGAATATTTTGACGGTTCAACTTTCAATTTTCATTGAGTTATTGATTTTCAATAATTTTTCTGGTTTACAAGAAAATAGTGTACTATTTACTACATTTTAAATAATAATAACCAGCACACCTTATCGGAAAAATGATGATGTGATAATAATTTAAATTATTTCTTGATAAACTAAAAAAATTATTATAAATCATGTTCCAATGAAAACTGAAAGCTCAGCGGTAGAAATTTTCAGAAAAAGAAGCCCTATACAATGGCTATTTTTGAATACCACAAAAGTTATAAAATCTAAAGTTAATTTTTTAACGTCTTTGCCCATGGATGCAAAACAAAAAACACCAAAATTTGATTATCTCAATTAACACAGGATATATCGCTCTGTTTAAGTCCCGGTGGGACATTCTGTATATTATATTCGCATGCTGTAAGACGTTTTGTATGCATATACGTTTTTATTCGTAAGCTGAACCTAAGCGTCTTATAATATTCTATATTCGTGAATTTACTAGTCGTCGTCACAAATTGAGTACGATGTGAAATCGACTGATTTCCCAGTCAAAAACAACCTAATAACTTGCAGTTGTTGACTCAATCGACAGCATTAACAAATTTATGGTGTTCTGAAACGTATTAGAATTCGTCATTAAGTCTACAAGAGAATCTACTGACCGTTTGATATTTTTCTTTTTAAAAAGTCGGTCTCTAACTTTCACGTTATTTATAATATGAGAAAATTCCAAGAAAAAAAAAACCAAAAACTAAATGTCAAAAAGTTGTGTGCTGTCGTTCTCGATTACACTTGAAGCAAAATTCCAATCTGTTTCTTATCAATTCACCGTATTGTTCGGACTGATATTGTATGAATAGTTTTTGGCCGAAAAGTGCACGTGATTAGAAATAAGTAAATACGATTATTTGTTCGATAAGTAACGATATGTATTATTTAATATCAAGTGGGTTTTATTTCGTTAATAGTCTTTTCTCCGTTTTTTCATGTAGAATAAAAAAAACGTTTAAGATATTTGTTGGATTGTCTGTTTGATACAAATCGTAAGACGACGAACGAGAGAATGAATACAAGTTTACTTCAGCCGTTCGCGAGCTACAAAGAACACCTGTGCGCCGCTTTACAATTCAGAGGTTTCCTATGGCGAATAAAACTGAAGACAAAGAATAAAAACAGGAATATGTTAAGCGACCGTCGCGATGGTAGATAATGACGTGTATTAAATGCGTAGTGCGCGGCAAAAAAAAAATAAAAAATCGACCCGACCCGACCAATAAAAAACGTATAAATAATATTGCATTCAAAATTATAATTTTATGACCACGAATGATATTATGTACAACCTAATAGGTAAGCTAACCGTATAGGCAACTTACTTATTTATAGCCGGACAAACTGGTATTATATTAACAACTTTTAAGCCAATCGTAGTACGCATATTATATAGCGTGGTATAAATAATACCATTATACAATCGCGGTACAACGAGAAAAAACATAAATTATTAATGGTGTTATCACATTTGTCGATTGGCTCGAGCCCAGGCAAGAAATTTACAATTCCAAAATGTCATTGTGTAAAAATAATATTCGCTGAAACTATGATTTATTATTTTTTTGAACCCGAATGAAGAGCTCCTACTCGTAATTTGTTTGCGTTCGAAAAATATGCTCGTTTATATAATTACAGCATTGTCACCGGTAGATAGAACATAAAATATTGTGTACATTTGAAAAATCTTCCCCACGGTGCAGTTCAACTAATGTCAAATATATACGATAACAATAGTTAGTTTCAAAGTGATATATTTTGTGAATAAACCATTAATAATTCTATCATTACAAAATTAATTGTTCTATTTATACATTATAGCTCAATAAACATCATCTGTCTTAATCTTTACCACATACAGCTCTAAACTACTAAAATCATTTTTTTCGTTGTTTTATTCCATGTTAAACTTGTACTAAAAAACATCATATTTTTTAGACACAAATTGTTATTTATCTTTCACTTTCTAACAATTATATTATTGTTTGTCGAAAATCTCCAAATTTTTTTTATTTTTTTTACCGATGTTGTTTACATTTTTTTTATATAAATTTTCATATTTTCTCGCTGCGGGGTTTTCAAATACTATAAAACATTTCATGTAAAAGACTTAAACTATCATTCAACCGTTGGTTTTCAATTCTTAAATGATTATCAGAGCAATATAAATCTATCGTATACGAACCGATCGATCCGTTTCGCAAGAGGGCTATTAAAAATATATAAATATATCCATGTTTATATATAAACTGCAATGAAAAATTATCGCGGTCTATCAATGAAGTTTAAGATTTAAATCAGTATTAAAACGTATTCAGTAGTAAAGTGCAAACACTGTTTTTTCTCAACAAAACTTTATACTTTAATTTGAGGGGGGGGGATCTGCAGCCCCGAGTGAGTACAGTATAAAATTACATCACTCCAAAACTATTACAATAGCGGCTATATAACGTAGATTGGACAAAAGTCCGCAACAAGTAAATACCTAAACAGTACTATACCGATGCAAATGATCTGCGTGGGATTGAATAAAATATATTATATTCTGTTGCTACACACTATGACTTACACTCACGTAATCCCGTATATTATCTCGGAGGACCAAGAGAATGTCGGAGGGTACAATACTAGAATACTAGAGCTGTGACAGTCTATTCCTGGAAATTATCGTCCACACGGAGGACGTTTAATATCTTTTGTATGATTCTTCGAGTCCGATCCTTATTGCGCACCGTTTGTCATCTGTTAAAACATATAACATCCAGTTCAGAATATGTGCTCACTGCTCGTGATGGTTATCCCCTTACGGTCGAACATATTATATTCGATGAACTCGACAGTTCTTTGAAAAAAAAAAAATTGTTAAATAGATATACAACTTTTTTCACTCGAAAACTTGTTTTCAGTGTGCGAATATTAATATGTAATAATAAGTTTTGTAAAAACTTGAAATAATAACGAACGGTAATGAATAATAAATGATTTTATTAATAGTAGGTTTGTATACATGCGTTATAGTGTGTGCCCGTATCATAACTAATTTTGTTACCTAAGATTGTTACGATTATGCTCTTTATAAATTACAACTGTTCACAACTTATCGAAGAATAATGATTAAAATCTATCCGTTAAAAATAATAACATTTTGTTTCGTCAGACTTTTTACAGTATATCAATATATTGTGCGTGGTTGCGTGTGTGTAAACTATACGTATCCGAGGGTCTGCAACATAATGCTAACTCGGCTGTTTCCACAAAAGCTGCTGATCGGCATCCGAGAAAATGAATTTAGTGTTTAAAAATTGAGCCCAGTAATAATATTATGGTTGCTTTGAAAACAGGCGGCGCGGCGGTCTATACAACGTCGTTGTAATGTTATGATACTATTGTACGGCCGATGTTTTCAGAGCTCTAAAGAAACTGTTTCCACAAGTCGCAGACAATGCACAGCGATAAAAAACCTTCTACACCGGTTGTTTACCCGTGCGGTAGTCAGCGGTTTAGTTGGGGATTTCGAAAGCATAATAAAACGTCTGCAAACATTCACGTCGAGTGATAACACGCGGGTACAGAAGTAATCGGTGCGAAAGTTCTATCGCATAGCTCCGTGACATTTGTCACAGATAATACTGCAGGTTGCTCTTTCTACCTTTTCGTTTGTTTCCTGCGACCTTAGCACATTTTTCAAATTATGGATAAATAAAAAAACATCCACGCACGCGTACTATACAAGTGATCGTTTTAGTCGCGCATCGCGTCGGTCGGCAGATAAAAGATATCCATGTCGATTATCTATAGAAAAGAAAAAAAAAGTGTTGAGACAAGTAAACGATGTGAAATTGATTTTTTTCGGATGAGGTTTTATCATACATTTTTAGATAAGAATCTTAAGAGGTTCTGGTGAGTACCGAATTTCCCAAAAGAGTAGACGGCGAAAAAAATGATCGAAAAACACAAAACATTCGGACGACCTGCAGCGGACGCTTGCGGTAACACGTCTCGTATGCTGCGCACCCTTACGCGATCATGTGCACGGAACATAAGCTCTCCCGTTGTATCACTACTTTTGATTTCTCGGAAATAGCTTTGTATAGTAGCTACAAGCAAATAATTAGTGGAGATCCGACTTTGCGGCAAAAGTCCGGATCGTACGGCTCGCTTCGTACGGGCGGGAATGATCGCGTTCACGTACAACGATGTCACGATTGCGGGGGTGGGTACGTCTCGGGTACGCAGTGGCGCACAATACCTATGAAATATATGGTTCAAATAGTAAAATCAACAACTGCCCACCTACCTGTTGATCAATCAAATATCGATAACATACATGTAACATTTTAAACTCTACCAAAGCCGCTCGCTCGCTACGCTCGCAAATGACTTCTTCAATCACAAAAATACCTTTAAAATCTGTCTTTCAAGTGTTTTAATCGAAACACACATTTCAGTAAATTATTCGGTAAATATAATTTACCCATTCATGACAACTGAACACGGAAACGCGATAACCATTCAACAGCATAATATTCTATATCATAATAATACGAGTATATCTTCATGACTTCTTAAATATTATTTACGATTGTGCGGTTTATTCTCATAACTTATTCCCATTCCGTATTGGCTATTGCTATTAGCTATATGACCTACCTAATCTACATCTCTTCTACAGTACCACTATTAGATCGACTATAGATTGTAACCACATTGTGCCTATCGCCTGTGTTATAGTTTATAACCACAACATCGTACTCGATGATATTCACTGCACATGCCAAAACATGTTGTGATTTTTTTTAACTTAAGGACACCCCACCATTAATATACCTGGTTTAATCGAACCACCTTGACCCCCCCCCCTTGGGTGCCACTGCGGGTACGGTCAGCGAAATCCATGCGTACAGTGCCACGTGCGTGCTCACGAGAGCGTCCGGTTAGGTTCGGTCGACACGTGTTGAGCGGAAAAATAAGCATCTCGCGTCCGTCCTTATTCGCGTACACGCTCGACTGCACTACACGCGCGTAGGACACTGCCGTGCACTGTCAGCGTTATCCGGTCGCCGGAGTCGTAATACTGATATTACGCACAGGTGACGGTCGACCGCCAGAACGTTTAAAAGTGTATTACCGTTGCTGCAGGATTGAAACAATTTTGTTTCCCCCCCCCCCCCCCGTCCAGATCCGATGTGTTTTTTTTTTAAGACTTTCAACCGATAACTATTACAGTTCAACAATTATTTAATAATATAGGATGCAAAGGTAACAAATTAAGATAAAATACAATGGTCCCGATGGACTGTACAATATATGATAACAAATGGCAATTAAATTAAAATGTTATTAGATAGTGAATTAAATATGAAATGGTGAAAACATTATTATAAGAATATTATTACAAAATGAAAATAGATACAGATAGCTGTTTAGTAGTTCCCTACGTTATATCATATATAAATATATCAGATCCGATGTTATAATCATATTTCCTCTCGGTGCCCCCTAAACGTTCGGATAATCTCGGTGGTACGCACTGTACGCGAACCTTTTACACATTTCGCGCGACCCGACGTCTTTCTACGTCTTCTGATCGAAACTTTTTGAAGAGCAATTAAAACGAACGAATACACGTTCAGCGGTTTTATTACGTGCGATTTTCGTTTATATCGACCTTATATCTTGTGATGATAATTCGTTTTCATCTTATCAATTTCACTTTTGTTGATTTCCAAGATTTTTCACCCACATAATTTGTTTGTTTATTTCGTACTCTTGTACGAACGCTCAGTCCCATATTGCGAACTTGCAATTAATCGTGGAATGTTATGACTTATGATACTTGATTGTGCGTTCAATCTGCTCGTTTCTGCATTCCGATCGAGGAAGCACGACGCTGTTTGTTTAATTTCTCGTTAATGTGTAATACCGTAAATCTTCCAAAACGTTATGATAATAACATACAACTTTTGTACACTTAAATTATTGTTGTCGTTAAAAATTCCAGCGGCGCGCAAGTAATTTTCAAAATTAATATTTGGCCCTTTTTGAAATCCTAGTGAAGACCGCTGCGTGATATGGTTATACGACTGTGTGAATGCGTGTGCGCCGCAGCGAAACGTTGACCGCAGTGCGTCCTTGTTCCGACGAGCAGTAGTAGTAATTATAATTTCGCGGTGGTATAATAACGAGTGCGTGGAAAACATCGTTGAAATCCGAAAAAAAAAAACAAGCTGATTAATATAACGAGGGAGTTTAGAAACCATGGTTATTCTACACTTTCCGAGAAAATTATTTTTACAAACTTTCGGTAACTTTATCCTGCTCGTCATAATTTTAACAAAATATGCTGTTTAAACAGTGCATTAGCTTAGCTATCCACGCTTTTCCTCCAGTTATTCGAAATGAATTCGATTGTTCTAACAAACAATCATTCCGATGCTTGTGTACCATAGCAGCGAATCGCATAACACGCGTAATTGCCCGGTTTACATGACTGGTCCATTAACATAAGTCCTCGGGCTATCGAGATGGTTACACGAGAACTCAATCGCGACAAACGACCGACCTGCAACCTTAGGATTCAACCTTGTAAAATGTCATTATCGTTTAACCGTTTATTAACATAATACAATATTGTGCACGGTACGTCCAAAGTGTAATCATATCTTCTCGGTTTCGCGAATATTCATCTCATCACGACCGCGTAATCGTTTGATTTCAACGAAGCGTCGGTGTCGGCCGACAGTTATTCACGCATAATTACTTAAATGAAATATATCGTTATTGAAAGTTCGTATGCCCAGGAGAATCGTTCAGGGCACGGATAATGGAAAAACAACCATATCGTACAAACGACAGTGCTGCAGCAGTATTGAGTGAACAGACATTCCATACGAGTATACGACCTACACGTTAAACGTAATCAGTGCTCGAAACGGTGAGAGGCACGGGTAGTATATAATATAGTGAGTACTCCAACCGCTTAATCGAAAATTGCTGAACGCCACGTCAGGTGTAGAAAAACTATTTTCGATAAGTGATAACTGACCCGGCAACGCTTTGATATTCCTAGATCTCAATACTATTGTTCTGCTTGAGTGCATTAATTCACCTCTGAAAGCATACGTGTTGATGATCTGTATGTACTATAGAATCACAGCTGTAACCATTCGAATGTTTTTGTCGACTCTGGTCAACGCACCGTCGTCGTATGTATATTTTAGCTAAAATAATACAACTTGACGAAGTCGAACCGTGCAAAAAATATATCTGTAACGACTAATATAATAATAACATTTTTTTTTATATATGTTTTTACTACGGGTGCGGCTGATGATTTTTTTCCCGACCGATTTCGCATTGCCGAAGAGCACCTGATACAGCTGACTGTAAATGTGATTAAAATTACCAAGTAACCATATGGTAACGGGCAAAAACATATCAACACGACTCGCGATGTTTTGCAGTGATTTTTTCATTCGCATCATAGGGTAAGGTACCAAACATTTGAAAACCACGGTTTTGAGGGAGAGGATGACGTATAGTTATATACAAACAGAAGTGCCCTTCCCAACACGACGTTCCGTGATAACCATTTATTTTTACCGGCCCATGAGCTCTATTTGCATCGAAGGTCCGTTCGTCAAGAGTATCAAACGCATCCGTTTGAGTAAACATTTTCATCGTGCAAATGTCTTCGCGAATCAACTCGAGCGGCCCTCCGAGTTCCTACCATCGCTCCATTACCTCCCACCCCCCTGTATGATCGGTAACGGCATTTAGCGCTACAAGTATAGTATATACTAATAAGTAAAGTATAGTAACTAACAAGTATAGTATACTAATAAGTTTTCCGTGTTTCTCACCGCGGGTAGCAGTGCCCACAATGGAAATGATATGCAATTAATACGAAAGAAAATATAATGTTGTACACCCGCTGGGCACCTCCACCGATTGTACATTCAAATATGATCAGTGACGATTCGTGTCCCGGTATTATATCTGGTCCACCGTGAGCGTACGCCAAAACCGATAGCGTGAAATTGCGAACATATGTAATACGTATACATGCTCCGATAGTTTTGTGGAATAAGTAAATAAATGATTTTCTCGTAAACGGAAACATCGAATTCGTTAATATCACATAATGTAGGACCACGGTCTGAATTCGAATTGTTTTACGTTCATTCGAATCGTAAGCGAATGGATTTTTTACAAGTTTCACAAATTATGATATGTACCCGAATAGTCCAATTTATCTAATTATTTTATTACCGTAGTACAGTCAACTAATCATAGTGCGACCGATAAGACAAAATTCAGATGTTGCAAAAGTATTTTTTTACAGTACATTTAAAGCAATAAGATGATTGAAAACATGTAGATACAATGAAATAAACAAATCGTTTAAAGCATTTTTTCGGTTCGTTACGGTCGGTAACTATAAAAGATAATTTATTAAAACATAATAACAAGGTAATTTAAAAAGATTATCAACAATTCGAAAGATGCCTAATGACCAAAACTAAAATTACTACCTATATACCATGATTGGTTATAGTATAACTGGTAGAACTACCTCATTATAATAAATCGGTTTAAAAGTAAGCCTGCCTAAAGAAAACGATATGTCGGTATTTTAAACGACCGAAATTCTACACGTAATTGATATAATATGCGTGTAAAAATAATAGTATTATATATAAAGAATAAGTAACAAGTAGAAAACTCGAAGTAAAATAGGTTTAAAGGTACAATTTTCTAAAAGAAAATTATAGTCATACAAAGGCCAAAATTAAAATTGACTGGTTGAAACTGAAACTATATTGAAATAAAATTGTAGGCTTACTGGTGAAAATTATTTAAATAATATTTTGGTATTACTTTGTTCAATTTGTATGAAAGTTGAAAAGAATTGTTAAAAATATCGTTTCGAGTACAATATGAATCAAAGAGGATTCAGAGATTGGGCACCGGGTCCCCAAGGTTGAGGTCTTAAAGCACGCCTCAGTCTTAGATCAATTTTACAGAACATTTTACGCTTGGCACATATTACGTAAATATGCAATTATTAAGTAAATTAATGAATTTAGGTTTATGATTTCAATAATACAAATTGAAAAATACCCGCACACCATAATAAGTCTTGTCATTGAACTTTGTATTAGAATTTATCAGTTGCACAGTTTGTTTTACATTTTTTTTTTCATTGAGATATACCTCACTATGACACTATACATCAGGGGTGGGCAAATTGAGACTTGCGAGCCGCTTGCGGCCCTCGTCATAGACTCATGCGGCTCGCATCTTACCGTAAGACCTAAAACATTTTTAGTAACAAGCTTTTTAAAAAAAATATAGTGTTTTTCTATATAATATAATAAATAGTAATTTTATAAATGTTAACGTATTTTTTAATACTTAATTCTTATACTGCCTATTATAATTGTATTGAAACCGTTTTCTATAAAAAATAAAAATGTTACACGTACAATGTATGTATTGTTACAAAAATGTTAATATACTTTAATGTTGCGTTAAAAAAATAAAAAGGTAAATACTTTTAAGCGTCCTAAAGTGAAAATAATATTTAAAAGTTGAATTAATGGAGATACTATCGTGTATACATATATGTATATGATATTTGATAATATTCAAAACAGCTGTATCCGTTAAAATAGATTTTAATATTGGGCATCCATTTTCAACAATATCAACTACAAAAGTATTTTCTAAAAATTGAAACGACTATTTAAGTAATTCTAAGCCTTTAAATCTACCCAGTTAAATCAACTCTGGGCTCTTACATATTTTTCTTTATATTGTGCGGCTCACGACTTTTTTATCGCTGGTCACCCCTGATATATATATATATATATATATTAAGGCGCATCTCTACTGAATTCGGCTTTATCGTTCGGCTGTGCCGTCCCCGCTGAAATCGAGGCGAATCTATGGACTAATATTTTTAGGTGTTATGGATAGCAAACACATAGCCTTGCAATCTCTGGAATGGAGTGGTAACGATTAATATAGGCTTACAACCATACATTTTTTTAGAACAGTTCTTGTTAGCGGCAGTTGATGTTATTTTAATTACGCTTATGTTGGATGCCAGAGTAAGATATCTGATAGGATGGCATAATTGATAAAGCATATTATCCTAAAACGCTGGACCCTATTGCATAATGCATCCTTAAAGACAATCAGGAGGGGGTTAAAATGTTTTCTTTTTCAAATTCATCTTCACTTTAATCAAACCCCAACAAATATATTATATACTTAATGCGTCATTCGATTGTATATAATATCAGCACAAATTTTACACGACTACTGTTATTATGATTGGAAACTCGTTTTTAAAACTTTAATTTGAAACTACAAGGTATTTGACCATTTGCATAGTTAAAAAGTATAATTTTGATTGCTATAACGCCTATAACCTATAAACGTCGCAGAATCGTAATGTTCTTTTTCAAAGATCAAAATAATAAAATTCAATAAATTTATGAAATTCTAAAATTGAGAGACAATGATAAAAAAAAATACATAAATACTCCAAAAAAGTATGATAAATAATAACTAGGCAAAAAATATATTATTAATTTGATTTCCACAAAATGTAGTTGAAACAATTATTTCAAGAGCTTCACAGAACTACATTTGTTAAATTACGACTTGTAAATAATTCATAGTATATATATGTACTTAAAAATGTTTGTAAGTTTTTTCAATTTCGACATTAAAATAATAAACTTAATTTTATCATAATACTGAAAAATGCAAGTTTTAAATATTCTTTTATATATTTTTAGTTTTACCTGTCATGTGCAGTAATTAAATATTAAAATTTCATAAAACGCCGTACGATTGAAGCTATTAATATATTAATGTTATTTCCATAAGCCTTGCATCGTCTAAAATATAAACGCTACATACGATATTACAACCATGTTGGCTTCAAAACGTTATAGCTGTCATAGTTATATTAAGGTATTTGCAGGCATGTAGATTCAGTATCTGTCTCGAGTATTACACACTTATTTTGAATTGCAAATGTCAATTAGCCGGTTTCATCGAATCATAGGTATTATTTTTTTTTTATTTATTGGTATAAAAGAAATCCTATAGTTACTGAATAATAATCTGAATTCAGTTATATGCTAAAACTTTTAAATAAGCGTCAAAAAAGGTTTATCCTGTTAAGTATTTACCGATATACATATTTATATATTATAATTATATATGTATATATTATTTATATACATTTAATTTGAAAAGAAAAACGGTGAAATGGACTAAATAATTTAAAAGTATTGCGTATATACATAAAATAAAACGCTGAAGGACCTTAACAAAGTTAAACAAGTTAAATATTTTAAAGCAAACCCCGTGAGAATGACGAGCTTGTTGTGTTGTGGAAGGGAAGAGGATGAAGTTAATTTGATAGGGAAATTATATTTTCATGAAACGTATTTCTAACCATTCCTTATTCACGTTTAAAAGAAGTAAAATTAAGCTTTAGATATAAAGTTAATACGCTTAACTCCTATAAACTGATACCGTTTGGAAAAAATGAATAACATAACGGCTTATTAGTTATTAGTTAATTTGTAACATAATACATAACATATTATTTAGGAACCGTAGAAATTATCCGACGAATGTAAATGCACAAGAATAAAATTATTTTCCATGGATTATATCGTCATAAGTTCTGGACAGAATCAATGGGGTGTAACGAGAATTACTTTTTTCCTACAGCACATAACCCATAGTCGGCTATAGTCGATATAATAATATGATGTCATATTTATTCGTCACCATTCAACGCGCTCAGATAATCGTTTTCCCAATAAGTTTTTCGGTCAATTTGATTTTTTTAAATTAATAAAATTATGTAAAACCTGTACATTATGTACAGTAAAATGACCAAACAGGATATTCTATAATACAAAGACTTCTTGGCGTGGGAGAAGACCCATTCGGTGACGTCACTTCAGCGTGGGTAGTACTATTATACGTAGTGTTCGTTTTTACAATAAATGGTCGGGGACAACGCTGCTTGAGCCTTCTAGGAGACGGATTCCAGGAGTAGAGATTGAGAGTAAAGTTGACATTTGAATTTGATATCAGTAAATCGAATGATAATAAATTATCATCATCAACAATACCTATATTACATTATAATATTATAATGCGGTGTACCTGCACGTGTACGGCGTACGCGAATCATATTACTGCAGGTATAGGAGGTTATTCGCTGTAATACGCGTTATACCGCGAATAAATAATAATATTATGTCCGCGTGTATAGTAATTGTTGGCTTTGTCATCACACAACTATTCCGAACGTACGTTTTAAAGAAACTCGCGCACCGCAACGATACCGTATTAATAATAGGTAATTTAAAATTAGTAATTAGTAATCATTAATTAACAATAACTGTTGTTTGGAAATACGATATTTAAAGATAACTCGGCTAAAACTTGAATTTACACGGTCATTGTCGCGTACAAATATATACTACGTGTAGGAAAAAAATAATTTTGTAATTTGAACATTGTCATTATCTGTTTTTTAGATTTTTTCTGACAGCCGTGGTTATTTTTAATTAAAAATTTGAAATAAAAAACATGCACGAACGTTAAATGCAATCGTTTTGAAGCCCATAAATCGAAAATCACTTTTGCTCTAGTTTGGTCGATTTCATATTTTTTAAGCATCAACGTTTTATCGGAGAAAAATTATTCGTCGAATAAAATGTTATGATTTTTTTCTTTCATCGACAGTAAAAATATAATTAATTTGAATTACGATTTTCCACTGCATTATAATCGGTCTTTAAGAATTATCATAGTCACTGCGGTCGAATAGTTTTGTTTTTTAATCGTTTGCTTATCATTTTTCGTGGGTGAACGCTTAAAAAAACACACTGTAACCAAACATAATTTGTTGTCAAACTCTTCATTATTTCGCACTATCATCCCAAAAGTGTTTACGTCAATTTGTTTTAGCGATATTTCCTCTCTGATCACACATCCAACGATACTACCCGAACGTTTATTTCGATTCTGTAAATAAAAGCATTTCATAATAATGTTATGTTTGCTGATGGAGTACAAACAAAATTAATCGCGTGCACGACCTTTGGCCAAGACGCTCAAGACGTTTGCAATGTATTTTTTCTTCGTGGTTGTCGTTTCACTTGATCGTGTTTTCGATAAATGTTTAACAATCAACCAACTGTTGATTATTGTGCACGCGCGATTTCAAACATGTGTAACTCTTGTACACTTCCAAACGAATATTATCTCGCTGCCAATTAACGCGGCACCCAGTCGTCGAGTGCATTCGAATAAGTATACTAATGTTCTTCAAACCGATGGCGATTGTTCGGAAAGAAATCGCTTCAAATCGTTGCTTGTACTGGAATATCTTGTAACTATTATACGATTCTATTGTAATAATGCACACGTGATTACAACAACCGCTATCAACGCACAACGTCAGTATTCTTATGGGAAAATGATTATTTAATCCTAGATCGTACCAGATTAAACCGTGTGTAAATGGTCCCAGACCGTACGTCGACGCGTCGGTGGATCTTTTTTCAAACAATGCCCGGTATAGGCACTGTTCGATAGTGTACTGTTCATTGTAACAAGCTCGTATTATACACGTCGGCAGACAATCGTCATCGGTGTACCCCTTATTATAGCTAACTATTTCAATTCACCGAGGAACCTCAGATGTGTAGACGTACCAATGCGTAGCATCGCGTTACACGGGCACTGGCTAAAATATAACGAACAGGGACATTTGGACGTGGCCGCGGCCGTTTGAACGTAGGGACATTCGGACGTTGACAAAAACAAAACGGTATTATACGTATATATTTTCTTATACCATATCGTAAATAGTACCGTACCGTTTGACAAAAATATGTAATCATAAAATATTTTAATTTATTGAGTTGCAAGTGAAACAAACATCACGGGAAAACTGTTCTGTTATGGCTTCTATTTTTGCGACTTC
The DNA here is from genome assembly GCA_949715065.1 of Periphyllus acericola. NCBI lineage: Eukaryota > Metazoa > Arthropoda > Insecta > Hemiptera > Aphididae > Periphyllus > Periphyllus acericola. The sequence goes on along the minus strand of OX454266.1, from coordinate 46,480,534 downwards.
CGAGTCATGTATATGCATTTTTTTTTTGTGTTTGATAAGTTAATATAGTTTAATGAACTACAGTAGGTGCATAAGCTTCCCATTATCTACATCGCGAAACCGTTTTAATCCAGCGGCACTAAAAGCATCAAATGAATACATAGTAAAGTTTAAAAAAAATGTTTCTAACGCGGTACGATTCAATTAACGCCATTTTACATACATTTTTGCTTCATGTACGCACACTTTTAAACGGACTAATTAGCAAAATATAATCGACTAATGAAATGGAACTATGAAAAATTATTTTAAGAATTAAAAACTACAATACATCAAAAACGAAATAAACTTTAAAATTTAAATTAATTGAATAGTATAGTCTGAATGTGTTATTGTTATTTTAATATTATTTTTTTCTTTAATATACGCAGTACATTATATAATTATAAAAAAATGTAATATTTTAAATATATTTCTGCTCATGGTGAAATTATAAGCAAAATGTATTATTATAAAAATTCATGTGGCCGACGACAATTTCTACTCGCATAATATGGCACAGTCCTTCCAAAACGTTGAACACCCCTGAGATATAGACAAATGACGGGTTTTAAAAAAAAAAATATTACAATAAGGTATAATACATGCTACAAACTACAAATGAAACGATTTTATACAATGTATACCACATGGATACGATTAAGTATATTTTTCTTTTTTTGACGAATAAATGTCCCGTGCATCGTCCAAACAGCCAATTTATGATCATAAACGTTAAAAGCAAGTGATAAGCAATTGCGTTGGGATACCGAAAATCTTTCGGTTGAAAACTTAAAGATATTCGGTTACAATTTCACAGTCGAATTTTCACGGTTTACTAGTGTTTTTTTTTTAGATTTTGAGTGAAACGAGTAATGTACTGGTTTTTCAATGATTTTTGTTGTTGTGTCTGTAAACAAGATTTTGACCAGAAGGATTGCTCCGATGCATACAAACCTGCAACTTCTCTGTAAAGATAATTCGTCTAGCATCTAGCTGGTACTTTGAAAAGGTCATTTTTTTAATTTTTCAACATTTTTCTGGTGAATTGAGAAAAACAGAGCAAAAATATGCTAAAAAACTTCAAACGAGATCGGAAGTCGGACTCTGCACCGCACATTCAGTATTTTTGACGCGCACTGTCTAGTAATTTATTTTTCATTGACACAAGATATTCGGTTGCTATATCATAAACTTTAATCGTGGCGACTCGAAACGTAGATATATTATCGATATTGGCATTTAATAGTAATCTTATAATCTTAGAAGCACATTTCGATTACTTGATACTGCTTGAAAATTATCACCATGATTACTACCTGCAAGGTCTACGCGGGGTTACCAACATCTCGCCCAGTTTAATAAGCTCTGAAGTGGGATAGCTTGAGGAGCGTGGTTACGGAAGCGCAAACCACGTGCCCAGGCGTCCAGGCCCCATAATCCTAATTGGTATACCGAAATAGTACCGGACGATAAATAATGATCAATAATCGACGGACTCGATGTAAACCGCCGGGTGAATACATCGACGACCGGACAGCACTCGACAAGTTTAGCTGGAGTGTGTGCAGCAACTAGTTCAGGGATGGTCAAACTGTGGCACGCGTGCCATTTGTTGTTATTGAATGGCAAACCAGTGTCAGATAAAATAACATAATTTTATTCTTAAATATTTCTAAAAAAAATTACATATTACTAAATTAGATTATTATAATCGCGCAGTGGAAGTTCCCGATACGAGAATTATTATGGTACAATAACAATTTTAATGGTGTGATAAAACGAATAAACTGTCATAAAATTAGTACCTATGAAAAAAATCTAAAATCTAAATTCATATATATATATATATATATATATATATAAATATATATATATGTGTGTATATGTAAATAAATAAATATTTTTTAAGGCACATTCTCAAATTTGTATATACATTATTTGTATATATATATTTGTATTATTTGGCACAATAAAGAAAATGGTTGGCCACCCCTGATTACTAGTTGAAAAATCAAACAATTTGCTTAGCCATATTTTATAAAAAGCTAGATCGTTAAAAGTTCGAACTATCTTATTTAAAAATTTGGTTTTGTTACTAATACAAGTATCTAGTTGATAGTAAATTTAAACTGATGCGCCCGACCTCTTCCACTTACAATCGTTTTTTTTTTTTGAGAGAGAGAGGAATGGTACATTGGTTTCAAGTTTATAAGACAAATTCTGCAATCAACCCATCCCTGTATCTTGTCCGACCGCAGAGTCTTACCGGATTTTTACCGAAGTTTCGCCCTTTTTTCTTTTGTAATTAATAGACATAGAGTAATTTAAAAAAAAAACCTTTTCTGGACCGAATCCAATACCAGAAAAAAAAATCAATCTCTATAAAACTAATAATAGCTTTTATCGTTTTAATCGTGGTAATAATCGTTCTGCTAGAAATTGACTTTCCTGAAAAAATAAAACGGTGGTAGAGCATCCTTATGTTCCCTGTTTATCAATACACTTATTGCTTCCTACACTACGCTACAGCAGGAAGTACTTGAGTTTTAAGGATTTATCTTGTTGATCGGATCCATTACATTCAATCAACATGTTATCGATACGCTGACTTTTTAATATAATATGACACGTGTAAGGCGTAAATAAGTAAGATGTAAATAATCTCGGAAAAAAGTCTCGACGGTATCAAAACAAAGTATTTACCGTTTGTATTGCGTGTATGTTTAAAAAAAACAAATACGGAAATGTGTAACAAATCACATGATAAAAAACAGGTTTATAAGTCATTGCAATTTTTACATGATATTTATACTATAGTAACAATATACATACACAATAATACAAGATCATATTATAATATTGATTTTATTGAATCTAATCAATTTTTTTTTACTTCACATTAATTACAATTTATTTCATCCTTTACACTTACATCCATATAGCTTATTATTCATGATTTGGTTTTATAATATTTTTTATATTCATATGAAATCAAATCGTGGCAGAATTTTTAAAATATACTTTAGTTTTCATGGTTACTGAGTTATTATTACGACTTGGAAATAAAATGTTTACAAGTATTCAAACTTAATCTTAAAATACTCAAAATAAATATGTAGATAAATAAATATTCATTGCAAGTACTTGGTTTAATTTAGTATCGAGTGCAATTTTTTAATTCATATGGTTTTTCATATAATATATATAATATGAGGTATGATGTTTAGGTTATAATAATATTTTATTTAATCGTATAGCATAATAATACTAATATATCTACACATCATAATTAACTAAATCATTATTGCTTCTACATACATTCACAAAATCATTAAGATCTACAAAAAAATATAAAAATACAGCGTTATATATAATATTATAGTCTGAAAAAACATTTTATTTAATTCTGTTTAAAGTGTAATAGACAGCTTTCACATAGGTATACGTCATATTAATAACGATCTGGAGGTTCAGTGAATAATGCTGACTTTGTTAGTAATAGTTATTTTTCAGAAGAGATTGTTTTCTTAGAAAAACAAATGTGTCATAAAATGGAATCCTTAAAATTTTAAAGAACCCGATTTCTTTTTCTTTATAAATTGTAATACCACAACCTGGAAACACAAAAATTTCAACATTTTTTCCATCTTATGACATCCATTTTAATTAACAAGACATATTATGAAATCCATTATAAGAAATATTGAAATAACACATAACGTAGTTAAATTCAAATTTTGTTGTTTTCATAATTTTTTAATTTAACTACCTATAACACAGAATTCAGGAAACAAAGTTTTGGTCCGATTTTCGAAATATTAAACTTATTTTGATTATTTTCAAAATATTGAATAAAGGAAAATTAATAAAAATTATTTATCCATCATCCCGATTGTAAATAAAAAAATCTTTATTTGGAATGATTTATGAATTTCTTTGTATGATTTAAATAAGATATGACCCAAAAATATATTAAAGTACCATTCTAGAATAATATAGATATTTAAACTTATAAATTAAATCCTGTATTAGCACTTTTGTCATAAGGTATTTTAGTATGACACATTTTATTCATGGACAATATTATGTTTTTAACTGTACCCATAAATGTCTCATATATTTTTGTATAATTGTATACGCTATCCAAAACAGTGTTCGGTAAATTTGTTTGCAAATCAAGAAAAGTTTGAAATTCGTTCTCGAATCTCGTATTAAATTAAAAACAATTCGTATTTTGGAAATATTCATATTATTTTAATTAGGAACAATTGTCCGACGAAATTGTTTTCGTGCTTTCCGATGTATAAATGAAACAAAAATTTCTTTGTTTCATTTGTTTTCTTAGTAAGACAGCAACCCTTTTAGAAGATACAGTTTATTGCAATTTAATTTTATACTCTGAGTATTGTTTGAACGCAGTCTAAATAAAAAAAAAACAATTATTTGTGAAGGAGAAATATAAATAAATTTAAAAAAGTAGATGGATAGAGTTCGATGAAAATAATCGAGTAAAATACATTTCTATGAAACGTTCGTCTTGGCTATAGTGGAATGTTTGGGTTCCAACTGATTTAATTAAGTAAAGATTCATGAACAAACGACTAATTAAATTTTACGGTACATAATACATTGTTTTTAGTAATATTTGTTCAGTTAGATATTAATCTAATTTGGTTTGAAACACGTAAAAGTCTTGACCGTATGAGATTGTAATCGTTAGTTTTGTATTTTGTAAATCTGCAAAAGCCGTTGCATTCGTTTTTCGATGTAATAGATATTATGATACATGTTTTGAAGAGATCACTTTTTCTAAAACCATTTTTTTAACAAGGTAATTAAAAAAAAAAAATGTTTAAAAACTGATTTAAAAAATAAATCGTTTCTCACTGAAAACGGTTAGTGTAATATAGTATATAGAAGATCTGAGACACGTATGTGTATTGAATTGTTTACATCAAGTGCATACTGGACATATTTGACATGGTTTCGATTTCGGAACACAAGCTTTGTTAATCTTTCGACAAAGTTAAAAGAAAATGATGGTCTTACAGAACGCCATCGAATCGTGTTAACGGTGTTTTGTGTTCCGAATTCCCAATCATTGTGCGTATTATACATTATAAGTTACACGAGACGGTTGGTAATAAAAAAAAAAAAACCGAACAATTTTGAAATTCATCGTATTACCGATCCGACAGCATAATGCGCATGCATAAAAATGCAATCGAAATGTAAGGTGCACTGGAGTGCACAATATAATGTAGTAAAATGTCTCCACGACGACGGCGTCAGAAGTGCGCGCCTACGGTTTACTCGAAGTGACTCGAAAAGCAAAAACGGTTTTCCGTGACCATTGAAATTCACCTTTCGGACCATACGTAGCGCGAGCATATTATATTAGTTTAGGATGCGGGCGACGGACTTTGGCGTCTCGGATAGATTTTATCGTCGTCAAACGCACATTATATGGTACGACAAGGAGCGGACGCGAAAAAAAAAATTAAACAAAAAAAAAAAAACCACTCCGCCTTAACCGTGGTTTTATGTCGTCGTAGGCGCCACAGGCTCGGGCTCGTAAACGCGCTTCGCTCATAATTTTATTACACACCGCCTTCGACGTGTGTGATTTACCTGCGTAAGTGCACGTGTAGTGTGTGTGTATACTCGTTTGTGATCCACAAAGGTTTCAAAGGTATCTTCGGGCATTGTACGCTGCAGAATCGTCGACGGGACGCGTTTTATCGCCCTTTAACGACGAATGGGTTAGGTCGAGCATCGTGCACTATTGTAAATGCTCCGAAAACGGGTCGAGGCTATTATTATCATTGCCGGGGTGCACACTTTGCGAGGCGGCGGCGGGATCGCGACGGACAACGTAAATTTATTATTCGTTTAAAAATGTAGAGCATCGCGTACGTGGGTGTACTAAGTAGATTATACGTTGTTATCGTCAATTCGAAAAACCTGCGCGATGAATTTTTACCGCGACGAATCGATTTCACCGAAAATAAAGTATCGAATTCAATTGCACAATTTCGCGGGGCTCTGTTCGGCGAACTCTGACGGGGAAAAACTTTTTGCTATTTTTTTTTTTCTTTTTTTCACAGAGTGTAAACAGATTAAGGATCGAGATTTGTTGACCAAATCAATTACGATGATTCGCAATGTATTTAATATCTCGTCATTTTACCGTGATGGTATTTTTGTTTTAATATATTATTATTTTTTTGTTCTTGGCGCGCGCGTCCACGTGCAAGAATCATTGAATTGATAGATAATTTTTTTTTTTTTTATAGTTCACTACGTATTATTATGTAGCCTACCGTTGAACAAATTAAATATAAATTACCGATTTACTTGCGTATCATTATATATCCGGATAGTCATAAGCATATTTACACAGAAAATATATGTGTAGAATAATTACATTTAAATAGACTATATATTATTACTTATGATTTATAACCGATTGTTTGGATAAAAAAAATGTCCACAATATTTTATCAGGTATTCACGATTACGATTATGGAAACCTATCGGATACTGCAGAAAGTACGTACCCGCGGTATGCACGTTTGTTACCTATTTACTTAAGAATGTTGGCAGTTTAGCATCGATTAACGGGTTAGGTGGAAATTACAATGAAAATGCACACAAAAAAGAGTGAACACGTGCGAAGAACAAAAATATGTAGGTATGCATACTATTGTACCAGGTAGTGAGAAATTCAACAAATTTCAAAAATGCTTAAATACGAGTAATTTTATTAAAATTGTTTATAATACGTTTTAAGCACACACGCATTTATAAATATTTATATATACAAGCACGAACGAGTATCTATTATACATAAGAGAATATGCTATAATATGATGGTTACAAAAAAAAAGTATTCTTATAATTTCATCGTTAAATTTGATGTACGTTAAATATATATTATTACTTACTCTCCGACCGATCTGATCAAAAGGATATCCTAATTAATAAATCAATTTTTTTCAGGACGTCGCGGTCGTGTTCATTGTTTTTTTTTTTTTTATTTGATATAAAGGCTTCAACAGCTACAGGTTATTAGCCTATGGTTACAACAAAAGTGAACAAAGATAATATAAGTATAATATGTACAGATATTTACAATTTATGGTCAAGGTGAATATAATGGAAAAATTTGTAGATTGCTTCGGTGTTTTCATCACTGAGGACGAGTCGGAGGGATGATGAGTTCTTAAAGATTTTCCGAGCTTGGGAGTATTTTGGACATCTTATTACAATGTATTCGATCGAAAGAATCACGTTATATGTAGTGCGTATTGGAGCAGGTTCCTTGGTGATGAGAAATGAGTTGGTGAGGTGTGTATGTCCTATTCTGGCTCGGGTAATGATGACTTCGTTCATTGTTTATTCTATTCAATGAACAAATCATATATTTCTAGAGGTATGACCAAGAACGCTGTATCATTAAAACTTTTTGAAGAAACCTTTATTTTTCTAAACTCTTGAGGGTTTATGTTATTGTATTATTGTAGTGCAATTCCTAGAAGTTGATGCTTTGAATTATAAAATTTATTGATTTCGAATATTTTCTCTCTCTCTGCTGTCATGTACTTTAATTTCTTGATTTATTTGTACTACAGTGTGATTAATCGAACCACATAGAAATAGTTGATTTTACAATTGAAGATGTTTGAGGTACTCCTTTTTATTACAATATATATAATATACTCGTATATATACTATTTCATAAGAGGCATATCTTAATGATTCGTTGACGCTTAGCTGTTGGGTGATGTATTTAACTATACACATCCTATAACTCTGAGTTGAGCACTTAGAGCATTTTTTATAACAATATTGCAGACATTTATCGTCTACAGTTAATGTTCGATTTATCATACGTTTATTTCATATTTACACCCAATACATTTAATATCTCGAAAACGTTTTTAATATACATATAACAAATACTAGTTATTAATTATCATCAACCATCATTCGTTTAGAAGGGACATAAAGTGAATATATATACATATAAATTCAACATTGAAAAAAAATATAAATCATATAGTGTCGGACACGTGCTATATACTATTGATTCGGTGTGTATAAAATATAGGTATACCGGATATCGAATTTATATTTTCATATTATAAATTATAACGGTAGAATACTGAAATATGTAACGTTAAATATGATAATCGATTGCAGACTTTGCGCTAATGTGGCGATCCCGTTTTATTATTTCCAAGAAATTACGTGCAATATGTAAGTGTGTGTATAGCTATTTATTCTGAAAGTTAATCGTACAATATTCCAGGTTAATAAATAAATCACGAACGAATAGCTTTACATTATTAAACGGCCAGTTAGCTATTGGTGTTATAATTATTTATTAATGAACTATCAACCGCAAGGGGTACAGGTACAGTGGTTTCCGATACTGTATAGTGTATACACAATAATATTCTGTACGGCAATTAGACATAGCAAAGTATACATAATTAACTATAAACACATGCAACTTCAATTTAGTTGCAGGATCAAAATCAGCTATTTCGTTTTACATGAGCTAGGCATCAGTTTGCACGAGTCGTCAAACTATTTTGTTTTTTTTACTATTGTACAGACACAAGTGTATGCATACGTATCATAGTAATAGAACAAAATGACTAGCAGCGTTCTAAAATCGGTATACACCTATTATAGAATATATGCACAATCCATGTTGCTTTTGACGTCCAAACCTTTGTCGAGTTTTAGTTTATCAGACGGTCCTGAATAATTTACTTTTAATTTTTTTTTAATTTTCTCTCGAATAAAAAATAAAAGTGAATTAGAAAAATAACGATTTTAACGCCGTAACACTTTAAAAGTCAATAAAATGAAGTATACAGGAGCAAAGCAAGATGAAATTTTTTTTTTTCCTATGAAATATCTTTTTTTGTATTATTTTACTGCGACGGTTTATTTGGTTATGAACTTAAATGAAAAAAGAAACTCGTGGTAAATCTCGTGTGTAACTCGATAGGTAAGAACAACGTTATTCGTTCTTGGATAAATAATTATGATATTCGATTCAGTTATCAACAGGTGGCAATTATGTCCCAAATTTATTTTGTAACTATCATATTTCTTATATAAATAACTGTTTACATCGCCAATAAAATATTTATCTTTTTGTGAATTATTTTTAAATTGTATTTATTTACTTGGTCCATTGATGCTTCACTTTTTATTTAGTATTATTATGTATCTGGTTGGAATGTTTTGTAACCAATGTTTAACCTATAAGCTATCACGAGCGTAGTACAGCCCTTAGTTGTAATTATTTATGAAATTACTTATGGAATATTGTGTGATTACAATTTTTAATAGGATTTTATACCAATAAATATGTATTGTATTGGACTTGAATTTTTGATTAATTTGAAATACAAAATTTCGAATTGAAACTATCTATAATTGGGATAGAATATTAATTAACTAATATTTTGGAATATTATTTATATTATTATTATGAAGAATAATAATTCATGTACTCAGTAATCACTATATTTTATGCAAGTTATGTTAATTATTATTATGTTAACAGCTAACATATATTTTAAAAAAAATACCTTTTCTTTTTAAAAACAATAAGAGTTTCAAAAGTTTTATTTAATAACTTTTTCTTTTATTATAATAAAATTCTTTTGTGGAAATAAATTGAAACTACATTTAATTTTTATTTTGGAACACATTAGGTACAGCAAAATGAATGAAAATGGAAGGAAGATCATCCACACGGGCTAATCATTTAAAGAAATAATTAATTTTTTTGTTCTCTATATACTTCTAAACATCTGAAAAAAGCTTTTGATATATAAATCACGTCCTCGCGGAACGTTTCACGGGATCCTCGCATTTAACCTCGATTTCATAAAAATTTGGGATTTTCCTTTAAAATCTATTATCATCATAACCAATACTATTCGTTTTTTTATAAGGATTTAAAATATTACACCATTTCCGCACGGTATTATGATGGTCTTCAATGAATTATTGTTCATTATTTATTAAAATAAAACGCCGCACCGTTGCCACATAGAGGACAATGCGTATTATGTAAAAATTATAACACAATATGCTTGATACCAACTAGATTCGTAATTAAAATAAAAGTTCAGACGTTAATATGTACAATTTAAATTGAAACTATGTTGACTTTATGATCGCGAATAAACAATACTTGGGCAATAACGCTGACGACAAAATATGTTCATGGTTTTCACTTTAACACCGTCACAAACGATCACCGCGGTGCTCCCGTTTAACATTAAATCATTCAAATAACATACTGTACCTCACGGCTAACACTGTATGTTTTTGTAAACCGAATAACGTAAATGGACGCTTTATCTATATTTACCATGGTCTTAGAATAATTATAATACTGCGTGCAGTCGAAGAATGATTATTGAGTCACGCAATGTTCTACACATTTGTGCTGACCTTTAGAGTTAGATTACGATATTTATACATTAAACGTTTTGACAATGTGAATTACCATTTCGACGTATGCGTCTAGTAAATTAGGCAATAATCATTATCCATGTAAAATTGATTGCAGGCAGTTTACACATAATTCGTATATTGTGATATGATGTATTAATATAATAATAATATAAAGATTACCAATGGAAGCCGAAGGAAATAAAAATAAAATAAAAAATTTCCAAACACCTATTTTACCGGTTTTCTTGTCACAACAATACGCATAGATCATGCGTTTCACGCAGAAATATTTTTAGCGAATCGGCATAATCGTGCTATCGGCTCATACACTTTGCTCGGACGCTTGATAAATGACGTCTATCACGGTAAAGTCATTCATTGTGTGCACTGTTTGTATTATAATATCGTCGAGTTAATCAAGATTAATAAACGCATTATAGCCGCGACAACAGTATAATATTTTATAGCGGCTTGGCGGTTACAGTCGTTGGAAGAAAAAAACAGTTACTCTATTGTTTTCGAGAACAACGAAATTGATGATCTTGTGGGAATGGAAATATAATAACATAAAGACTAAATTTAAATCATCAGCGGGGTTTCTTAATGTTTTAAGTCGTCGGTTTTATCGAATCGTCTACTTATGGTGTATTCTGTGTGTGTGTGTGTGTTTTAGATTCTATTAACATAGCGGCGATAGGATGATAAATGGACCATGTTGATTTTACTAATAAGTACACAAGGCCGTGAGAGAAACGGAGACGATTAAAACATTTCGTTTCGTTGCGTCAGGGCCACATGTTACTCCCGAGATATGAACGGAAGCGCCGAGTACAGTAGCTTAAAACTGTGGTTGTCCCAAGTTTTAGAACGATAAACCGAAAACTACTGCTGAGCTTTGTGTACGTTTGAATGTCATTATTCAAAAACCAACACAGTCGGCGACAAGCGAACCGTTATAATTATATCTGTGTACGGGGACTATGTCCCAAGACGAAGTTCACACCAAAACCAGATAAATTACACCGAGGCAATTTATTATTATATCAAAACAATGGAAACAACAGTTTTAATTAATTATTAATATTTTCAACGAAAATGTAAGAAAACGTTCGCACAAAATAAGAAACCAAGAAATCTTGTAGTAGTGCTTTAAGTCATCAAAACTCCCGAACCCGTCGTAAACGAAATCGAATTATCACACAGCGTGATTGCGGCCTAGTGCAAATCATAAGTAAACGTAAGGCATTCAGGTTGAAGTTGGAATATTTTCACTTTTATTTACGTACGTAATTTATACTGCATGTTATAACATCGAAAATAGTACGGTGCGTGCGTGGATGCACAATTATTGTTTAGTTCCCATTAATCACACGTTAAATAATATAAAACATGATTATGATTATATCTAAATAGGTGTTCAATTTTTCATTGCGTCCACTTGGTCGGTTAGTATATACGGTTTACACCTAATTATCATTGATTAAATATACATGTGTATATTTAATCAATGGTATTATCACATCCCCACTGTTTTCAATAATATATAACTATACTATCAGGCCCGACGAGAGGGGGGGGGCAGCCGGGGCTTGGGCCCTGGGGCCCAGTACTCAAATAGGGGCCCAGCCAAAGCAATTAGATCTTATTTTACCGAAATATTTTTTAACATTTTTCAACATTTTTTTTAGTTTTAATTCATAATTTTACTTAATTTTATATTTTTTAAGGAACTATGTAAATAATAAAATAAATAATAATTACTTTATATCTTATTAATAACGCCATTAATAGTATAATAATTAATTTGTACCATATCCCACGACACATGTGTTACCGTGTTAGTAACAATATGATTTTTGCTTTTTAATTTCTGATATACCTCTAACCAATATTATTTTTCCTTTACATATTTTAAAAGAACGAGTAACGACGCAGTGTAATGCGAGTATTAGAAGTAAGTTAAATTACATTATGAGGAGCCCGAATTAATTCGTCCCTGGGGCCCTTAATTTTTCTCCACGGCCCTGTATACTATACCAACTAACGTGATTTGTCCGACAGTGACGGACCGCCTAAAAAAAAATTAAAAAAAAATTGTATAATTCATAATTATTGTAAATTGTACGATTTCTTCATTGTCGTCGTATAATCATATTCTTGCTGTGTTCCATAATGTTGCATATATAACAACACGAGATACTCTAATAAACATCGATAAACTGTCGTTTCAACAAACGAGTTGTTCATAGACCGCGACCTCGGACGATTAGAAAAACATATTAGAGAACACGATGTCAACCCCGGTTGATAAAATATAATATCATACTTTATCTTATAATATGATCCAGTTCATTTGTAAGACAAATGGCTTTTCAGTGAATACCGGTGAATAATCTTGAATATTTTATAATATGCATAATGCTAAAAAGCAGAATTACAACGTCATAGGAGATTGGAACCGACATCGATATTATTATAAGCTTTATAACAATACTATATAAAGATTCGTACTACGTTTTTTTATCAACACGTATATAATGTTATAAATTAACAATTTTTAACTTCTATAAAATAAATATTCATCTGATCGGAAAGCATGGTAAAATGGAAATTGGTTTATACGTGACAATGACTGAACAGTATATTAACTGAATATCGCACTAATATAATATGTACTGGGCAATTGTAACGTTAAAAAACAATAAAAAATAATATATTTAAGACATTGAAGCCATTTGAAAAAACACGCGTGCTTCGATGCTGACCGACATTAATGATTTAATGCTCGGATTTGTTGAGTTTTAACTTTTAACTAACAGAAATCGGCGTAAGTAATGTACAAAAACAACATTCTTGTTGCTCTGCTTGGTTTCAATGTTTATCAAAAACAAATGTGGTATTAGTTCTTCGTTACAGCTATAGAATTTAGCGCCTACACAATAACCAATATGGAAACCGAGTAAATAATGTTTAACGATTAATTGTTTAAAATTGCTATTTAATAAAAATATAATATATCCTAATTAATGGAATATCTACAAGTTGTGCCCAGTCTTCTGGCTGATAAGACATTTTAATATCAGTATACACCGTGATTACATCACAGTAAACAGACTTAATTTAACTCCTGTGTAATGTGATAACGATAATAGTTGAATGAAAGATAGAAGGAAAAGCTGGAAGAAATAGACCGAGAAAACAATTTATGAAACAGATCATTTAGAAGACATAGGAAAAGCCAATTACAATAAAAACTGAAAGTAGGTAGCTGTTTTGGACAGGGACGAGTGGAGGTCTATCGAATTCATTGAACCAATCTAAGGTTTATAAAAGAAAAAAGTAATGTGATAACATAATGAAAATATACCATTACATAAAAGTGTTTGAAGTGTTCACCGTTTAGGTTAGAGTCTCAAATAAAACTCGGTAATATTATGGTATTCGAGTGATAAGGTTATATTATCATTATTTTTTGTTTATACTTCACTGTCACTCGGTACGTAACATGCTGTTGGATAGTATGAAAAAAAAAATGGCAAATAAATAGGTAATTTTAGTCATTGTCAATATTTGCTCTGAGCAGACGTTATATTGACACAAACACACTCACACATAATTGTGGCTACATTAATATGATGAAAACAGTAGCAAGTCAACTTGAGTTACTTTTGTTGCGTCGCTTCTTAAAATAATTAAACGATCGATCGGAGAATTCGGAACTCCGACTAAGAACTTGAATTCAAATCAATAACATAAAGGGTGACAATTACGTACCCATCTAATGTACGAGTATGTCATAAAAATCTAGCGTTAGGTTAGAAAATCTTACTAGGCATATTTGTATGATGATTTAAAGTATTGTAAATTCTAAAAACTTTTTACGTCTTCAATTTATAATTTTAAAATAATTTTTTATTTGTTTTGACAATCACTTTTTAACAAGTATCAGGTTATTATTATTATTTTATAAAAATACTACTGTCTTGTGGCTATCTACCCTTAAAACAATAATGAAGTATTAGTACACACAAAAATTATTTTTTAAAAATTATTAAGCAAAAAAAAATACGCAAATATAAATAACGTCAATAACAATAAAAATAAAATAAAAGATATTAAAGTATAAATGTTATTGCCGCCGGGGGTATTATTGATGTGTAAATATTTACGACTGATTTCAATTTAAAAAATCATCGTCGGGAATAAAAAATACATAAAATATTAAATATTGTATTTCTATTAATATTATTTGTAATATTTAGTAATTTTTACGAATTATTTACACATTTAATAAAGTTCATCGATATTATTTATAAATAATTTTTTATCATCGTAATCAAGTAAAGGTATTGTCACTCGCAATGTTTCTAGTGGACGAGAAAAACTAAATTTCGCTTATCGTCAGACAAATTGAGTGAAACACATATTTGTTATCTTTGGGATGAAACCGTGGTCATTTTCGATGCGTTTCACGTAGAATATTCGGAGGTAGATAGTCAATTTCTTGAGTATCAGGTAGACGGACGTGAATTCTCTCATGACGTTTCTTTCGATGGTAGAGCTCCATTAAATATTAAAATATTTTCCAGTTGCATCTAGGATCTCTTAGCGGTTCAAGTACGAACGGATTTTAAAGACAACGATGCCGCAGTTAAGCCGGAAGCAAACTTCATAAGTCATAAAGGAACTATATAATTAATCTAATCTCCTGATATATACGTATGATGGAACATTTTTAAAACAAAACAAAAGTCGTAACCTTTCTAAGTATTAACACTAAGCAGACATTTATTTCTATTTTTCTTGGGTTCTATATGTAACTCGATTGTTAGAAGTGTTTACTTACCCTGTACTAGAATATAATATTACGGTACTCAAACCCGATTAATTCATAATTTCAATAACTTATAATGATCTTGACCTATTTGATACTTCAATAAATATTCTCAGTTCCAGTTTACCGTTTAAGTTTACTGGAGCTGCTCCTGTCACAACACTTTTTTTCGCCCAGGCTTGTACTTACACATGCTGTTTACGCGCGAATTCTCTGGTGACTTGTGAGGAACGCTTATAATACACTACTGTTGTACGAGCGTGTTGCTGTTCCTTGGTGATTTCGTCGAGTTTGTAGCCATATTAGGCGAAACAAAGAACCGTTACACACCCTCGCATGTCAATGTTCGCAGAGGCTGCCGATCACGGGTAACGACTTAATATAACTCGATATAGTGCACCCCCCCCCCCTCATATGTGATTCCGGGTACTTCCGAGACACCGGGAAACGAGCTGGTAAAAGAAGCGTAACCCAGCTCCTCGCTCGCCCCCGCGCGTTTATACCGGCTGCACGGTTACGACCCCGAGCGGCGGACGGTTCAAGGCCGACATTCCGACTGCATCGGTTAGGGGTTTTTTTTTTTTTTTTTCGTCCACCGCTTTGACTCTGCTACGCCTATGGACATCGGAACGTGTTCGCGCGCGCAATGTTGCTTCGATCGGCACGCAGCGTAGAGAGATTCCGTCCGTCCGGCGGCGGTGGCCGCGTTCACGGTTGGCATGACTGCAACAGCCGCCGCCGGTTTGTCGATTCGGCGAGGCCGCCGCCGCCGCCGCTGTGGCCGCACGTAGCGGCAGAGCGGAGCGGGTAAGCATCCGACGAAACGCGCGTAAACAACAGACGCGCGCACCGCACTCGCGTACGCCGCGCCGTCACACGAACACTCGTCCCCGCTGCATCCGCCGCCGCCGCCGCCGCCGCCGCCGCCTTAGCCGCCATGTCGGGCAACTGTTCGCTGGAAGTGAGCCGTCTGATCGCCGAGGTGTACCGGAAGCCCGAGCTGTGGGACCGGCAACACCCGCAGCACCACAACAGGTCCGTGGTGGACCATCAATGGGACGGCGTGTCGTCCACGCTGGGCATAACAAGTAAGCAACCCACCCTGGTACGCGATTCACGTGACCGGTGGTGGTCGGGTTAGGTTCTTACGGCGCTCGGGGTCGACGAAATATGCTTTGCGACCACGTGCGCGACGGGAACGGATCCGTAGGGACCCGGAACGTCGCAGCGTTTTTGTCGCGCGCGACCATCGTTAACCAAACGTTAACCAAACGTAACGTCGGTTATTATTATTTGCGCGTTCCGATCGGTACACTCGCGGCGTGCGCACACGCGCATGCACCGTCCTCGACGCCGTCGCCGTCTCTCTGACCCGCCTCTACCGGTCGAACACCCACCCTCCCACGTCCCACGACGACGTTTGAACCAGACGCGTCGCGGTACGACGAGAGGCAGCGTTCGCACGCGGCGGCGCCGGCCCGACGGTTCTCGTGCGGCCAAACACGTGGTGCGCGCTCTCCCGCCGCCGCCGCCGCCGCCGCTCTGACCGCTGCGCTGTCCCACTCGTCGCGTCAGATTATTATTACTGTTATCGTTGTTACGCGTACGATTAAACTGTGCGAACATTATTTCACTCGTATTAATTATTGTTCGTGCACCGCGCCTTTCACGAGACGGTTGCGTCGCCATCCATAGGGGGTGGTACCTACCCCTCGGCTCAGGGCCGTCCTTAGGGGGGGGGGGGCGAGCAGGGCCCAGGCCCTGGGCCTCGCGTTTGAAAAAACTAGTAAAATTGCTTTTATTTTCGTCGTGGTGTCTGAGGTACCAACCAAATTTTTTGTGTGATAAGAATTATTTATGTCATAATAATATGTTTATAGATCGATGATTTAATACCTAAAAGGTGTTTAAGGTATTTTCGTCCTGGGCCTCGCAAAGCCTAAGGACGGCCCTGCCTCGGCTGTACGTGATACGGCGATATCCGTCGTACCGTTTGCTATTGTTCATCTTATATCCGATTCACGGTAACATCAGCGCCCTTTTTTACCCGCGATTTCGGTCAAAGCGCTCTTAAGAACCAATAATTCCGTCGTTTGCGCGCGTCGTACACCTCACATTCATCGGGACCGCTACTGGTCTGATCTGTGGTGGGGGTCGATGTACGAATGCATGTTGTCCCTTGACTTTTTACACTTAAGTTTTTCACCGGCTGTACTGATTTTTTCTCACTGCGCGTTCTAGGAAAACTTGAACATTTATTGTCGTATAGCGACTGATACTAGGGAGGGGAGAAGTTCCCGGGCTACAACTCGGAATGTTTCTGCTCCGCTCAAATACATATACGATCAAATATATGATAATAAAACATTTACACACTTTTGAAAAGCTTAACCCCTAACCCCCTCCCAGCGAATACATTTTTTTTAAATATGGCTCCGAATCGACGATCCACTTGAAGTGCAGTCGTGCTTTATTATTATTTTTAAACGTATATGAAAACGTGCTTAAAATCATTTACGCACGTAAAATCATTACTGATCAGGCCCTTTAGTGAACTGAAAATAATGAGTATTTCATTGGTTTCACTTCTGTCGCTACGCAGTGGTGGTGGAATGTTTTTTTTCCCTCCGGTAGAGTCAAGAAGGCCGGCCAACATTTAACGAAAAAGCTTCTTTCGAAATTTCAACATTCTCCAATAAGAAAATGATACACTTGAAACAAAAGAAATAATTAATAACTATGATAGGCTATGTAAAACTATTATGATTGCCCATGCTCGGTAAACGTAACGTGTGATGCGTGTTTATTCTTCAAGTCATTTTTCTGATCCAAATGCGATCCGAGTTACCGGTTCGACATTGTCGCCGAGAGGTTTCGCTGATAGGCGCTGCACCTGCGGAATAAAAACAAACATATATTATGTATACTAACTTTGCTGTGTGGGTCTACAAATTTATCTCATTATTTGTGCACACCGTGCTTACTGCAGTAATAATCAGTCGTTCACCTACAACCTTTATCGCCACGATAACATGATAACGTCATGCCTACTACCAACGATAATATTAAATTATTAGAGACGGCTTTTCAATAACCTAGTTGTATGTATTAACTTACTGGTATGCACTACGAATAATCCGAAACAATATTCATAAAATTACAAAATTATTTATATAATTCATTATTTTTTTTTACCATAATTTGTACTTGGCGCACGTTTTCTTAAACTATATTTTACAATCATATAATCGTCAAAATGCAAATCAATCGTGTTCATATTATTCATTTTTTAGAAAAAACAAATCAATCGAAATACACATTATTATGTTATCTTCAAATGCGAACCATAATCAACGATTCGGCGAGGTTGACAGTGTACAAAAACAATTCATCAAAGTAAAACATAACTGTATTTATTTATTGAAATACAGTTATATTTCAAAATTATACTTGCAATATTAAATTTGATAAAAATCATTCTCAATAAGTACAAAAATTTAATTTCAAAATGAAAAAAAACCTTTATAAAATCGATTTATAACTTTAAAAACACAAATTATGTTTTTTAATATAAATATTTTTTTTTATCTATAAAAGCCACGACCGGTCTCTTTCGGTGTTTACGCAGTGCTAGTCTAATATATAATACACGCCACACCCCACACGGTGGTATAACAAAATCCATCCACAGCATATTTGTTTTTGCGAAAAATTCCAAAGGACAAACTTCACATACGTATTTTAAATTCTTGGAATTACCGAGGATATTATTCCAGTACCCGTTCGCATATATACACGTGTGCACTTATGGTCATTAGATAAATTACATTTTATTTTCGTTGCATTTTCATTATTAAGAGCACTTTGTTAAATTGTTACAGAAACGTGAATAAATCATCTTTCAGTATCAAACTGCACTTATTGAATTTTATCGGTCATTAAAATAACTGTCAGATAAAAAACATAAGGTATTCACGCATTAAATATGTACTTATGTTCATCATTTTTAAACATCCATTTGTGTTGAAAGTTTCACACTAACTAAAATACGATCATTAAAACGACTAAACTGCTCGATATCTTGCACTGTTTATTCATTAAGCCGCCAAAGTAACATTGCTACACGATAAATTGTAACATGTAACAAAATATACGTTACAATACGAGTAGCACGTATGTCCACACCAATTTGAAATATTTTGTTATACTAATCTAACTAATCAGTTGTTGACATCATGGCGATTGCATTTCCAATGATACATTTGAATCTTTTTGTATTTGATCAAACGGTTGTGTCGGATTTATTTCGCGATAAAGTTCAATTAACTGACAAACATCAGTAATTTGTCCACTCCATGATTTTTTTTTAAATAATCGTAGACAATACTAGACAATATTAAAACGTAATTAAAAGCACCGCACAACTCAGCGCATCGCATCGATACTGACGCGCGCCGTTGGGGATAGGGCCTAGATGTATAATAAAATAATATAAAATTGTCACATATCGACAAAAAAAAAAAGAATTCTCCCGATTCATAAATAGATAAATAAGGTAAAATATAATAAGAAAACTTGATTAGAATTATTTAATCCCCATGTATCTATACGCTTGAAATGAATCAAATGTTTTAATGTTGTTTAATTTTTTTGTTTATATTGTCGATGGAAAACAAATGTTGTTTTTCAACACGAACCATGTATAACGTATGTTACACAACGATTTTATAAAATTTGTATAACATGTTATTTAACTTTATTTTAAAATTCTGTTACATAGCAATGTTACTAAGGCTAACATTTTATAATTGTTTATACATTTTGGTTGTACCAGAATTAACACTATCGCTTATAAGTTTAGAAGTTATACGTCATAAGACTTAATGGAGTGATGACCATACCTATTTACGTTCCTAATGATACTAATCAGAATAACTAAACAAATCGATATTTTAGAGTTATCGATCCATATAAACGTCGAGATGAAATTTGGACAGTAGTTAAAACATTGATCCCTTCTGATATTACCCTATAAAATAAGCTAATTATGAAATGCCATGTCTCTCGAATCATTATTTTCATAGCTACAGTATTAAAACTCGAAATTTCACGGGTTTTTTAGTTTTTTTTTTTGTTAAATTCATGTCACTTCGCCGATTCTGATCGTAGAAAGTTGGATCAGTTGGCAAAATTCATGAAAAAGTATGGTGAAAAAATGAGTCGTAAAAAATGTGTTACCATTTAAAAAAAAAATTGTATCGCGCATGCGCTGATCCACCATTAAAAAAATCAAAGACCATGAAAACGTGTATTACCAGGCATATAACAATTATAACAGCAGACTAAAAAAAAATATTCGAATTGCATGACTCTGCGCAAAGATGTTGAATGTTTTCACTTTTACTTA
Source organism: Periphyllus acericola (assembly GCA_949715065.1). Classification (NCBI taxonomy): domain Eukaryota; kingdom Metazoa; phylum Arthropoda; class Insecta; order Hemiptera; family Aphididae; genus Periphyllus; species Periphyllus acericola. The sequence continues at coordinate 46,459,781 of OX454266.1, read as the reverse complement.
GCGTTTACACACCGCGCATATATTGTCATTTTCAACTACACGCATTGTTCCATTGTTCTATTACGAAAATAATAATCAGCGAACGCGAGCCGAACACGGTTTATGAACGACGTGGTGCCGAAATCCAACTCTCGACCTTATTCGAAGAAGAACGAAAATCGTTTTGTTATTTCCGAACAGCGATTAAAAATGTTTTCCTCGGTGTTTCCCCGCACCGGAAAAGATGACACGCGAAAAAAAGATTTCTTGAAACGATGAAAATATTTCTGGGTCTGGCGCAGAGTGGACACTGTGAACGTCTCGCCGTGCACGTAGATCAGGTGCGCAGTTAATTCCGAACAGATGCACGTACGACGGAAAGTTGATCGAGAAATATTTTCTATAGAAATCACAAATTATTGCTTATCTCACGGAAGAGAAAAGTCGGCCGAAACTCTTCGGAGGTCGCTCTTGCATCTACGCCGTAGCGCGGGCCTATGATAAAACGGTGCGTTGCAAAATATGTTTACCGCCCTATATTATATATCGAACGGTCTTGTTTGTTTTCCGAGTGCTTTGGCTGCGCATTTCTTTTTTTTCTCGAATTTTTTTTTCTCATTCATATATATATATATATATACATAACTTCTCTTTCGGCATCCCACTCAAAACGATCTGAAAGCATTATAACCTTTAGATTTCTGAAATTTCTGAAATCATTTTCCGTCGCAAAACGAAACTATACACTGCACGCGTTTGACGAAAACCAACATTCTTGCTTTGTACACATTTTAAAGTCTTGCATGAATTACCATTTTGTAAATGTTTGCCACCGTATTGGTTATAAATGGAGCATAATTGAAAATAATAATGTTCTGCGTAAACTATCGGTGTAAGTAAAATATTGGATCACTGTTATTTTACGAAGTCTTTAAGCATTTTTCTAATAGTTTTACTGAAAAGAAAAAAAAAACCAAAAGTCAAGGACCGACTTCCATAGTGTTTCAGTATGTTGTCAGTAAGACACTTGCGAGTAAAGAGTAAAATTAATTTTCCACGATTTATATTTTATTAAAGCGAAACAATAATTCTTAGCAGAATTTCCTCTTTGAATGCTACGGTACAAGTATTAGATGTTATAAGAAAACATATATTCTGCTGCAGTTTAAGTGGTAAACTTTATTGTTAATATTCCTATGATCTTTTGTTCAAATATTTTCACCGGTAAAAATGCAGTATAAATACTTAAAGCCACTTTAAAGTACTTAATTGAATAGCGACGTGTATATAAATATATGTAACATTTTTATTTCAATTTTAGAAGAATTAGTTGGTTTATTGAGTACTATTCGATGAATATTTATATTAATTCTTTTGACTTTTTACAGAAGTTAATAATATCATTAGAGTTTTGATAAATAAATTATGTAAATACGAATTTTATAGTGAGTGCAATCATGTTCCGACCGAATGTTTCAAATAAAGTCTCTCTTAAAATAAATTAACAAGATAATTGGTTATTACGGAGTTTAGAAGTTATCGATAACCTAGAACTTTGTATGAGTATTTTTAATCAAAACTTATAACAATTTCTTTTTTTTTTACATTTTACTTGTACTCATTAATTTGTAAATATATCTGCACAAATGTGGTCTACAAAAAAATGTATGGTAGTATTTGTTTACGGTTTGAACAAAAAGTTCTCGAATTGAGCATTTTTATCATAGCAGCGTAACCACATACCCTCAGTACATGCAGGCTATTAAGTTATATTTTTTAATCATTGATATTATTGTTTTCAGGTAAAGCTGCCCGTGGAAAGTGGAAAAACTTAAAAGACCATTTTCGCAAAGAGTACAAGCGTTGCATGACCAGCGTTAACAGCGATCAAGAAATGTCCAGGTGGCCATATTTCAGTTCTATGATGTTCATTAGGGAGCAGATATTACACAAAGCCACGAATCCGGTGTACCTGTCGGATTTCCAGTACCAAAACATTTATCCAGAAGTGGAGATGGGGGTGGGCGCAGACGAAGATAATCCGCTGAACTGTCTGAACACCGAGTGCGAGAATCAAAATACGGCCGAGGCGAATAATTCGGAGAATAGTTCGAATCAAGACGAAAACATTTCCGACGACAAACATTTTCTGTTGAGTCTTATACCAATGTTCTCGGTCCTCTCACCGGAAAAAAAGCTGAAAGCTCGCATAGCCATCGAAACATCGTTGCTCAACATCGCTTACCCGGATTTGAGTACAGACGACAGTGACCGCGAAGACGAACAAAACGGCACATTGACCTGCAAATCTTCCACCAAAGCCGAGAAAAGAAAACGGACGTCCGAAGACAAACCGCTAAAGAAGCATACGGTAAACTCGAAAAAGTGTTGTTAATATCCCATTACACGTTTCCGCGAGTAACCTAAATATTATTGTTATATGTATATTATTCGATTTATAATAAAACGTCGATTTCCATTTGTTTGTAATATTAGGTGTGAACTGTTTAATTTTAAACCCGTCGTTTCCCCAACCGTCCGGATAATGATGTGTAGTGATGAAAACCGAGAGTTTTTCTGAAATCATAAGGCGGAACACGTCCTATATTGTAAGACAAAAACGTTGTTCCTGATGAGTAACGCGACGAAATGAGTTTCTTAACCTACTACACCGCCTACTGTTGTATGGCGATTGTTGTTTCGCTGGAAACAAACAGCGTTCCTTCACCTGCAGATTAGGTGCTTACATATTATCGTTATAATAATACATGGTTCGGTCGAATATAGATAAATGCAGTCGAACTTACTAAGTATATAACAAACCCCTTTCTAACGAAACTCTATACGCGAAATAATTTATTTTTTTATGCGACCATGCAATCTTCGTCGAAAATCGTTTCTATACAACGGTTGACGAATTAATTTTACATTATTATCTGCAATAATATGGCGAAATAATAGTGTCAGACATTTACACAGCAATTGAACCGTTCTTTGTCAAAAATGAATACGATAAATTGTAAAATGTATTCGCTGTACCAGCGGTGGGCAACAGGTGGCCCGTGGGCCGTATCCGGCACTCGTACCATTTTGATCTGGCCCGCGTAACCTTTTAAAATTGAACACTAATGTTTGAAATCAAAATTAATTTGATAAAATATTGAGAAAACGTTTATCCACATTCTATATTCAATGCTATAAATGTCTAAATACGGCAAGTCCATAACTTATATTTATTTTTTTATAGCAAGTGCTGTACATGCCGCTTAGTTCGGTTGTAGTTTTAGTTTTCGTTCTCTGGCCCGCTAGATTTTAAAGATCTAAAATCTGGCCCTGTACTCACATAATGTTGCCCATCCTGGTCATATAGGTAAACACATCATAATGTACCTACTAAAGTACTAACATACTATTAATACAATATTATTTACCTACATTACTTATTAGTCACGTCATCGTCTCCATGGCAAAACCACGTAAGTAAAAATTTTGATTTTTTTCTTCAAGAAATCCATTTTTCTTGGCATAATATGATATTCCAAGTACTCCTATCATATGATATCACGTGTTAGCTTAAAACATTCTTTACCTATACCCCACTGCAGTTTTCCCATCCTGCTAAAAAAATTTAATAACGCGGTTTCTCAACTGAGATTATGATAGGTAAATTATTATTTGACGTTATTATTGAACATGTTACGTAAAAAACAAAAAAATTGATCGACGAACGTCGTGTTTCTTTTCAACGAAATTTATACTAGACACGTCATACTTTTCAAACAACCGTCAAGTTCGTTAATTATAATGGTTCGACTGGTACATACAAATATATTTATGGTTCATGTTGTACCAATTATTGTTATCGCCGAGGGTATAAGAACAAATTTTCTTCGACGCATTAAAATAATGAGATTTGTTTTATCATCGCGACGTTGGGCTGAAATCGTATTATAGCGTCGTTCGCAGGGGCAGTGTTCTTCGTTGTCGGCAGATTTATATTACGCGCTCGTCACTAGTACAATCTTGGGCCCTCGTAGGTCCGAACTCGTAGTGCGTCCAATTACACGGTCGTATTAACATGGCGAATATCGGTTCGGCCGATCTGCAGCAGCTGTCGGTCACCCGTACAGTATGCGGACCCTGCGGTCGTTATCCTGCACGGCGGCACCGCTCTCCAGGGACCGGTGGAGTGCACGTCCTTCGCGTACTTCAGCTTTCTCCGGAGACGTTTCCAACAGCGGAGGAGACCGCGCTGCGTCCGCGCGGATTGGTCGCGGCGCCCCCGAGCCCATCACACTACCACCGTATTTTGATCAACAACTGCAACCGCTGCACCGGTGTCCGTCTGCGAAGCGAACACAAAACCTATTTCGCGCATAAATCACCCGGGCCGCGCTGCCGCCGGCTCCAATAAGTGCCATCTAATTACGGCTTATTGCATTCGTGAAGTTTTATGGCTCGAGGAGATTATACCGCGTTACACGGTGGTAACGGTGGTAGTTTGATAGGACGCGATTCCTTGCCGCGTACACGGCCGAGCGCACCGGAGCGGAATAGCCGTTCGTGGGGTTTACGTTCGAAATAATGATAATTTATTGCGTCCGTATATTTTACACGTTGTAAAAACGTGATAGCGGCGATATATACTTCTGACGTTGAAAACGCTGTTCCTTTGTTACCCGGAGCATATTGATCAAGCACGTGTGTCACTCGCTCGGCCATTAGTGTCCCTCCAGACACCCCTCGCAAAAGCGATATCATAACACAGCTGTTTCAGCGCGACGAAATAATCGATTGATTATGAAAATTGATAGAACGTTCACCGGGAAAATCGAAAGAGGTACTACTCTGCAGTTGTATAGGCGACGCGTATTACCATCGCAGGTTTCGTAAGCACAATAAAGTACAGCCATGTAGTGAATCATGGGATGGAAAAACACAGACGCAGAACAATATTTTTTTAGTGAACCGATCATGATCATTTGTGTTATTATCTACCTGATTTCTATTTTAATGCTCACAGCCACGTTCATTATTTTTACCCTTTTCCTGAGACGCCAACGAAAACATAGTATTCTTGTGAGTTGTCATATCCGACTATGAACGAAGTTGATTGCAAAAAACGCAAAAATCGCATAAATGCGTATTAAACAATCCTAACAATGAGCTCGTTAATTCTTATGTTCGATGTGTTACAATGATAATGAGAATAATCGTAAAGAAATGATCGATTAAAAATAAATCATGTGATTTTATCACCACGACCCCCCCCCCCCCCCCGACGACAGAATATCTGTGATGGACGCGCTTCTATAACGTCCGTACCAACAGAATGCCGCCCCCGTAATTGTCTTTTGTTTTGAGTTTCATTACGCGCTTGGAAATCACGCGTATGTGCATGGGAATCGCAGTCGTCGTTTTTCCGTTTAAGTGTTTTACTCAAATCCGTTATTGTTGTTATCATCATATCATTATTGTTGCTATTATTATTATTATTATTACTATTAATATTAATATTGTTATATTAATAAATAGGTGTGTAATTATCGTTATAATAATTATTACATCGTTCTTTGTCCATGGGAAGCGATCCGAACCAGAACAAGCATAAGTAATTCTTCTTCTTAGCCTTAGTCACTTCCGCCGCGGCCGTTAAAAAACAGAAAAAAAAAATAAAAAATAGAACAACAACAAAATAATAATACAATAAACAAATAAAGGGGCGATTGTTCGGGCGGGGAGTCGTTACACGTAATACCCGTACTGCGTATTATGTTGTCGGTTTTCCACCGCACACGGCCAATGATACGCTCTCTTACGTGTCCGCGGCGGGTATGTGTCACACGCGTTCCCGAAGTGGTTTCTTTTTCACGGTCAGCTATTTAGCCGGGTATTTTTCATCTTGAGTTTTGATAACCAATTAAATTTGTTTGCCTACGAGTCAGGCTTACCCGTGCGAGACGCGCACCGCTCGAAATTTGTTCCGCCGTCCGTGTGTACGGTAGTACATACACGTATATTATACAGGGTGTCCCGTGGGAATTCGCGTTGATGGATCCGGAAAGTTTGACGTCGATGCACATGCAAGACTTCAAATATTTGCGTAGCGTTACGTGCAGCTAATTTATTCAATGAAAAACTTTTCGCGTACACAATCCCGTACAAAGGACTTCATTTAAATGTATTTATTGTATTTGCAACTGCGTTACTTTGCGCCAAGCCGTCTTCCAACTACGATCATCTTGACGAATTATCACCGACAGCCGAGCCACCTGCATCAGGCCAATGGGTATCAATAATATACTGTAGGTAGGTACCGATACGCATCACCCTGTACAACACGATTGATGCTCGTATCGTTATTATTATTATTATTATTAGTATTTTCGTTTATTATTAATTGGAACACTACACTAACAAGGTTGTGTATAGAACTAATGGGCTAGGAAAAAGGAAGCAACGGTTCATCGGTTAACGACATTTTAAGCAGGGTGGTCATGTACGTGGTTTTTTTTCGATGGAAAATAATTACCATTTTATATATTTAAACACTAATTTACTTTTTTTTTATTTAAAAGTATATTTCTTGACTTCTAGGTGCCTGCATGTAGCGCGTTCAATTCGTAGCTATGTACAACTTTTAAATTTTCAAATTATTATAAAAATAAAATGTTCTGGTGCTAAAAAACTTTTTATACATAATATTATGTTCTTATACATAAACTAGCTGAGTTATCCAGCCTCAACCGGAAGATATTTTACTATTTTAGACGAGAGCAATAATATAACTATTTCGATGTAAAAAAAAAAATGTAGGTTGAAAAAAGCGTATAATCGCCGTATATTCTAATGATATTTATTTTTATTTACGTTTACCTCGGTCGGTAATTATTTCTTCATTATTTGATTAATTTTAAATTATAATTAAGTATGATTAAAAACAAATAAAATATTTCCTAGGTAACGAACAAATTAAAACATGTATTCATGCAGCCCAAAACTTTTTTGACTCTTAAAAATGCCATTTTTGGAAAATCCTATCTTAGCGCGAATATACATAGTAATAAGTATATTCTCTCAAAACTTCGATGAATCGATGTGGTAAACTTGGCTGCACGTTGATCAGTTGGTGAGTGAGTTGTATTTTGATTGTATGTACTCATAAAATGTATATGTGTTATACTAGATTATACTGTGTTGAACAAACATACATAACGTTGTAAAATTTAATATTCCTCACAAGTGAGTGATGATGATATGAATTGGGATTTTTATCAGCTTGCCTGTGTTTGATGGGGTGGTATACTCGATGTGTATAAGTAAATCTGTTTGAACGAAGGAAGTATGCATAATTTTCGTGTTGAACTTATAGTGTTTATTTTACATTATTACTTAAAATGTTTATAAATTCAGTGTCAAAAGCAATAACACCTTTACAAAGTTTTTTTTGACATAAATATCGTATTCGGGGATTCAAATATTGTAATGAAATCTTTCACGATACTAAATAACTCTAAATGTTTCTAATAAAAAGTTGCATGTACAAAACAAAAAATAAGATCAATCTTTTAACTAAGTATTACGCTAATAATAAGATTAATTTTATAACCGATCCGATACTGGCATTTTACTATCTATACTAGTATGCCAACTATATAAAAATTATATAATCACGATAATTAAACTTTATTTTATGTATTATCTACTTTCTTTAACAGACACTAAAAAAAAAAATACATTTCGAGTAATCTTTATATTTCTTCGCGTAAAATCTTTATCAGACCATTGAATGAGAGAAATAAACGAGGAACAAAGTTATAAAGACTGTGAACAGGAAATTGTGTTTTTGCGTTTACGAGTATGTAATCTCGAGATATATTTTCATATGAAGTGTAAGTACATATAAGTCTTGCAATGGATAAAAATAAATTGAACTAAATATATTTCGAGGAGACCAAAAGGAAAAGATGAAATGGGGAGAAGAAAACAAAAAGAGATAAACATAAACATTTGAAATAAATGTTGTTGTAAATTTCGATCATTTCAAGTAGTCCCAAGAGCTCCCAAAAAGCGGAAATAGGTCTCTTGATGCCTTGTATCTGTTCTGTCACTTATGATAAATCTAAGAACTCATGGAAAACTTTTATCATGGATTGTGTGTAAGCATATCATTTATATTTTTTTAACGCGGGATAATTGCATAAGTGCAATATGTTCAAAAAATTGATTGTAAATATAAATATTACCAACTTTTTTTTTATAGCACATAATAATTGACAAATCAAATTTAGCCGATTTGAAATACGACCAAATAATTTAGTTTTTTTTTTATTTCACGTTATACATCAATAGCAATTTTTCTTTTTTCTGGATATTTGTTTAACAAAGTTACGTTTTAAGTTTTTATGTTCGAATTAGGTAGGTACTTTTAGAACTAAAATAAATATATTTATAAAAAAGAAAATAGTATGGAATTTATCAAAACCTATAACAGTCTATAGTCCTAATAACGCATTAATTTTTCATGTTATTATAAATTTACCCATTCCAGTACCTTATAATCTATTATATAGTTTATATAGTAGGTATAGTGAACTTTTTTCTTAAATTTAATTCGAATATAACAGAAATGTCTATCTAGCATAATATTAAATATACATATTTAATAAATTTGAAAAACGGTAGCGGGTAATATGTATTGAATAATTTGTGTTCCTACTCTCTTTGTGTGCATATAATTATAATGAACTTTAACAAAACTATTATAACTATAATTATGTATAATATGATGCTTGAAACGAGAACCAATGTCAATATTATTGATTTCCTTGAAGCGTGTTTTTTGTTCACTAGTATTAGTATATCTAACTCATTACTGTCGTAAAAATAATTTATTATGTATTTATTTCTATACAGAAAATATTGACATTTAATTTTTAATGGATTTGTATCGTGTTTTTTCGTTTTTTTTCCAACTAATTGTAGAGCCAATTAACTAATTATATAACTGTATGCGTTTGATAAAATAATCGTATCGAAGAACTGAATGTACCAGTACTTTGATTAATCAAACATTTGTTTAAACGTTATTATGCTTTCGTTTGTGTTAACGTAGAAATTTAAAACAAGTATGAAAGCAATACAAACATGTCTACGAGTATACTGCTTTCATCGTAAAATGTATGCGCGCTGTACACTACATCTGCGATATGTACAGTGTGTTCTGCCGAGGAATTGCCCATTGCGATATCTCCTGAGATAATGAAGATATTCCAATTCTGTTTTTATAGAAGACTCGCAGTGGCAAGAACTACTTATATCTCGAATTAAAAATGAACTAAATTTTTTGGTAAAAAAAGTAAAACATTATTTTTTATTTTATTATTTTTGAAAAATTTGATGATAGTCATTTTATATTCCTAAACATTTTGACTTTTCGACATTTTATTTTCATCATCCTCATTATTTTTAATATTCTTTTTAGTTTCCAGAAAAAATGTGTATTATTTTATACCATGGCGGTTAGAAATTATTTTTTTACTTCTTTACCAAAACATTAAATTCAATAAAAATATGAAATATCTGTAGTCCTAATCCATAGGTTAGGTTAGGCTTAAAAAAGTGAAATATAATTTTCTACTACCTATACTTTACATATATATTTGGTATATAAAATATCACGCAATATTTCCGGAAACTAAAAAACATATAAAAAATTATGAGGTTAATCAAAATATAATAATGAAACGTCAAAATGTTTAGACAAATAAACTCTAAAAATTAGACATCTCCAAATTTTCCAAAAATAATAATAAAATTAAAATGTATTTTCTTAACTTTTTACCAAACAATTCAATTCGTTTAAAATTTGAAATGTTTGTTGTCCTTGCCCCCGTGGGTCTTACACAAAAACCATAATTTTAAAATTTTCATTATATCAGAATATATCACAATTATGGTAAATCCTCAGCGGGTATCCCTGTACATCCATTTTTTATTAATTTTAATGAGCTATGCATTTGGAACTTTCATAGGCCCATAACAATTATATAGTTATACGCATACATAATATATATTTATATATATTTGTAGGTGTGTGTGTGTGTGTGTGTGTGTCCCTGTTTGCAATCATTTATTAGGCATCGATATATTTTAATTATGTTTGATAGCTGATTCTTTTGAAATAAAAAGGCACTAAGTTACACTGCGAATTAATCATGTTTGAATGGTTCTGTATAGCGTTATAATAATAATAATAATAATAATAATAATAATAATAAATTATACATTTAACATGCAATTGTTATGCAATTGCTGTAAAATATTGTTTGTTCACGACGTGTTCAACGGAATGTTAAAAACGTATACATCTATGGAGAAGATTTGTATTCGTGGAAAATCACTTGAGGGTATAATATTGTACAAGAAGCAGTAAAATAAGTACGTTAAAAAAAAGCAGGTACAATAACTCTTGAGAGGTCTCCCCGCGTACAATACAAGACTGCCTAATGGCCCTATTCATCGGGTAATACAGCCGAATTTCTCAACACAAATTATCGTACGCCGTGTACATTTTTTCATGCATAGTAGGCGGCTTTGAATTTTACCAGTCAAAAGGGTGACTCGTACGTACGTTGCACCTGCCGAACATAATGCCCGCCGAGTCACCAAACCAGCGCAAGGACACGCGGCATGCAACAGTCTTTGTTTAGCCGCGTGGTTGGAATTAATTCTATCGTGTTAGGCACGCATTACTCTCGTATATGTACGTGTAAGACCCTCTCATCGTTTCAAACTCATAGGGTTATTCGAAAATAATCAGGGAAACTCAAATCTTACCGCACGAAATTCCGAATAATAATAATAATTATCATGTTCGAGTTATGAATAATAAACAGCTAATTTGGTTTGAACCGAAACCGAGTAAATAAATTAAATACTCGCCTTACACCTGTATATATACTGTACTATGTTTACTTAGGTATTAAACATTAACAATATCGTCGCCGCATCGTGATTCAATTACATTTTTGTTCGCTTAAATATATTGACTCGTTGTGCGGACAAATACTGTTCGTGATTGATAAATCTGTAGAAGTCCAATGACATACGACATGTGGCTAGTATGGTGTCGTTTTAACATAGTAACAGTATTTTGGGGCAAAACCGTGTATCCTATTATACCCATGTCGATCGTATACATCAGATACACTCTCTACGATAGCTCAACTATACTATACAACAATATAATTATACGCGTTTATGCAATAAGAAATAGCGATACTCGTACAATTAAAATCTCGAACATAATATTATGTATGTTACATGTATTTTACATTAAAGAGGGAATTTGGAATAGATAATATTTTAATGCCGATCGTTTTCCTGAAATATTTATGCGGAGATAGTACCTTTTGTGATAAGTGAAATCAAAACTGAAGACAGGAGTGAAATTAGTTGACTGATTAATGAGTTTAGATTGGTAATGAACTGTGATAGAGTAACGGAAATAGGATCGGTGGGAGAGTTTGGGTTTCGGGTTGCTTCCGAATAAGTTTTCGTTTCGGCATGAGTGTAAGAAAAAGGCATTTTTGGAGCGATTTTTTCATTGACACCCCCTGGAGTTGCCGGTGTTGGATTGGTATTTACGGAGAGATTTAAATGACGGACATCCTTTGAAGTTCACCGTGTGTTCACCTCCACACAGGGTACATTTGGCTGGACAGCTACTGTCCTTGCTGCATTCAGGAGTTAGGTGTTCTTCGCCACATTTTACACAGCGTGGACGGTGACCGCAAGGCATCTTTATTATAACATTATAGAGTTCGGTAAGCCCGCGGTACACGGTATGGTTTGACATTTGTGCGTGCTGTGTACCTGGTACACCCTTGAGCAACGCGACGGAACGGTGCGTAGGTTTACTCGTTTATTATTGATATACGCGGATACGTCGATGGTATATACGTTAGACAACACTGAACTTGTGTACTGCGTCGACCAATTCGAAATAATGTATGAGAACGAATTTCGTTTTTTTTTTTTTGGCGATAAAGTTGCGATGGGCTGACGTCAAAGTCGATGTACCTATACGATCGTTTTGTTCTAATGGCATTTAGCACGATTCACCGCGGTTGCCATGGGTTAATGATAATAATATGAACGATAATGATGAAACAAAAAAAAAAAAAAATTAATTATCATATCTTCAGTGTTAGTCAACAGGTGTTAAACAGCACACCTGAATTAACATAATATATTACCGTTCGGCGTTGTGTTTCGTGTTATACGGTTATTGATTTAAATATCGACCACCAAAAGCTTGTTTACACTCGTGTAATCATATACTTACAAACGAACACAATATCGTTACGTAAAAAAATGTACAATAAAACGGAATCGTTTTCGAACACATTTCGACTTCTCGATATATGAGCATTTAAAGATCCAATGAGTATTGAGTATTTAACGAAAAGTTCAACTCAATGTTAAACGACTTATTCGATCTCATTAAATGAGAACTATCCGATTTGTATTTACTAATAAAATTGTACTCGATAAAAAGCAGAAAAATCTTTCAAAGCAATAAAAATCTGAATTAACAAAGTTGAGGTGATAAAAATAATGGTTCGAATGAAAGAAAATTAATAGTTTAATGTGTCTGGAACATAATATTTTTAATACCTAAGTTTGTGTTCGGTATCCGCTGTAAATAATTGAGTATAATAATTGAATTCGATAAATTTTATTATTTTCTTTAATAAATAGGTAAAAAAAAACAGCCAAATCGTTATAACTGTATACAATAAGGAAACATTTGTTTAGATGTGAACATGATTCCCGAACCTACCGAGTATACGGTACGCAAATTAAGATATTCGCATTCATTTAAATTATTAATTTCAACGTATACAGTCTGTGGCACCTGGTCGCTACAACAATACTGTATAATATTACACTGTAATAGCAGTCGCTTCAAAGGGAGAATGCTTTGGAATGGATAAAACAATGAAAATAATTTAACACTGTGTTGTTTTTCATCGAAAAGTGTCGGTATAGACGTTGAAACAGAAGAAAAACAGGAAAAATTCGATCACCATGTTGTCTTTATACTAGAGGCAGAAAAAAAAATGAGAAACGAAAGTTGTTACACTTGTATCTATCGATACGAGTGTAAAATCTTTATCGGCAACATCCACGAGCGTATATCCTTTCCGTTTAAGATGGAGAAAAAAAAAGAAAAAAGTTGATCCCATGCAATTTCCTGGGTCACGGCTGACACGGGGAGCGGGAAACCAACTCGGTCAATTTACATATTGCTTTTAAACGTAAATGTATATTTATACAGTGCACACACACACACACACGTGAATAAAAGCCGTTATAATAATATATAAAGCGGCTGCAGAACGAACGGAAGGGTGAGTGGGCGGGCGGTGGGGAGAAGGAAACTCGAAAAGGAAAAAACTCAACTTGACCGACCGATTCAATTGTTATTTTATGTACACATGCATGTGGGCCGCAGGAAATAATTAGCATATCATCGTTGAAAGAAAAAACAAAAAAAAATACAAAATATAACATTTAAATGAACTCTAATGGTTAAATAATCGTCTTGGCGGTTTTTTTTTTCGTTTCGATGGCCAGAGCACGTCGGTCACGGTCGATTCGTTTTAACATTTACCCCATGTGCGCAAACTCTTTGAGTGCATAAAATGTTGTCAACAAACACTAGCAAGTGCGATTCTTTGCCTATCGGCGACCGGCTCCACGCGAGTCGTCTCTCTCTCCGCATAGTTTTTGCGTTTTGGAAATGAGTAAAACATGAATCGATTAAAACTTAAGAGTCACAATAGGGCTGACGTAGTCTCTCTCGTCGGTCCGACTCCGAGCGGAACACGAGTTTTTTAATCAACTCGCACCAATGACGAGCGGTCGCAGGACGTAGTCGTGACTAAATATTCTACTTTTTTTTAATGAAATCGTTTTAATTCAATATAAACTTTGAAAAAGTCAAAACCCTCGTCGACATGGGATTTAATAAAGCCACGTGAAATGCATTACAAAATACACGAGGTTCATTGTGATCACCCGTAGATTATAATCTTTTAGAGGTAATCACGAAGTGTTCTTCCGGAGGGTGGCTACATCGTGGTAGTGATTAAAACGGAAGATTGTATACTTCGACGACGTATTTTCGTCACGCTATAACTCATTTGACATAGTTAGTCCGAAAGAAAAGCAGGATGAATCTCCTCTACCATTTCGCAGTGCAAAATATTTGTTTACAATATTTAGCATGTCTAACATAGCTATAACATAACATAACTACGGTATCGTTGCAATTTATTATCCGTTAGTACACACGTGCTGAATGTAAAACACTATATTGTGACGTATCATTATTGTAACTGAAGTATTATAATATATTATGAGTTTCGTTCGACCTACCATCTTTAGACCCAGCAATAGTTCACATTTACCGCATTGTGCTTTATTGATTTTGTAGCTATTCGACCAACACAACGAAAACAGTTCTGAGATTATTTAGAAGAGGAAAAACGTATTTAAATTCATGTTTCGATTTTCGATTGAACTGTGGACTTCTAGAGTTTGGGGACGATGTCTTTGACCACCAATCCACGAATGGGTTTTTTTTTATTCGAGTTTTTCACATTTATTTCATTCCATGCATTCGAAATTCGAGGCAATCCATTTGCACACCGGGCCGTTTTATTAGAACACACCGCTTAAGCGTCCAAAATGTTTCAAATAAAAACTTGTAACCACAGTGAAACGTTTTGAGTGTTATGTTATACCTATGAATATATAATTGTTTTAAATATTTTATTATATGCCTGATTATTCGTATTACGAATGCAACAATGCAAAGTAATATTAGACCTTTTTCTTTATGTGACAGTTTTTAATAACAGTTAGAGACATTTGCAGTCATCCGCTTAAAGTCGCAACGAGAAGAATACAACGAGTTGCCATTTCTTATCATTGCGTGTGCATACAATATATTTCCGTTCCGCACATACATCGTATTATTTCGCTTATCTTGTGAATCGCTGTCGAGTAACGATTTAAAATTACGTAAAAACCTACCTAAACAATGTATTTGAATGTTGCTGCCAAATTGCGTGCTATATCTTATAAGCTATAATAACGGTATTACAATATTACCGTTTGAATACAATTTAATTTGATTATTGGATTTTAATTCAGTAACATTAAAGTTTATCGAGAAAATAATATAACAAACCATCTCAGTATTCAATAGAATAACATTAGGCATAATAAATAGGTTTTAATATGCTTCATACTATGGAATCGGAAAAAAAAATTATGCGTATGTACATTGTACATATTGGGTGTGATATTATCACCTCAACAATATCAATATCAAACTGTAATAATTGTGTATTTCCTTCGTTAATCTTTTGTGTTTATTACATTTATATTGACGTTATTTTATTTTTAACTTTTTAATGGATTTCGAAGGATTAGGATATTTTAAAATTATCGACAAAAAAAAACTACACCAACGGTTAAAAAACGTACCGGTCTTAATACAAATAGTCCTTGACTGCTGTCATATTTTCATGAAATATATGGCTTACAGGTTACAGTACAATTTTAATCATTCGAATGAATTAAAAAAGATAACTGTTGACATAATCGATTTTCATAAGCACCACGAGGTTAAATTCTATAAAAACTGTATTTCAATTTCGCGTCGAAACTATTGTGAATCATTATCGCAGTGTACATGCGTATACCGTACTAGCGGCTAGTAGGTATGTATTATCATTATATTACAAATACATGCGATTTTGTGTGATGCAAAAATAATGTCACGTTTTCGAACCAATGTTAAAATCGACCAGTTATATTGAAATACTGCAGTATGTGTGTGAATATTTTCATGGTGCTTATGTATTTTGGTAAAACAAGTTACGAACAATATGTACAAGATAGATTTGAACAATTGAAAGTTTATATTATGTTGGACAGGAAATGGTAAAATTGTTTTTCATTATCGACATAACGACAAAATCAAACTGCAAGATTTTAAGTACTTCAGTGTCTAAATCTGTTGAAAAAATTTAACATATAAATAAACGAAGAAATAAATACCAGCCGTCTAATTAATACGGAGTAAAATTAAAGTATACAACCACGACTTAATTTTATTCAAAACGTTAATTTCTAAAATCTGATTTTAGTTTCAAAATATTTATGATTTTTCAAGTAAAATCTAAAAGGGATTTTTTATAAACAATTCATAGAGTGTTTCTGGACATATCCAGCAAAGCCAAGTGCCAACTAAAATATTCACCATGTATACTGACTAAGTAACATTAAAAATACTGACATATAAATTACTATGTAGTAGTATAACTAATTAAAACTCTACTACCTTAAAATGAAAATATGCTGAACTTCTATTTTTCTCGCCTGGGGCTCCCATTTGAAATCTAAACGAAAAATTATATTTAATTAAACATATTTGCTTACTGTTCATACTCGTTAAAGATTGTAAATTTTCATATTTTAATAAAAAAAAAAAAAAATGCTTTTATTTCAATAGATATTTACCGGTTACATAACTATTATAAGTTATAACAATTTTTTTTTTGTATTGACATCACTTTACGACCATTTACAATATCATTTGCACGTTCATGAAGTTGTTGAACGCTTTGATGTTTCAACCACACACACTTTATGTTACAGATGAAAATTTAATATTTATTTATTTTTTTTTTCTTAAATTACACTACTAATAAATACATTATATGGCTTCAGGACCGCATTATGTTGAAACGTGTATAGGTTTGGTTACACGCGTACAGTTTTGTTCCGTACAAGTTAACCTTTAGTAATTTAAATAAATATAGATGGTACACGGTTCTTGGAACAACATCGTGTTGAACTACCTTGAACAGACATCTGATTAACGAGCACAGTTAGTTCCGCGTAAACCCTTTTAGATCGGCATCCATAATTAATAAAAATCCACGGTCTTCTTAAAGGCAATTTACCTCGTAACGTCGCGTCGGCCGAACATTGGAAGACATTGATTTTTTTTTTTTTCACGGCTACGATTAAATGCAATTACATTTTCGCTGCTAAAACAACGCGTGTTCCGTTGACAAATAAAGATCAATACGGTTTCGAGGTGATGTAGATCAAACGGTACGGCGTGAAGAGCTTGAAAACACTGCTGCGGTTGTGATTGGCTGTCGCACCGATCACGCGTGTTTTTTCCTGCATAAATTACGCGTACGAAATCCCATCTCATCACGTGAACCACGCGAGAAGGCCAAAGGTCTGCTGCTGGAGCATTTTAATATTTAAAATTATTTCACTTTTACCAACTACCCGCGGTAGCGATACGTGTTCTGCACGCGCAATACGCGAACCCTTACCGCACGACCTAGGTCGCCGCCATAACTTCGAAACTATTAGTTTTCTAGTATACGATGTGTGCAACGTCGGTTTTTTTCTTTTGCGTCGAAAAACACGTATCGCACGGGAAGAGAATCTAATATCACGCGACCGCGGAAGACGCACGCGGTTCCCGATGCACCGATGCACCGCTACCGTTTGTTTCCGGTGTTATTCTGGCGCAGACGATGGAGGCGTGAAAATGTTTGTACCGTACGGCACACTTTGCGTAGCAAGAAAACGATTGTACGTGCCTACTACGCGTGATTTGAACGTGTGAAATATAATGCATTTTCAGAAGTTGCTGGCTCGTTTACTTGGTGACGGACTATAGAATTTTTCTAGTGCACCGGTTTGTAAATGCACTATGGTTCGAGGTCCGCTGCACGAACGCTGAAAACCGGGCACGGACCACTATCGAACATGGCACGAACGAATGGCGGTCTTAAAATTTGAAAATTCTTAAGGAGTGTTAGGGTGCAGCCATTTGCGCAACACTGCCGCTTTATGTTATGAAAAAGATCCGGGTTTGCTACGTGGACGCTGAAAACCGGGCGCACAAACCTACCACGAAAAAAGGCTACTACCTTGAACCCCAAGCTTCGTGGCCTCTAGCTGGGAAACACGCACGACTTTACAGATATTTGTTTGAAATACAGCGTGTAGTGCGGTAAAAATTGAAAATCTCAGACGCACCGCGGACATTTGGGGTGGCTGTTCGATACGACTACTCGGGCTAACCTGTAGTGGCCTGTAAAGTATCGAAAATTTAATGTCTTTCTAAGGCGGTCATGTGGGTAGTCAAATCGTATCTATATTTTGTGAAAAAGACATTTATGTAATTTTTAAGTTGATATTTTTAGCCGATTTTGTACAATGATACTTTATATAGAATACGTCAAATAGCAAGTTATACCATTTATTGTACATATAAATTAAAATTGTTTTTATTTGCGTAGCCGCGGCGGACGCGCTGCCGGGGTCGAACCGATTTAAACGCGCGGTCGAACAGCGCGCGGCGATAAAGATAAATATCAATGTTTTACAGCATCTCGTTGATCCGCCGGATGTACGATATGTTTGTCGAAAGCTATTTTAGCTCGCGATTACCACGACGCGTCGCGACGTGTCTTTCGCAACAGTTAATCGATTTTCTCGACATTCCGTGTAAATCGCATTTGTTGATGATTACACTGAACGTGTAAGAATCTACTTCGAGTGCAGTATTATTATTATTATATTAATTTTATTAAAATAATAATAAAAAAAAAACAGTTCAAAAGTATCATTAACAATTCAAACAGATGCTAATTTTCGATTACTTTTTTACAGAATTTGCACAACAGAGACATATGTGAAAAAAAGTCATTCATGTAAGTTATATGTTAAATGTTTGCAGTAATTTGTCTGTCAAGTTAAAATCGTAAACCCTTTAATTTAACCATGTTATATTATATTATTATTATACTATTTTTTTAGTTTCTTAATATAATTGAGGTTATACATTGATAATACTACTCAAACAATTCGCAACTGACTCATTTTTGTTTTTTTTTCCATAAATAATTTTAAACACCAACGGATCGAGCCAATATACATATTAAAAGTAACCATATCAGGACACAGAATAAAATCAATAATTACGTTTCAATGAATAAGCATATTATGTACGTATAGAGCTTGATGACAAAATATATTATTAAAATGGTCAATAAAAAATAATAAAATAATAACCCTATAGTAAGCTACATGACCTAGATCGTAGAATTTTTACATTTACCTGACATCCAAACGTTCGAAAAATGAAATACTTGTAGAGCCGGAGATTGAGAATTTATTTATTTTTTCAAAATAGGTTCACATCACACAAATCCACACACGTGCATACCTACGTAACGGTGTAACAATAATAAAAAACGATGATTATTTTTCCCTAGTCCTTTTCCCGATCCTTTTGAAGTTCACTGCGTCTACCCAATCGTATATTATATTATATTGTTACCATCTAAATACATGAATATGTATAGACGGGCAATGATCAGTGTAATGTGTGCAACGGTGCATAAATAATGCAATACGTTTATAAGCCTGCAGACGGTTTATCTGCAATACGTAAAAATCTCTCTCTCTCTATCTCTCTATCCGGCTCTATCCATTTCGTTCCCTTTTTCACTCGCTTTCGTACTATCATCCGTTCTCTATTACTCTTTTGCTATATCGATCCCGCAATACTTATCGAACGTCCAGTGCTTACGGTGTCCCGGGACATCGGGGTGGGGGGGGGTTGTTAATTGGTCTGTGTTGAATTTTAAACGGACCTATAAAATATACAATGGCTCGAGGGACAAAATAAAAATAAAAAAAAACTTTACAATTTCTACCGCCCCTCCATAACTGTTCGCATTTATAATGGTACCTTTTGTAACTAACTTTTTACCATCAGAAGAGTGATCATCAAAACTCACTAGAGTTACGATCGATTTTCAGTTTAATAATACCACTAATCGTTTTTATTTGTCATTTGATGTTCAATCGTTTACTATAATTAGTGAAGTTTTCACGAGAGCTGTTCTGCCAATCGACTCCCGTCCAAAACAAATATTTAGAAATGTCCATGGCCGCCATCATTTTGTGCCCGTGTTATTATAATTCTTTCATGCATGCATTTAACTAAATAAACTTAACAATTGATGGTTTGTTAAATCCGTGTATGTGAATCTACTGTTTAGTTAAAGGCGTCATGCACTAGGAATTAAATACTATTTATCACTGAGATGTTTACATAAGATTTCTAATATTTATACGCCGGTAGTCATTGCCGAAAATGACAGATTTGTCCAATGTACTCGTAGTCAAGCGTCACCTAGTATAGCTGATAATTGTAATGTCATTAATAGTCAACACATTTTCTATCGAATTTTTCAACTGTTTTTGTCAGATTTACCTTCGCACAATCCCATGTTGACACAATTAATGTAATTTTGGTGGAACCGGTTTAGCAGAAAATGTGTACGAATATTTAAATACTGGGTTTCTCGTCTTTCACCGATGACTCATGGTGCTACTATAATTGTCTATTAACCGTTTGGTCTATTGAAAACTACTAATGCATAAATAATTTCGTTCTGTATAATAAGGCTACATATCGTACAGGTGGTTGTTAATTCCTTCATTATGATAACTGAATGAAATAAGGACACGCCAAACGGAGTATTCGGGGGTTCTGAATTATTCTAGTGTTATGCAATAACCAACAGTTGTACTAGGAGTAGTTAACCTAACTACTTAGATAGAACCGTCTGAATTGCATCCGTTAAATAAACAGTTCATGACGTCTTACGAGATTGATTTGCTAATCAAACAGTTAAAAAATCCAACTAATGCATCAAAAATGTATCGACCAACATATCATAAACGTATTATCTAGCAGGACACAATTACAATAACCGACTATATTATATAGTTTTTGCTTACATTCCATTTCATTTTTCAGCAAAAGCCGTATCAGAAAACCACTCGACCCACCCACCTCACTGTAAATTAAACGCGTGTGTCGGTGTTTTGTGAGTACGTCGCACCAGCAAAATAACACGTCGTTTAACGTAAAACTATCACGCTGGACAGAGCAACTGTATTAACCATAAATTAACGACTGTAATTGACGTACGCCAACAATTCGTTTAGACATAGTAACATTCGTCACCGATTTCAAGGTGCACGTGATTGCACATTAGCCAATCGCCATTACCTTCCGAACGTACATGAATAGGTAAAATTTTGTCGAGCTAACATAACTGCGGTCCATACCAGAGGCGGCCAACCTGTGACACGCGCGGCTTTTGGGGCACATTTGATGTTATTGAATGGCACATACAGCATCAGATAAAATAACATAAAATTATGTTATGACAGGGAAAACTCAATTTTAGATTCTGAGTAAAACGAGTTTTACTTCATTTTAATGTTTTCAATATTACCAATTTTATTTCATAAAAGTCGTTAATATTACGTTACACAATAGTTGTGTCAAAATAACATTAATAATGTTCATTTTCATGTAATATAACACATTATTAGTATATAACCCACCTATACATGTTAGATAATTATGATTTTTATTTAATAACAAACAAGTACCTACATAAATACGTCGTGAGCGTTTATTTTTCTATTGCGCAGATACATTTTTCTCCGTTTATTTGGCAAATAATAGAAAAAAGTTGGCCACCCCTGGTCCATACAATAACAAGTAACAAAACAGTCACTATGAGACACGGGACTATTCTACGAGCTTTGTTTATTATTAAAGATATTGACATGTTTCAACGGAAAGCTTTAGGAAGGCTTATTGTTTATAAGATTGTAATACGAATTGATTAGTTTGAAATTATTTCTACCACTTAACACTGAATTATTTGTGAGGAATCCATTGATTTCAAAAAGTTATATATTTGAATTTTTTATGAACTTTTGATTCTTGGAAACTTTGGTACATATTTATTTTATAAAAATTCTTTAGAGGAAAATACTTTAACTTCAATTAAACTGATCGTTGTTTTTGCTCCTCAGAGTTTTCTTTAAGTCTCGTTTTAACTCGAGAAACCTCGCAGCCATTAAAATAATTTGAAACTAATTGGGTTTTTTGTTTCTGTTTTTCTAAGTTATGAAAATAGTTTTATTTTTGGATTTGAAAATTATTATCCTATACTGTAATATTGAAGTCATGTAAACCCAATCAAATCATACTCAATATTGATCTTAGATGAAAACGTTTCTATAAAGTATAAGCTGTGAGAAGAAATATTTAAGTTTTATAGGTCTTTTATATGTAAAGTAAATATATAATGAATCCGTCGTGTAAACTAATTTTATTAAATCAATATTAATTATTGTTAAATTATTTGAAGAGATCGAAGCATATTTAATTGTTTAAACAACTAGTTCCTTCTGAACTTATAGATTTCAAAAAATATGTCTGAAAATTTTTATTTTTTATATTCTAAGGGAAACGAGCAATGTTTTACTACGATGTTTGGATATATTTTTGTGTCTGTGTACGCGATTTCAATCAAAAGGATTAATCTGATAAATACAAACGTAGTACAATTCAAATAGGAAAATTTGTGTCATTGGTACTTCATCAACAGTTTTCCGAATAATTGCGAAAAACAGAGAAAAAATTTCCAAAAACCTAACCGAGATCGAGAATCTAGTATATTGTACACCGTCTAGTTTATTTAATCACGTTCCATCCACTTATTTATGTTATATAGATAGACAATTTTTAATAAGATTTTCTTTATAACAAAAAAAAAATGGTTTTCGAGAAAGTCGCTAACAAATTCTATGCATTATGAGCGTTAGAAAATCAGATTTTGATGATATTGGTTATTTCAACGAACTATGACTACTACACGATATTAGTTATTTTGTTGTTCTTCTATAAATAAAAGTAGTAGCTACTAGGAATATTTATTGAGAACTTACTTATATTAGCATTTGAAAGAAATACTGTAAGACTTTTTGTTTAGATCTTTTATTTTATGGATAGGTTAAAACATTAAAAGTTCAACCTACTGTATTAAGAAATTTGGTTCTACTATAATACATCGACCATCTTTAGAAATGTAAGCCTGTTCAACAAACTTACATGATATGAGTTAAATAGCGATGAGATTCGTATGATAGATTAATTATTTTAATTGACGACAGTATGTGGTCAATGAGTGATCTTCGTTGTTCCTACTTTTTTCTTACATTTTTCAATAATTTACTGAGTTATTTTTACCCTATCATCTACTAATCCTCAAGTTCCTCACTGAATAATTTCTAAGATATTTCTAAGAAGGTTTATAATGAGAAATCAAAAGTAAAATTGCCTGTGTTACTGTGAAATTATGATTGCAATGTTCAGTTATTCTAGGAAATATTTTAATAAAAAAGTTCTGACCATAATAGATTATTTTTAGAATCAAACTTATATTATTTTTATATTTTTTAGTTTTAAATTACTTATTTAATGTACTTTAAATGTTATTGTGAGGTCAGAAAAAACATCAAAACCCGGGCAAAATTTGTTAAGAAATTTTTTTTATTTCAAAAAAGTTATGAGTGATCCCCAACCGGTTATTTTTTCGATCGGTTTCTTTGTTTGGATTTAAATATATATAGGATGCGAAGTAATTAAAATTCCATTTTTATACATATTGCAGTTAAGATAATTTGAATTTTGACGCAGATCTTTGTGTATAAATGTGTGCACAGGATGAATCAAAACAAAATGTCTCTCTGATAAAATTGTTTTGCTTGATTTGAACGCCGTGCAAAATTGATTTCCACCCCCCGCCCCTAGAAGAAAATTATTTTTCAGATTTCAGTGGAATTTGAACGGTTGGAATTTTAGTATCATCGATTGGTTGTGAAAATGCAGTTCCCATAGCGTTTATAAAATTAGTGACCCATATAATTTCTGGAAAGTTTATTGCTCGTATCCGTTCGCGTGGATTTCGATTCGACACAGCACAAACACGCGAAGTTTTCAATTACGCAGTCACTCTCCGGTCATTTTCTACGGTGACAATTTACAGAACTGTACATTTTGCATTACGCCTACTCGACACTCGCCGTATTATTACGATTATGAAAATAAATATTCTATTATTGCACGCATGGAAACGTATCGAACGTCATAGTTAGGTATTCGCGTTGTGCAAACACGTTTTGTGTACGGCCACCGAGTTCCTAGCCCACTTCACGCCGTACGTATTGTTATTATTGTTTAATAAATTATCATGCAAACGAATTATTACTGTCGGACCCGAGCGGGAATGCGTGCCGAACCAATACGAACAACCTTTGGGCGCCACCACACGGCGTGTATGTACTTTCAAATTCATTTACACCGAATACCTACGTGTGCATGTTACGACCAATTATTATTTCTATAGTTCCAGTATATCTTACGCGATCTCCGTCACGTGACTTGGCGTTACTGCTTTCAACTTCTTTGGCAGTCGATGAAACGTTGTCGAGACTGTGTTCCTATTCCTATCCAGCCTTCGACAAAGTACCTTGGCATAACTTTAGATAAATGATTGACATGGTCACACCGCACAAAACTAAAACGAAAACAAGCAAACGTTCGGCTCCACTTACTTCGCCCCGCCCTAAAATCAAAAATGAGTCTGGCAAATAAAATTCTCATATACAAAAGCGTAATTAGACCAGTTTGGTCGTACGGTATACAAATATGGGAACCCGCAAAACCATCTAACATTTGGCCATTACAAGCGTTCCAATCGAAAGCTCTGAGAATCATCACTAACGCACCCTAGTGCATAACAAATCAAAATCTTCACAAAGACCTTCAACTACCAACTGTGGAAGAATTAGTAAAAACACACAAATATGCCATCAAAAACTAAAAGACCGTCCTAACCCACTTATTCATAAAACGTCCTCCATAACAATTCCAAACGACATATCTCGTCGCTTAGATAGGAACTGGCCAAGAGACCTATTAGATCCTGTGTTATTGTAATGAGGGCCAGTCAACCGAAAAAAAAAGACTGTGTTTTTTGCCATTCTTAGATCATTTTCTTGACGCTTTTTTTTACTCAGCGCAATTTTATAAAGACCTTTATCAAATATTCCCAAGTGAATATTTGAATACATCGCACTAATGTATTTATTTTGTTCTTCGTTCACGCGATTAAACTTTTTAAATAACTCCTAAAATGGTGACGGCTTAGCATCGACATAAATTATGACGTGTTTTGTAGCAGGGGGATATATAGTTTCAGTCGGTATAGGTACGTTCGTTTAAATCGGAAATTTACTTTTTCATTTAGTTGGCTAATGAGTTTAATAACATTGATTATCGGTGTCAGTTGCAAGATAAACCGTTTTGTAATCATCAGAGTGGCCATCATTTCGCATTAAGCATTTAATGAACTCGATGCTCGGTAAAGTAGTTGAAAGTGTAAATGTTCCCTTATCTATTAGCTAGGAAAATTTAGATTGGCATGGACAAAAATGCGAATAACGCCGGCACGTAGATAAATTCGTTTCACAATGAACCGGTAAAAATGATGGAAAATCGTTTGCCCACTATTAAAGCCATTTGCGCAATACCCGTTTGTGTATTTAAAACAATCCAACGCATACAACTCGTACAATATTTTCATAAAGCATATAATAATACCGTCGCATTAAAATCTTTTTTCGCATTCGTTTCGTCGTGTCCGCGGGGCAATAGTAAAACAATTTATCGCACTCGTCTTCGCGGGTTGCCGCCATCCGCACGGTTCGTTCGTATAACTTGTTAAATAATCTGAATTCGTGTAAAATTAAATGGTTCGTAAGCCTATAGTAGTAATAATATAGGGCTTCTGACCATGGTTTTTCAGTTTTTATTTTTCGAGGTAGTTTTCCCCCGGCAAATTAACGAAATTTAGCTTCTTTTCCAATCGTGTTTTTAGCTTCTCTTTTTCTTTCAAATTTTTTATTTTCCGAGGTAGTTTCACTGCGGTAAATTTATGAATTTTAGCCTCTTTTTCAATTATGATTTTGGCTTCTTTTTTATTTCAAATTTTTTATTCGCCGAGGTAGTTTCACTGCGGTAAATTTATTAACTTTACCTTATTTTTTAAATAATTTAACAATTTTATATTATTTTACTTCTGACGATAGCTACCTGGATTATACTCTTATACAGTTTTGTAATATTTGTAAAAATAATACATTTTCAGCAATTTGTTTAATTGGTAGATATTTTTTACTACGGTAAAATTATTTTTAGTTAACTAGATGTCGTTTGTAAATAATATAACTTTTTAAATATATCTATACATTTTTATTTTTTTATAAATATTTATTACTTTAGAATAAGTTCATCAGTCAGTATGCTGTTACTAGTCAACAAATAATTTACTTATGGTTTTTTAAATTATATTTTATTTTTTTACAAGTCATGTTTTCTTCTAATACTGTTGTTAGTGTCGATTTTAAAAATATATATGTAAAAAAATTTATATTATTAAAATATAATTTAGAGAACAAAACTGAAACTATTAGGAAGTCTACAAGGATTTCAAAACCACCAATACGTTTTCACGATGAATTTGGTTATTAACATTTTTTAATTATTTTCTACAATATATTATTAAAAAATAATGAGCTTAACAGTGGTATGTAAATCAATTTTCAGTATTCAGCCTTATAATAATAAAAAAAAAATTTCAATTGGATTTTTAGTTGATTATCAAATTACAATTGTTATTCTACTCGAGTGTGAATTAACAAAACAGACTTTGAAATTAGATGAAGAAAAATGGAATCACATAATGGCTGAATCTAATTTTAATATGATTCTTAATAAACTTTATACTCATTCTAAACGAACTGTACTAACCGATGATATTTTTTATTCAATTAATGCAAATAATGAAACTATTACATTACGAGTCGATAACAACCGTATAACATTATCTCGCTACAATTTATCACGATTAAAACAATTACAATATTGTGTTAATGCATGTATTCTTACAAAACAAAAACAGTTGAATTTGTATCAAACATGTTTGGATTTAGTATTATCATTAATCAAACAAGATATTACAGATTTACCAGTATCGTGTCAAAAGAAAGAATTAGTAAATGCATATGTTCAAAATTATGAATTCAATTTAAGTAATGTGCGCTGTGAAGATAAATATTTTATTCTTGAATTACAACAGTTTCACTGTGAAAAAATTTCAGATATGGTATTAAAAGAAATATACAAATAATATGTTTCGATTGAGTTTTTTCATTATCCAATTGAGACGATTAACTTTTACCAATAAAACTTTAAAGAAATGAATAATTGTTAAATGCATGCGTTCAAAATTATTAATTTAACCTTAGTTATGATTTACGTTGTGCAAATTAATATTTTATTTTTTAATTGTAATATTTCAATGACGATTATTGTTAGACATGTTTTTTAAAAGATTTACGTGTTTTATCACTTGTTTTTTATATTATAATTTCGATTTTTCAATAATATTAATTATTATTAATATGTTAAGTATGTTTATTAGTATAAGTATGTTATCAATATAATAAAAAAATAAAATGTTAATAGTACTTTTTTATTTTTCAAACAATTAATTAAAAATATTCTACATCAATCAATCATAATTTATCATTTTTTCGCTTTGTTACTTTTCTTTCCGGGTCAGAAGTGAATCTTCCTGTTATTATTTCAATCAAATTAGTAAATTCATTTGTAATATTCACATCTCTAGAATTGTCATTTGATGTATATACTTTAATTGAGCAGTTTGAATGTTTCCACCTAATAATACAAAATTATTATTATAACTGATATTGTTTAATTAAAAAACGTATCATAGGAGTTTAAATAGAAATATGATAATGGAAATGATCACAAATTATTTACAAATATGAAGTCATAATATACAAATTGAAACAGATTAATTTTGTTTAGAAATGATTTAACTATATATTACCTGTCATTAACCGATATATCTTTTATGTCTTTCATTTTATAATGTTGCAATACCCAATAGTCCTTTCCATTATTTACCGGACATTTAAACGTGAAATTATATCCATCCTGTTTTACAGTCATTGAGTTCTCTTTTTCATCAAATACACTCGTATTTTCATTTTCAATGAATTTTTCAATTTTGTCCATATAAGATTTCATCTAAAAAAAGAAAAAATGGATTAGAAAAACATATTTTATTAAAGTTTTTTTAAAACGTACCTTCAATGGTTTAATTTTTTTTGCTGGTGATAATGATTTCGATGGTTGTGTTTTTCTTTTTTTTATGACCTTAGATTTACTTTTTGAAGTTTTACTTTTCTCGTCAGTTTCTGTATACTTAAATAATAAAAACAAAATAATAAAAAAATAGTTTTTATATTTTAAGTAGGTATACTTACATCACTAGAATCATCCTCTGTTACTGCAGTATATTTCTTTATATTTTCCATTTTTTTTTTTTAAATTATTATTTAAACGAATGATTAAAAGTACAACAATGTATAATTTAAAATTAAAATAACACTATTATAGAAATAACACCAAGTATATATAGTATATTCAATACTCTTTTATAGCAATAGAGAGAGAGAAACAACTTTTATTAAAGCGTAGTTAATAGTTATCAAAAGTTTTGACCTTAAAGAAGTGGTGTGATTTAAATCAGATATATAAAAGTAAAAACAGTATTTAAACCTTTCAATAGAATTATATAAGCAAAAAAAATACAATAATATGTTAATTACGTATTAGTTAAAAATATAATGAAATATAATATAATGAAATATAAATTATTATATAAAATATAATGAAGGAAAAAATAGTACTTTTATTATAATTAACGTAAAATATTATATTGCAAATTATTCCTATTAAAAGTTATCATCTAATATGATTTGATATAACAAATTAAAATTAATAATCTTATTATAATAGTTCAACCTTCACGATTTATGCTGAATTTCCAAAAATCGATAAATATGCAAATTGTTATGCGGCTTATGTAATTTGATTACCGAATTTATTATTAATAGTTTTTTATTAAAAGGAAATAATGATAATATTAATATTAATTATTTTTATAATGATTCAACACAATTTAAAAAAATTAAATTTTATCGCATCTTACGATTTACAATTCAATATACATTAGACTAAATTAAAAAAAGTTTTCAATAATTGCCTGCTATTTCTATACGTCTTGGGTGAACTTTGCACATAGCTCGTTGTTCCACTCGTCTTTCATTATCAACTT
Source organism: Periphyllus acericola (assembly GCA_949715065.1). Classification (NCBI taxonomy): domain Eukaryota; kingdom Metazoa; phylum Arthropoda; class Insecta; order Hemiptera; family Aphididae; genus Periphyllus; species Periphyllus acericola. The sequence continues at coordinate 46,430,538 of OX454266.1, read as the reverse complement.
AGATATCATATTCATTAAATCCCCCAATATTCCACCGAAAACGCAATATTACCGAAACTGACGCTTGCCCCGTTGTTCGGCCGAGCGCTTCAATTGATAGTTATGTATTAAAACGTAAAGGCATAAATATAAATTCAATATCATAAATTAAATTAGTGTTTGAATAGTAATTCAGTATTTTGTTTAGTTGTTTGAAGTTTTTTAAAACAGAAGTTTCAAGCTAATTATTTGAATATATTTTCAAGAAAAGTCACAAATATGTAAGCATAAATATATAAATTTTAAATTATTTTAATTGAGCTCGTATCAAATGTATTTTGTGTCTTGTATACTAACATAATAAGCTTTGTAAGTCTATAAATGTACATTTCTTCAGTTTTAACTTAGTTTATTGTTTCATTATTAGATTATTGTTTTTTAATATAAATATAAATATATTTTTATTATTTGAAGAATGGGTAATTTTATATGCTATATATATATATTTTTCAGGGAAAATAGATCACCTAAAATTGTTATAGCAGACTTTGAATTTTTTAACTATAGAAGGAATGATATTATATTAATATCAGGTGCTTTTACAAGTTGCAATGAAATTAATAATATAAATCAAAAAATCTATAAACTACAAGGAAAACCGCTTATAATTACTCCAGAAGGTGGAACAATGATAATGAACGATTACATAAAAGAAAAAACAAAATATTTATTACATAATGCATTTAAAAATCAACCTGAACGGCTCGATATTATTTTAAAAGAACTAGAAAATTCTATGAGAAATGATTTAGTTTCTAACTTAACCAGTCAATTTTTAAAAAAATGTTTTAATTATAATACACTAGTATTATGGAATGGTAGTACAGATAAACGTATATTATTAAGACTAGGTATTAATTGTAATATGTTAAATTTAACTGCTTATGATGAATATAATGATAAAATATTTTATTTAAAGTTAATAGATTATAATAATAATAGTTTAATATTTGTACATAAATTAGGATATGTTAAAAAAAATGGAAGGTTATTAACACTGCTTGAAACTCATAATTTAATTTGTAGTAATAATCATAATATAGTATGTATGCATGAACCTGTTAACGATGTGAAAATAACAAAATGTATTATTAATTTTATTTTATCTATTGACAAAAATATTTTTAAAATAAAATAAAATGTTTTATATTTAAACCAAATAGTAGCTTCTTTTATATTTTTCAGATTTATTATGGATCAAAATATGTTGAATAATATAAATAAATCGAAGATTAATCGTTTAAATTTAGTTGGCAATGGCTTAATTGAAATTCAAAGATTTAAAAAGACCTCTAAGACTTTTTTCATAAAAAACGAAGAAGAATCTTTTGATTTTAATTTATTTTTTAAATATTGTAAGAAACTAGTTATTAATAAGTTAAAAGAAATTGTAGAAAAAAGTACTTTAAAATTTAATATTTATATAGAATGTACATATGAACATTTTTTAACACACGATATTCAAGACATTGCGTTTAAAACTACAAATGTTTTTGCACATTCACACTCAAATTTTTCTGTTTTACTAAATAATATGTTTAATAAAATTTTAAAAGAAGAGTCAGAATTCATAGCTAAAGGAAGTGGTTGGAATTTAAATAGGATAGATGGACTTCAGTTAAGAATTAATATTGTAAATCCTTTAAGAGGATTTTCCAACACCTGTTAAACAGGTAAAAATTTTTGAACGAATCAATAATGTTTCAGTTAATATTTTTAGTTTAGACGGTGAAGGCTTTATTTACCCAATATATTTAATTGAGAGTGAAAAATCAATACATTTTGATTTGTTTTTATTTGAAGATGGTATTGGATCACATAACTGTTATATTAAAAAATTTTCTAGGCTCGTACGTAGTCAGAGAACACGGTGTAAATCAAAATTAATAATTTGTAAAAGGTGTTTCACAGTTTTTAATAATAAACCATGCAAAAATAAACTATGGGGTGAACATGGATTAAAAGAACATAAAAAAATGTGTGATAAAAATAAAATAGGAAGGTCTGTTATGTTTGAAAATGGTGATCAGGACTTTATCAAGTTTCAAAACTATAAAAGAACACAAAGAATACCTATTGTCATATATGCAGATTTCGAATGTTTGTTAAAGAAAATAACGAATAAAAAACAATCTAAATATACTAAAACTGAAACCAAAATTACACATATACATAAGCCAATGAGTTATGGATATTATGTTAAAATAGATTATACTATTATACCAAAATATTTTATAAAAAAGTTTAAAATCTCTAAATCATTAACAATTTATAGAGGTAAAAATTCGGTGAAACATTTTATAAAAACTATGATTGATCTTGGAATTAAAATATGTAGTCTGTATAAAATTTATATACCAATAAAAAAATTAACTAATGAAGAGGAATCGCGAATGCAAAGTGCTCAGTTTTATGAGTGTTGTTTTAAAGTTTTAAAAAAAAATAATTTAATAAAATGTCGCGACCATGATCATTTCACGGGAAATTTTAGATCCGTCTTGTGCATATATTGTAATTTTGAAATGTCCAATGTCTTATTTGTTCCAATATATTTTCATAATTTAACCTACGATAGTCATTTTATTGTTCGTGAGCTCGGGTGCGATGAAAAAAATATTGATGTAATCCCAAATTCAAATGAAAAATATATATCATTTAGTAAATCAATTTCATCAAATTTTAAAATTAAATTTGTGGACACTTACCGTTTTTTATTAGATTCGTTAGATTCTTTAGCTAAAAATCTAGCTGAGGACCCCACAAGATTTAGAGAAACGTTAAAAGTATTTTCCTCAAATAATATAGATTTGGTTATACGTAAAGGAGTTTTTCCTTATGAATATATCGATGATTGGAATAAACTAAATGAAACTACTTTACCTCCAAAAAATAAATTTTATAATTCATTAAAAGATGAGCAAATTAGCGACCAAGATTAAAAACATTAGGTGACTATAGTGATTTATACTTAGCAACCGATGTAAGTATTTTAACTGATGTGTTTGAAAATGTTCGTGATATTTGTTTAAGAACGCTTAAATTAGATGCATCGGTGTTAAAAAATATATAATTAAAAACCATTTAAAATTCGATGAATACTTAAATGTTTTAAATGCTCATATTGATAATAAAGTAAAAGGAAAATCTGTTTATCGTGATATGAATTTAATTCAATCGCACAACCATTACGTGTATTCAAAAACTATAAACAAAAAGGTTCCAACGGTGACGATGATAAGAGATATATAATGAGAGATGGAATTAATACATTAGGGTATGGTCATAATAAATTAAGCTCTTAATATATTCAATAAATTATAATTAGTATAGTATTAAAAAAATAAAAGTAAAATTATCATTTTAATAAATTGCTTTAATCAATATAATTATAAAAAAATTAAATTCTTTAATTATGTTATTTAAATCATTTTTATTAGAGAAGTACCTAATTTAATGTGCTTGTACAGTGTTCGAACTTTAAATAATAATAAATTATTATTTTTAACTATTAATATATATTTTATCATTAAATTGTTTTGTTCAATTATTATTGATTGTTAATAATAATGTTTATATTCATATTTTTGTATATATTTTTTTATTGATAATGTACATTTTTTATTTACAATAGCTTCTATTTATTGTTAATTTATAAGTTTAATTTTTTTAAATTATATATAAAAAAAAAATATTAATGTTTAAATACGTCACATATAGTGCGTATAAGTACTGTGTATTTATTTATGTGAATTATTGTTATTTTTTTTAGTTCAGTATGTTTTCAAGTAGCGACATTATTACTATACCCACTATTTTGGATGATTTTGCAAACCATCAACATGCTATTAGTAATTTATTAAAATCTTTATCACCATTTCGAGGAACTGAAATTAATGTTAGTCAAGTTGTGGAGTTTTATCCTCATATAGTAGTTGATTCAGAACTAAACAGAATGAAAGACCCATGCGGAAATTTATTTTGCGTGAGACTGACAATACGGGATGTTCAAACAACTGAATATGCTACAAAACTCATTCTGATGATTCCAACAATCGTGGTTATGTAATAACATACACTGTACATAGATTTGAATCAAGTATAAGCTATCGAAATTGGTTTAAAAAAGAACATTGTTACAATTGCAAACGGTATTTAGCAAGAGGGGTGTACTATTCAAACCAAAAGATATTTTTCGTATCAATGAAAACGGTGTACAAAGCGTAGAGGAACATTTTCCTATAGCTAATCGGTATAGGGTTTGTTGGTCTAAATGTTTTTTAGAGTGTGTTGCACATTTTTAAAATGAGATTATAAATATATTTTATTTGTATATCTATTTATCATCAATGTTTATAATTAAAAATTATACATGGTGTGTGAACTATTTTAAACACAAATGTTTAGTAAAATATTACTATAAAATGTGTAACCTAAAATAAACTTAACATGTACGTAAAAATAAAAATTAACATGAAATGTTGTCTGTGAGAGTTGGATAGTAATGACATTTTTTATATATTTAAGTTTATAGAGTAACCCTTACCTTTTATTTAATCCTATCATATTTAATTTTTTACTACACGCCTTAACCCACTAGACTACATGTTCACGAAATATTACATAAAGTATTTACACATATAATTTGTTTAGTATAATTTAATATTTTATTTTTATATTACATTTTATACAAGAATTGCAATGTATTATCCGACAACATCATACGATTTTTCTGATTTACAATTACAAACATGATTATTTTTAACATTCTCTATAAACTGGTTTCCTTTATATAATAATACAAATAAACAATTTGGGTTCGACTTAGAATGTTCAAACCATGTATCACCACTTTCTTGCATCCAGTTTTTTAAAATCAAACCACAAAAGAAGCATTGTACCATATCTTGTGTTCCTGTATACTTAAAACCGCATTCAGCAAGTGAATATTTATCTTTTAATAAATTTGATGGACATGATTCATATGTTTTAAGTCTTGATAAGAAACTAGAATATTCCGGGTATACTGGATATGGATTATTTCGTACTAAATATAGTAATGATGGAAAATCTTTGGAATATTTTAATATGTTCATGTTTATACTCGTAGTAAAAATATTTTTATAAAAATAATAGAATTAATATTTTATGAAAAAAAATAAATAATTGTGACTCTACTCGAAATAAAAAACAACTTCACCGAACAATGATTCGCAAGCAACTGATAATATACATTGAAAATATGAATAAGGTTGATTTTTTTTTTATTAGCACTCTACAATCGACTACTATACAATATGTCGGCTGACGATTGTGAACTTTGAGACATTATGATTCATACAAAATGTACATACAACAATATAATTGTCTAAGGACTTTATCAATTGATTTTTCATGAATATTAATTTTATCTGTGTGTAAATTATATTGAACACTAAGACCTAATGTTATATCACAGAAATGTGTGATGTAACATAAATAATATCATGTTACACAAAACAGTGTGTTTACACTAAAGGTTTTTTATTAAACACATACAATTTTTACACATTTAATTTATAACATATACAGTTTAACATTTATATAAGTTTTTTTACTTCTCTGTTAAGAGGTACATATTCTATAATACGATCATGAATTAAAAGACAATAAGCACTAACACCTTCTAGATTTTCCATAGATTCAATTTGTATACTAACGTCAACAGTTGAAGCTGTACCTGAATCATTTTGTTTCGACGTATCTATTACAGCAATTGGTGCTATTGTTTCGAAATCAGCTGGACTCAATACCGGTTTACCATTATCTTTTCCATAATATGATTCTTGAAATGATGTATACATATTATATAACTCTGCATATTTTTTTTTAGTGAAATCTAAATTTAAATTATCATACGGATAAATAACAGAGTTTAAAATAACTTTTATATTAACTAATTTACAATGATCAAAAACACTTGGATCTTTTACAATATTGTTTTTTCGATTCTTTTGCAAACCTATTACAACAAATCGCGGTTTTTCTAATTTTGATGCAGTTTTTAAATTCCAAACTATATTTTTAGATTTACCGAGTTCAGGATATTCATAAGTTTCATTCGATCTGAACGGAATAAATAAACTTTTCCCCTTTTCTACAATTTTCAATAATTTTAGTCGTTCAGAATCATCTACACTTATATGTGGAATTTTCCAAATTACTTTATCTAGAGTGACAATACCTGTAGTTGTAGTTGCGTTATCGATTTTGCTGTGTAAACAAGCTAAATCAGTATTACTTCTTGTTAGTATTAATTCTATTCGAGAATTTACTAAAATTTTTTTAAAATCTTCAAAAAAACCTAGCCAATACTTTAATGGTATACAGACACTAAATTCTCCTGCTTCATTAACAATACTTTTATTGTCTAAATCCCATCCAGCATTCTGATAGCAATGATAATTATTTAACGTACATGTCAAATATCCTTTTAATGAACTTGTTATTCCTAAAACCCGAGTTCCATCAACTTCTACACCGTTAATTTCTAATCTAACCTGATCGAAAAGAAACGATAAACCGTTATTGGACAATTTCACAGTTTTCGGATCTGCTATTTTTCCTTCGATTAAAAGGAAACTTTCATGTAGATAAGGATAAACATCTGTTTGCTGAACTCCAATTCGTATTTCATCATTATTTTTAAACGAGTTAGTATATGGAATATATGAATGATATTCAACTTTATTTATTTTCGATTCTGTAATAAAATCTGATTCAATATCTAAAATACTGCTTTCAGGCATTTTATTTTAATTGAAATCCTAACCGTTTTAAAATTTGTTTGCTTTTACGAGTTAGTTTTATATTTACAGGTTTTCTTTTAGATACTTTTGATTGTGACTCTATTAAATGACTAATCGGTTTAATCGATTGTAACTGCTTTATATTCTTAAATATTAACCCCATATTTAAGTTTTACAACACTTAATGTGCAACACAACTGTTATTCTTTCATTAAAGTTATGAATGGGATTATTTTCTTGATCAACTAAATTAATATTTATAGTATTCAGAACTTCAGTATTGAGTTTATAATATATTAAATTAGCCGGTGACTCAATTATTTTAGCACCAGACCTCGCTCGAGGAAAAAATTCATATATCGAGTGAGATTGAAGACCATTATCGTATGAACCATTTGCGACATTACACAACACTTTTATAGAGTTAACAGCGTTTATATCAATATTTTTCGTTGATCTAAAACTTGATAAACCTCCGTTGCCATATTTTTTTTTTTTAAATCCTAATAGACTTGCTAGACTGTTTTCGATTGTAAAATCTATCGGATAATTACAACTCATTATACATTTCATTCGGGTAATATCGGTATTCATGGTAAAATCTATAGGATCATACGTTTTGTATACATTTGTTACACTGTTTAAACGTTCATTATCTTCATGAATTTGATTGCAAATATATTGTGTAATATCTTCAATTTCGTAAGAGCCAAAGGGGAGTTGAATATCTAAATTACGTTCGTTCACAATAATACGAATATTGTTATTTGTCTCATTCACGTTCGGAAACGTATTATATGTATGTAGGCATAATAATGCGATTTCTGAATCATTGTATACATTTATTGCTGGAAAATAAGTCGATGATAAAGATGTCATTTTTCCCGACATGCTTACAGTAATTGATTCATTCATTTCCCTGTTATTTAAGATCTAATAGGTCTAATATGTAATATGACCGTTACTTGAACGTTAGAGTTTTTAATAGAATTATTTTCCTGATCTACTAAATCAATTTTAATATTTTTAATAACTGCTGTTTTAAGTTTATAATATATTAAATTAGCTGGTTGTTCTACTAGTCCTGTTCCTAATCTCTGTTGTGTAAAACATTCATAAATCGAATTTGATTGTTTCCCATTATCAAATGAGCCTTTAACTATATTACACATGGCTTTTATAGAATTAACAGCAATTGGTATATAATCAATTTTATCTGATTCATAGTATCGATTTTTATCTTGTAGGACTTCATATAATTCATTTTTAAATCCTAATGTTTTGGCTATACTGTTTTTACGTTTGAAATCTATTACACAATTAGATTCCATAAAACATGTCGTACGCGAAGCTGAAAGCGTTAGACTAAAACTAATGCTATCTCTAGTGGTTTTAGAAATGTATTTACTAATATCTTCAATAGTGTAAGTGCCGTGAGGAATTTTTAAACTATCAGTGTAAGTTTTAGTTATAACTTTAAAATCGTCATTTGTTTCATTTACAAGAATTTTTTCAGAATCATTCATAAGAATAGTTTCGGATGTTTTTAAACACACAAGAGCAATTTCAGAACCACCGTTTACATTTATTACCGGAGAATAAGTCGATGTTATTGAGGTACCATTCCCTGATATCCTTAATGTGATTGATTCATCCATTGTAAAAAATTAATACATAAATGTCCACAGATATATGTATTGTATTTTTGATAATTTGAATAATTGTACAATATATTCAAATCTTTAAAATAATTTTGAAGTTCAACCGGAGGTGTAAGATCACCAAACGGGTCAAAATATATAACTTTATCTCCAAGTCGGTAATAACTAACCCAGTGTGTACCGTCGCCTAAATACGAATCCAAATTAATTATTGCACATTCGTTATTATGTGGTTTTTTAGGTAAGTTGTCTCGCGAAAAGACGCCACGAAAGTGATTGATTTCCAACTTTTTAACGTACTTTATAATATCCTCACTGGTGAGAGCTCTGTTGGGTAACATTAATTTTTTCTCGTTTTTTTTTTTCTGTTCATTCCTAGACCTTTCGGATTCAAATACAAACCTTTTCCAATAGGATTGTTTAAGTATAAACCATTACCTTTTTTATGATTTTTCACAGCATTATATAGACTTGACGCACCAGAAGCTAAACTTCCTAAAGCTGACAACCCAGCAAATATTGGCATAAGCGGTAATACACCTCCCAACTGGTTCGGAGTTAAAATTATTCTCTTACCATTTTTTCTCGTTTTCTTATTTTTTTTCTTTGCTGCTAACAATATTTTTTTATTATTACCTTTACAACCCATACCGATTTTTCTTTTAGCTTTCATAGCGTTCACCACCGCGTACGCAACAAGTTTTTCTTTTTTAGAACTATCACTAGATTTAACTCTTTCCCAAGCCTGTTCTTCTAATAACTTATCAGCTTTATGTCTAATATCTAAATTATTACTGTTCTCATAAGCAATGTCGTGTGTTCGACAAGCAGAATCTAACGGATTTACACCTTTGTCTCCACGTGATAATCTCTCTTTTAACTTAGTACCAGGACCACAATACTGATATCCTGGTACATGAGCTTCGAATGGAAGCTTATTTATAAGAGTATTTAAGAAGCCTTTACCAGATTTTAACTTACGAGTTGAACGCATTATGTATAACTGGATTCATAATTTAAAACTCTTTAGTATTTATATATAAAAAAATGGAATTAATCGAGCAAAAAGATAAATTACACAAGTTATAAAAAATCTATCAAGACACGGACCATTATTACCAGATAGTATTCGTGGAATATTGGTTGGACCTTCAGGATCAGGAAAAACAAATGTTATGTTTAATCTTATAACTAATAGAAATGGATTAAAATTTGAAAATATTTATTTATACTCTAAAACACCTGAGCAAGAAAAATATATACTATTAAAAAATATAATTAATAGTATTAAAGGTGTTAATTTTTACATATTTACAAATGCAGATAAAGTTATAAAACCAAATTTAATTAAAAAAAATTCAATTTTTATATTTGATGATGTAATTTGTGATAATCAGACACCTATTCGCGATTACTTCAGTATGGGTAGACATTCTGGTGCTAATTCTATATTTTATTTAGCACAAACATACTCAAAAATACCAAAACAGCTAGTGAGAGATAACGCAAACTTTTTAATAATATTTAAGCAAGATGATAAGAATCTACGACATATTTTCGATGACCATTGTTCAGCAGATATGGATTTTTCAGAATTTCGTAAAATATGTCATTCATGTTGGAACAAGAAAAAATATGGGTTTATAGTTATAGATAAAACTCGTGAAATGGATCAGGGAAGATATAGATATGAATTTCATACATTTATAAATATGAAATAATTAGTATAAAAGAAAATAATAAGTTTTAGTGATATGCAGTCGGTTGCATACAAACGAACAATTTATAATTAATGTAAATTATGAGTGGAGAAAAAGCCTTGTTAAATAATATAATATTATGTAAAAGAAATATTAAACGTAAAGTTATGGATATGAAACGTAATGTTATAGATTCCGATACTTATTTTCGTGAAACATTTAAACCAATACTCGAACCATTAAATACGCTATCAAAGAAAAATATATCACACGATTCTTCAACTGAAAATATTAATGCGGAAGTACGTTACCCTAGTGATGAAGAAGATGATGGTACGTTATTAAATACAACATTTAATAACTTTTTTAACACACGACCGCAATTACGACGTTATGATAAATCATATGGTTTATATTATGATAGAGCTAATGATCAACTAAAAATATCGGAATTTCCTGTTTCTTTTAGTCATGGTAACTTACATTTACTCGATAGTTACTATCCTTGGACTATTGGTCTTTGGTCTTTATTATGTGAAAAAGAACCTAAAAATACAACTATAGAAGATATGGAAGCATATTATAATATTTTGAAAACCACTAAAGTTCATTTAAAGCCTGACGGGAAACCAAAGACTTCAAGATTCTTTAAATGGATGAACGTTGTAAGACCTCTATATGATAGAATGAAAACGGAGGAAAAACAGTTAAGCGCGGAAATTGCAAATATTAATAGTTCTAGAGAAAAAACTAACTTAAATTTAAAACCGTTTGATAACTATTTACATAGTGTAAATGCTAAACGAAGTAAAATTAATGATAATACAACAATAGCAAATAAATCGTTTGATTTTGATTCTTCAGTAAACAGCCTGAAATTCGAGGAACCTCCAACTGATAAATTATTTAAGTTCAGTTTATCTCCACCAGTTAAAAAGGGTTCAGGTTTATATAAAAACGTGATTCCTAATACACAGTTAGTTTATTATGATGACCCGAATGAATTAGTGACAAGACTAAATCTTTTAATAGCTTCTCAGACAGCTGGGAATACTGGTGTAAATAATGAAATTATTTCTGTATTAGAAGAATTACGTGAGAGAAATCTAATAGTATAATGTCTGCATTAGAAGGTATTGCAAACGAGTTACATCGACCAGCAAGAAAAAATTTTCCTCGACGATTGGTTATAACAAGATTTAAAGATGATCTATGGCAGGCCGACCTAATGGATATGCAATTACACTCTAAAAAAAATAATGGATTTAAATATATTCTTATTGTTATAGATACCTTTACAAAGTATGTGTGGGTGCAAGCTTTAAAAAATAAAAGCGCAAAAGATGTTACATTAGGTATGCGTAAAATATTAAAATTAAATCAGCCTAAGTTATTGCAAACAGATAATGGAACTGAATTTTATAATAAAGAGTTTCAAATTCTTATGAAACAGTTTAATATCAAACACTACTCAACATACACTAGTATAAAAGCTGGAATGGTCGAACGCGTTATAAGGACATTAAAAAATAAAATCTATAAACATTTTACAGCAACAGGTTCTTGGAATTGGTATAATTCAATATCAAAATTGATAGACAGTTATAATAATTCATTTCACACTACAATTAAATGCACACCTCACGAAGCTCGAACAAAATCAATAAAATTTAAATTTAATCACGAAAAACCTAGAAATTCGAAGTTTAAAATAAATGACAATGTTAGGATTTCAAAGTACAAACATGCTTTTGCTAAGGGTTATACACCGAATTGGACTACAGAAGTTTTTCAAATTGCAAATGTATTACCAACAAATCCGATAACATATAGATTAAAAGATTTAGCAAATAATATAATAGTAGGTTGTTTTTATGAACAAGAAATTCAAAAGACCAAATTTCCGAACACGTTTCTCATTGAACGTGTTATAAAAAAAAATAAAAATAAAATCCTGGTTAAATGGTTAGGTTTCGACTCAAGTCATAACTCTTATATTAAATCTAAAGATATTTCAAAATAAAATGTTTATTAATTTGAAAAAATATGTAGCTAATAATATGGTTTAAAAATAATGTAAATTTTATAAACATACCGAGGTAAAACTACCTCGGAAATAAATAAGAGAAGCCAAAATCATAATTGAAAAAGAGGCTAAAATTCATAAATTTACCGCAGTGAAACTACCTCGGAAAATAAAAAATTTGAAAGAAAAAGAGAAGCTAAAAACACGATTGGAAAAGAAGCTAAATTTCGTTAATTTGCCGGGGGAAAACTACCTCGAAAAATAAAAACTGAAAAACCATGGTCAGAAGCCCTATATTATTACTACTGCCTATGGAACAACTTCCTATCCAAACTTGTGCTGTCCGTAATTAAGTGAATTTATGTCCAACCCCCGAACTCTCCGTTCCCAATCACTGTTCTAAGCCACTGCTTCGGTCTGAAGACGAAACTTTAGCAATGACATGCTTTGATTTAAAGCCGGGCAACGTTCAACCAATCGTGTATTTGTTTGGTTAATTAAAAATAAATTTCAACAATAGAGCACTGTACCATTCGTGCATGAATTAGTTGTAACTATATAATTGTGTTTAAGGCGTTTAAAAACAAACATTTATGATTTTATTGAATAGCGATTCTGTTTGTAAATGTAATTTTCAAAATAAAAAAGGTTTGAAAATAATATGTATATGTATTATGTATATATATATATAATGTAAGCACATTTTCCTAAAACTACATGGTCCATATCAAACAACGCATATTTATATTTTCCTCCCCTTTAAGTCCAATTCAGGTCTGCAGGATGTAAAAATTCACCTTCAACTTAAACTTATTTAACAAATCTGATTAAAAAAAAAATTTATTTAATAATACAAATCCTTTTTATTTATTTAATAGAATAAATATGTATTATGTGAGTATATTTTTAAGAAAAACTGAATAATTTGTGTTAAAAATGTATTGTGTTGCGTGTACCAATATTATACGAACAAAAGTGTATACAAATATATTTTTATTGTTTTGTAATTTTAATACCTACTCGTATATTTGTCGGACATTTAAATTAGTTTTTGAACGTGGTTCAATTTCGTAACATATTATATTAGTATACGATAACTTTTTATGTTATAATATGCTAAAATGCGTTAGTTTATGATGTGTATTTATTTTATTAGTAGTTAAACATAACAAAAACAAAATTAATTTGGTTATATTTTCATGAATTATATACAAACATATAGGTACTTGTTTGTACCCTAACAAAATTATTTTCTTACATTTTCTTCACTTCTAATGTGTAGGTAAAGTTCACGAAGAATAATAAATATAATATTATAACGCACGTTGCAACTATATATGTATAGTTAAAGCTTTTCTTTTGCAAAATGTGAAATGATGAGTTTTTTTTATATTTCTTCTGAGAAAGTTTTTGAACTTACAAAGATGTAATTTTTGTTTTCTTGTAAAAATTTCTTAGAACTGTTCAAAAATTATGAATTCGTCCCAAATGTTATTTTGATTACAATAATTTATTATAACTTTTAAATAAGTTTCGACGATGTTGCAAATCGAGCAAAAACACACTTATAGGCCCCACATTCTAATATGGCTTCTATATTATCATGTTTAGACGATCAGTTGCCTTTTTACTCCGATCTTAATTTCTTATACTAAAAAAAAAAAAAATGATTTACTTTGACCATCTTTTATAAAAACATTTGGTCTTTTCAAGGTAATATTTTAAATACGTTTAAATATCATAAACATTTCTTTTTTTTTTAAATAATACAAAACAACTAGGATACTTTGAATGTTTATATAAATGTACTAAAACATATACATATTTTTTTGAAGTTTCAATTAAACTCTAAAAATGATTAATTTACCTACTCACTTGTTAGGATTTGTAGAATTTGTAGATATTGTTTTTTATCACTTGAATAGATATTATTATAAAAATAAAAATTATTATTTATTCACGTGTCTTGGCCAGGTAGACCCCCGAATTCCCTAGCCTGACGCAAACAGCATGTTTGATTCTAGATGAGTGTTTCTTATTATTTCCATCATCATGTTTTTTATTAGCATTTCTATTTGGGATCATGTATACTCGACCCAGGATGGAGTAACGCCATCGATCGCTCCCGGACTCCGGTGGAAGAATGTCCAAAGCAAATAGAGACACATATGTGTGCCCGGGCAATATAAAACAATAAATTCTATAAATAAAGTACTTTGGCCGGTACATCACAAAATATTTGCTAGTGTCCTTTGATCATTTATTTTATTTATTACTATTTTATTTTCCTATTTTGTATTTGTATTACCTACCGTGATCAATGTTTTTGATTTATATTTCTGTATCTCTGGTCGAGTTTTTTTTATGCCTGATGTCTTTTCTCGGCACAAAGTTTATTATGTACACGCTAACAAAAAATATTGATATTTGTTAATCGGATCGGCTTATCTTGTTATTTATTTAAATGTTCGTTAGTTAATTATTCTTATTATGAAATTAAATCAAGTCCACGGTTCCAATGTTTCAAAGCGACTCTGCTACCTCTAGCTGTAGAGGATGGACGTTTGGAGGTATTGAATGGAAACCGGATAGTTAGACAGAGTCCTTAAATCGCACCTAAAATGTCCTGTATTTCCTTAATCAATTAAGATATATATACACGTAAAACGTTATTGATAACAATTAATGGAACTCACTATATTGTATAGTGATTGAACCATTTTTTAGAATATTATGTTTGGCTATTTCTTTTTTTTTAAGTACAATTTTATTATTAAACCAATATTAGCTAGTCGTATGACCCGAAAGTCTCCATCCGTGTTTTCGGAATTTTATTCGTGAAAGTAAAAAATAAGCTTGATTTTTTACAAATATTTGTAGGGTTATAGCTTGAAAACTAATTCATATGAGAAAAAATTGAAAGCGTCTTATCTAACACCTTATTTTTTTTTTATTTTTTATTTTTTTTTATTTATTTACGCCAATCGGATTTTACATATAACAATTATAAATATTACTGTTACAATAGTGAAATAATAACAAAGAGTTTTTTTTTTTTTTTACTTTTAAGGCCAAAGATCAAAATTGTTTTCATTTGATGAGCGCATGGCTCTAGTTAAGGGATCATTAGAAAGAAAATTTGAGCATGAAATTGGGAGGTGAAATGGTGCATGAGATCTAGAATTTAATTTAGGAATACGAATATTAATACGTTCCAATAGCCGAGACGAATCAGTCTTACCACAAAGAAGATTACTTAAAAATATTTGTTCAGTACTAGTCCGCCTATGTTCCAAAGAACTTATGTTTAAAAAGTCCATTACTGGTTGGTAATTATGTTGAGGGAAGTCAATTTTCAATAAGTAGCCCATATGATTGAGGAACCGATTCTGAACCCGTTCAATTAATTTCTTTTCGATCTGCAGGGATGGATTCCAGACAATCGAGCCATAATCCAAAATTGATCGTACCAGAGCAAAATAAAGAGTTTTTAAACAAACTGGTGTAAAATTAGTTATTATGACTGCGTATTGTAAAATATCGTATTCCGAATGCAAGGTACCATATGGTATCATATGGTATTATACAATATTAATATAGTAAAGCTTTAGTACAGACGTTATATCGTTTAAAATAATACACAAGTTGGAGCGTGGGAGAAGCATAGCGAATATGAATATGCGGAAAACGTAGCACGATGGCCGGTATAAATTGTTTCTGATTTTCCACTCAGTTAATGTCGAACCAAATCCGAGGTAGACGAAGATAACAGTTTCTTTAGGAACACATGTTGGTATAAAATTTAAAAAAAAAATCAACTTTATGTACACACCTTTATCGGGTGTATGTGTAGGCACGCAACAATATTCGTTTATCACTGGTGCATTATGGGCTGATAACTGGTGAAACTAACGTGTTTGCAAAATGTTTACAATTTCACACACTATGAGTATCCGTGTTCAGAATAATCAAAATATGGAAGTGATAAGGCAATTTTTTTTATTTTTATTTTAATGAACGGCAAAACATTATATTTATTTTAGACGAATCAATATTAGAATTGAAATAAATGTGTGCATAAACGTACGTATAATATAAGGTATAATTTATAACATTATAGTAGTAATTTGAGTAATATTTAATTAAAAATGTTTATATTTCGGTTTCGTTCAATGTTGAACAATTCTGGTGAATACACTAATATCAATTTTGTATTTATAAATTATAATTAAAAATATTTCCCTCGGTTTATTGTTAGTAAATATTTTTGATGAACCTCGAGCGATTAAATAAATTGTTTAAAATGTTACGTGTTTTTTTGTTAACGTTCGTAGACACTATTATTATATCCCTCGAGTAATAAAATATGGAATTCAATCTTATTCGCTGTAAGGGTGATCCTTTTTTTATGTGATGTTATCTAAAAGTCATTACATGAAAAATGCCTTTTTACCCTTATTGTCATCACCCTTTTATTTTCGTCAGATTTCTCCAAAGAAAAATAATGAGAAAACAAAACGCCAAAGTGAAATTACATAAAACGTCAAATCATTAAAATATCTGTAAACACTCAGTATAACGAAAAAAAATCACCCGAATTTAATTTGTTTACTGCATGCTTCAGTGTGCTCATAAACACTAATAAGAAATGATCAAGAGTTGTCGAAAAATCAAGTATTCATGAAATAATTCGTTTGTCCCACTATCTTGGTTATACTTTTTATAACTTATAAATACCTAATAATTAATATTTTATTAAACAACAAATACATTGCTGTCTATATAATATATTATAGCACGTCATAGTAGTTTATTTCACACATACACGATTGCAGTCGAGTACACCTATATTTTATTTTCCTTTTACGGGATACCACGTTCTTCTAATAAACAGCATTCTATTCCATCGTCTTTTTTCGTATGTTATTTCACCTCGTATGACATTATTCTTCCGTTTTTATTTCGTAATCCTTAAGAATATCAAATACAGGAACCCGTGTATGATATAATTGTTTGTGAATTCAGTTTTTGGTTAAGTACCATTTTGCATTTATGTTTGAATAAATCGATTTATTTCAGTAGTTTGTAGTGGTTTAAAATATACCTACATACGGTAAGAAAAATAAGTACAAGACGTCCGCATTCGTCAAAATTGATAATATTTAATACGATTTATAGGATATGTAATCGAAGGATAATAACGTACAAAATAATAATTATTAGCTTTGTATACAAATAACGTAATAATTCTAGCTGAATTACTCGGTCTTGCCCGTCAGATATTTTATTATTTTAGCGAAATTAGTATTTGGTGAAAAAAAAATGTTGGTCGAAAAAACGCACATTTTTCGTATTTTATCTGTAATCATATTAATTTTTATTTACTTAAAATAATTATATCAAATTAAAATACATATACTTCAATCGATAATTATAAAAATTAACATATCAACAAAAAAAAAGAAGGTATTTCCTATTTAATAATCTATAAACGTGAAAAATGTATTCATCCAGGCATCCGGTCCAGAGCATAATACAGATTCAACCTTTAAGAATGCGATTTTCGAAAAATCCTTTTGTAGAGCGCCTATACACATTGTGATAAGTACATTCCCTCGAAGTATCAAACGAATTTCCAGAGTATAAGAGAAAACATTATTTCAAATTTAAGTTTCATAAGCTTTTCCGTTTTTGAGATACAGCGATCAGCGAGCGGGTGGTATTTGAATTGTATACATAATACTCGTATATAGGTATGATATACGGTATATATACGGGATATATGATATTATATCGGCATCACCGAAATTTATTTATTTATTTAATTTATTTATTTATTTTAAATTATAAACGGGCCAGGCCCAGGTACATAATTAATATATATATATATAGTATATACAGTAAATTCTTAATTTTATAGTTACAGTTTACAAGATAAATATAATATAATAAAATTACAAGCTTGATGCTACAAATGATTCATTGAAATATTAGCGAACAAAGTGTGCTCGCTCAAAGTTTAAAGAACAATTATTTTATCTCTATGGGGGAAAAAATCGTGACGGTACGAGGTAATATTGTTGATAAAACCCGTGAAAATATTTTTGTTCGCGCGATCAATCGTCGTATTTTATCACGGTACCCGCCGACGAAATAATTTCCGTGATGTTTGCAGTGTACACTATACGTATGGCGCGAGTAAAAATAAAAAAGCCGTTTACGCGTGTTTCGTCGTGCTATTGTTTTGAAACCGTAACACCACGCGATGGTGATAGTCCGCGTTGTCCGCCGCGAGCGGAGACGGTAAATTGTGTCCCCCAAAAAAGGTCATATTCATATACTGCGTAAATTGTGGCCCGTGTACTTTTAAAACATACGTAAATTGCGGCCTGGGATATTCCGATTTCCAGTCGGCTGTACAATTTAATAATAAGTATAAATCTTTGATAGATAATAATAATATGTTCACTAATATGATATTTCTAACAGCTAGTGTGCATTTGATCGAATATCTTACGCACGAGGTTTTACGTTGCTCTACAGTTTAAATTGTTTTTCAATTTAGTAAAAATGGACGTTATGAAAAGCGAAAGGAATACAACGTAAACATTTTATAATAATATGTGTATACTGTATAGATAGTTTTCAACATCACAATCATTTTAAAATTTCGGAACAAATAATAAATCGACAGAAACTTAACAACAATTTAAAAAGAAAAATTAGCAAAACCAATATTTTTAATCATACCACTATTTATACAATAATATTGCCAGTCCTAAGTCTGAAAAATGAGAAGGAAAATATTGATTTTGCAAAAAAAAGCAATGTAATTTTGAAGCTAAAACCGTCTTATTCATCTACTATTATGATATGCGGTAATGACATTTTTTATGGTTTCTAATGAAATAGGTGTTCGCTTTTCTCGTACACGAGAATTATATTGTTTTGAATGCATGTAATTATTTTGATGCCGATATTAAATTACGACGTTATGCACTTAATTGGTTATATTGCACAGTCTCGTGAGTTAAGAATGTCAACATCCATTCTAAATTCGTACAATAACAATTCTACACCGAAATGATTTTTGTGATTAATCTTAAAATGTAGGTTTTTTAATCATAAGAAATTATCACATTCTTTTCAAAACTAAGTACAGGATATTCAACTTTATTATATAGACTATAGAGCGCTGACAGAACTTATTTTAAACTTCAAGTGCATTTGCCTAGAGTAATTATTTTCATAAATTATTTTAAATGAATATTTTATTGTGCCCGAAAAACGATAACTATTATAATCGTGAATGAAGATAACAGAAATATAACTAGATATGCAAAAAAAAAATTGAATTTTATGAACAATTAATGTCAAACCAGGAAAAATCGTAATTTATTGAATATATTATTATCAAAATCGTTTCTATCACGCTCGCCTTAATAACGTTTTATCGTTTAGCTGAAATTTTAACCGTAAGGCTATAAAGCCTATAAGTTATCGAACCTATGAACCTATACAAAACGACGTACCGTTAAGTATTTAATATCTTGATATATGTAGCACGGTGGTTAACGAAATATTTAAACCCGTTGATATCGTATTACATAGACGTCACGCATTGTTAAATGTATTTCTCGGATTTATGGTCTTATACTCGTTCACTCTGATAACTTTAAAACTGATGGGACGGAATTAACTTGC
The DNA here is from genome assembly GCA_949715065.1 of Periphyllus acericola. NCBI lineage: Eukaryota > Metazoa > Arthropoda > Insecta > Hemiptera > Aphididae > Periphyllus > Periphyllus acericola. The sequence continues at coordinate 46,410,623 of OX454266.1, read as the reverse complement.
GAGAAATGTACTCACTCGAGGAGTGTTCTTCCGGGAGTAAAAGTGACATTCTCATATTATAATTTCTCAAATAGACTTCATAATTAAGACGGTGAGTAACGTTTCCAAAGTTCTGCGCGTTATCCACCGCCACACATCAGCCGCGCACACCGTACACATGCACACATGTCGGGTTTCCCATCAATTTGCATTTGCGATTAATTTGCACGCGGCACGTCTGCCGCGTGGATCAAAAATCAAAATTACACCATATATCGCAGCACATTATAATGACTTGGCGAAAACCGACGGCGAATCCGACGATCAACCCCTCTGCAAGCGAACCCGAAGAAGAAAACAAACACGGGGTGGTGTACAAATGGAAACATTTTCTTTTTATCATTATTATTATTATTATTATTATTATTGTTACAACTATTATTATTCTCACCCCGATGACCTCCGGGAAATAAAACAGCCGCCAGCACTCGACGGTATGCATTTTATTGTACGCGATGACTCACCGCACCATCGCCGTCATCCACGGCTGTGCATTACTCTTACGGTCCGTGCGCGCAGCCCCTCGATTTCTTTCGACACGTCGTCACGTCGCCGGCGGCCGCGGCCACCCCTTGCCGCACCGTCGCGGATTAAACAGTGCATTATAAAGTGCATTATTATGCAAGTACATCGGAAACGTTTCATCGCCAGCGATCTCGCGCTCACTTCCGTGCGCTGGCCGCGGGCGCCATAAATTATAATAATAATAATAATACTTCCCGACGAGGCACGAGGCGCTAAACGATCTAATTCGTATACTGTTATACTGTGTGTGTGTGTGTTTTTTTTTCTCGCGCCCAGCAGGGCACCCTTTTGATTTCTCGATAACGAACGCGAAGGAAAACGCTCGTTTTGATTGACGCGCTCGTCGACTATCGTTATATCTCCGACCGTTCGGAAAACGTTTGCCCACTCGGTTCGTCGACGATGATAATCCTTTTTCTCTTTTGTTTTCACACATTCTTTCCGTTTGGCTTCGTGCGAATAATAACAATAATGATTATCGTTCGATAAAATCTTAATGTGGCCACGTGCACGCACACACCGTACGCATTGATATTTCCTTATTGGATTTCGCTATGAAAGCTAATAAATTATTTGTTCACATTACACCTATGTTAATTATTCCACGTGTCTACCCACTGCCGTTGTACCGAACCACGTGCAATATTACCTTAAATCGTACACGCTCCATAACCGATACGGCGGGCCGCTGTAAATTGCGTCCCATTTTAAATTTTTTGTGTAAATTGCGGCCTGTGTATAATTTTGTATGTATGCCTACCTATATGTTTTTTATTCATAGGCGAATTACGAGATTAATCACTAAAATCATTTCGGTGTAGAATTGTTATTGTACGAATTTAGAATGGATGTTGACATTCTTAACTCACGAGACTGTGCAATTTAACCAATTAAGTGCATAACGTCGTAATTTAATATCGGCATCAAAATAATTACATGCATTTAAAACAATATAATTCTCGTGTACGAGAAAAGCGAATACCTATTTCATTAGAAACTATAAAAAATGTCATTACCGCATATCAATAATAGTAGATGAATAAGACGGTTTTAGCATCGAAATTACAACAAATCAATCATAGACTGCAGTAGACATTATTTTCACACGGTTGTAGTTTAACGACTTGGTAACCTCCGAATAAAATATCAAATAAATGGTAATATATTATAATACGATGGTTAAACGCGTACAGTACTAAAGCCGTGTTGTTGCGGTACTTCAAACGTTAATCGTTTATTTATCGGGTAACGGGTCATGAGTATTGTGATCTTGCTAGAAAGCTTTGGAAAGTCATATGTTAACAAACGCGGCTATTAAGGCCCAACCATAACTGCAATATGAACTGATCAAAACCGCGTTTAACGTTATAACGTTTGGCCGAGCCGTAAAGTGCCCCCATGTCTATACGACCATTAGGTACCTTTGTTACCTAAATGTTCGAAAATAAAATCTTCCGTAAACGTAGTATACTACACAACCATGTTATTGTACTACGGTAGCGAGTTGTGTTCGGTATAAACTTACAAATGACGATATTATGAAGACATTAGAAAGACCTTAAGCATTGAGGACACCGCGGCGGCATAACAGTGGATACGAGTATAGTACCGTTACCCTTAACTGATCTACCGTCTATTATATGCGAATCAAATAACACGGCGTAAACCGCAATCCGATTGTACACCACGCGATAGTCATCACCGCACGGTCACATCCACATGCCGGTCGAATAACGATCACTATTAATTAACGGACCGCATCATTATTATGACATAACGTACGAGTCAACTACCGGAAAAAAAATTAAAACGCCACCCCGCGTGTCCGTGTAATGACCCTAAACAGTATACTAATACGCCCATGCACGGCGCGGCGGCCCAGTATCTTATCATGAACACAAGAAAAAAAACCTTTAGCCCTTTCCGGCCAAGTGAGGATTTATACATCATGATATTTAACAATTTTTGTCTTTTTCCGTGGTGCCCGTGAGTTGCGTGATTAAATAAAGTAACGTGTGTTTTTATTATTGGCATCTCCAATATACAGAAAATGATTTTATTTTCCCTCCAAAATTATCACTTCTTATCATTCCTTATTCAAAACACTATTTGTAAAGGGGCAATGTAAAAACATTTGTACATGAATGCCCGGTGACACATTTAAATATCATACATTTTTTAGTCAGACATAACTTTAAAAAAATTGCTTATAATTTTAACTTAATAAAGCTATTAGAAGTAAGAGTAGAGAAAAAAATAATATTTTTTGGTCATAAATTGAAAATTCGGGCTTGAAAAGGTTAACAATACGTACTGTCCGCGTTATTTCTATATTCAACCTGCCGTTGCGCTCAAACCGTAGCAGCCGCAATAATGCAACATCGATATCGATTTGTTAATTTTAGTTTGATAAGTACGATAGTATTGAACTGAATACAGTTTACCGTCACTGATGTGGGGGGTGCAATATAAAATAGTCTTTTAATTTATTATTTTTTATCATTATGAAGTTTTCCCGACATCATCATCTAAACTTAGGTGTACAGTGTACACAATGACATTTTTGACATTTTGTAAATCGGATCACAATACGGTACAAGCAGCAGTTAGAACTAGGAATTTTGGAAATGTACAGAAGAATTACAATTTTACATTACGAAACAATTTAATAACAGTTAATAACAAGGTTATAATTTATTAAATAAAATTTTTAGAGTTTTAAGACGTCGTGTGTGTACGGCCACGTCGGAGTCTGCACGACCGTTTGAACGGGTATTCAGCCTAAAATGCCGTGGACCAGTGGCTTTTGACCGAAGAACCTCACCGAATGTAATATTATAATATATAGTGCGGGGAAAGTATTGACATAATTTTGTACTTCTCACGGCGGCAACCGGCATACATCACAGAAATGGAACTTCCGACCAACTGCCATATGTGTAGAGCAATAATCCTCGATCGGCATAATTCGCGTTCATTTCCAACATATCATCACGGACGGTTACGTTCGACACGCGAGACAAAAGAGTCGGGCCACCAAGCTGACGGTACCGACCGGTAAAAGCAAATTTGATCTACAAACAACGTCGCGACCTTACTGTTATACACGTTGTTAGGCACCTTTTTGCTTTTTAACTTTTTTTTTTATTTCGTTATTATTATTCGTTTTAACACCTACCGTGCAAATTGTTGTACCGGCTGTGCCGCCGCGACGTTGTTATCAAACTGCGAATTCATAAAACGTACCAGAAAGTCGGCGTCAAAAAAAAAAAAATAAATAAAAATAAATATCGCGTACAAATACGACGTATAAGTATATCATCTTTTCCCGACCGGATAAATCCTTTTCGAGACGGGTACGCAAAAGAAAAAAAAATGGCCTTCCCCTTAAATTTACGTAACATCACTTCCCGTTACGATGGTAAAAATGTACGAAATACGCGTACAACTATAACTTTACCGCAGTACGAAATCGAATACCGCGAAACGGTTAATTAGTACTCGCGTTAGACGTACCGCATAATTATTATACCATTATAGATACTCGCGTTTTAAACACATATACTTAGTCAATACGCCAACGTCGGTTTATTCGTGTTCCACGATACTTCTTAAAACCGTTCGACTGGATTATTTTGCCGTATTTGTGATCAATGGAAACAAAGTCGGAGCAAATATTAGCTTTCGCTACCTTTTAATTAATTTCGTATTTCTCAAGTACGGTTAAACAATATCTGTACGTTCGTGAAAAAAAAAAAAAATAAAAAAGAAGGAACTTCGTATTATTCCCAACTCTGCCGACGGTTTTTTTTTCGGCTACTACTTTACGTGGAATACAACGCTATGGCGTTCAATTGTTTAAACGCTAAAGACGACACAATAGCGTAGATCGGTTCGTATCATCAGCGTCGTTTGAAACGGCGCGAATTTACTTTGCATTCTGCGCGCGCACACGTATTTACACATATTTTTTCCCGTCAACCGCAAGCTTGCCAATCAATTTCGTTCGAACGTTTGCCCGAGATTCTTCCCGAAGGGTTTCCCCACAAAAATTCGTCGAAATAATGTGTATTGAAACGGCACGAAAGACAAACGTCGGCCAACCCTACGTCGATATTGTGAGCAACATTACACACGCTTCTATATGGTTTCTTTTTTTTTTACGAAGCAAAATATCGTGTTCTAATTAAATCGAACGTGACACCCAAAATCAATTCAAATCAACCCGGGTTGGCTGTTTGGCGAATAATTTTGTTTATCGTGGATTTTTGTTTTTATTTAAGATGTCACCTTGAAAACAATTCAATGTTTTGCCAACTCAAATATCCGGAGGCTGGGAACCCCTAATTTATCATGGTTAAAGTTAAGCTACTGGAATATTTCCAACGGTATATATACCTATACATGTATATTTATACTCACGGGGTGTGCCGTGAGGGAGAAGAAGTTGGCAAAAATAAGTTTGTATTTGACGCAAATTGTACTTCTACGTTTAATTCGGAATCATTAACATTCGTTTGAATCAAGAGTAAACTTGATATTTACAGTTTTTGTTTTGTTTAATTTTTTTCCTCCCTACGGACGCAAAGACAGACGACTCGGCGTTTCACTAATGAATCAGATATAAATATTTGCATTCCCTCGGAGAGTACGCCGCCGTCCCCTTTTTAAATTCCATTTTCCAGATTTATCAAAATACACCGGATGCGGATGTGGATGCGGTTGTTTAATCATGGTCTTAGCCTGTCTTCGTGAGAAATCCTGATTGATATAGGATGCCAATAACAGCGAATGACTCATTTAATATTACTGCAAAGTCATGCAGCGTGTAAGTTTCTCGAACCCTTTGAACTGCGGAGGGAAATAATTGGATAATACATCGTGGTAAATCACGATGAGTCCGTCTAAACGCTGGAAAACGCAACAACAAATAATAAAGGCGTATTAAATAATAGTTTCAAGAGATAAATATTTTTATAGTAAAACAATAAATTATCATGGACCGTTAATAACTTATCACTGTTGTTTAATTAAAAATTAACTTTGACTGGTACAAGATAACGAATAAATGACACTCTCATAGTTCCCTGCGGTTGATATGCTATGTTGAACGACTAACAGAAAGAGACCATCAACAAATATGCCAGACAAAGTTACCTTTTGCTACATCCTTTCAAGAAATCATTAGGTTTATTACAAAAATCATTGTGATATATTCACGCATCTTATTAGTTATATTATAAGGTTAATTGTCATACCTTAAAAGACAATTTAAATACAATTTCTATGAGAACTTTTGGTAAAAAAGAAATGCACAACTAAAATGATATATATGATAGATAATAATCTACAAGTGGATCCTTCATATTTCACTAGTACGCGCGCGCGCACGCGTGTGTGTGTGTGTGTGTGTGTGTGTGTGTGTGTGTGTGTGTGTGTGTGTGTGTGTGTGTGTGTGTGTGTGTGTGTGTGTGTGTGTGTGTGTGAGTGTGTGTTTATATTATTTTTATATACTTTTTGTTGGTACAAATATTTCATATTTATTCAACTCAGAGATGTAATGCGTATAATAAGACGTAAACCACTATATCAAAAATGTTATGTCAGCACACTCACTGAAAAGATTTTTTTCCAAACATTTGATGCACAAGAAAGGATAAGCTGAGTCATTTAAATATGAAAAACTTGTTGATCCGTTTAAAGCATTATTACAATCTTTGATGCCAAATAAATGTCACCACGCTCATGTGCACGCTTTGTGTTTATCATTTATTTTTTTTTTAAAACTTATTAAATGACTTTCAATAACGTCGTGCATCTGTGTCTCCCATATTTTTTTTTGAAGATATATTTTTCGAGAATAACAATGCATAATGTTATAATCTAAACCTTAGACATGTTTCTCAGACATTTGTATAAGTTGTATATTGTATTAAATTACATTTGACTAGAATTAATATTATACAATAATGCAAGTATGTTTATTTTTTAAATCAAATTAAATATTATTATACTTGATTTATCGTAACATTGCTATGTATACTCGGAACTGCATATAAGTATAATATATTTTGTGACTATATAGTTACGATACAAGCTATTTATTTATTATAATTAATACATCATTTTATTGGTAAATAAAACCAACGAGAATACCTTTATTGTTTACCCTTAAAAAAAATGGTTTCAAAAAGCACTCTGATTTTAAAGTATTATTGTATAATGTACAACTGCAGGTAGTTTATTTTAATTGGAAAACATTATGAAAGTATTGTTAAAACTGAAAACAATATTGTTAGTTTCCCATCACGTGATTTATTTTATATCAAATAATACTTTAAAACTAATGATTTACTGTGTTATAACTTATAGTATATCATTTTCGATTGAGTTGTGAATTTGTGACCGAACAATAGATTCGAGGTGAACAAATTGACGCAACATGAAATCAGAAATCAAGATATAATCAACTATCCAAGTATTTAATAAACTTCAATATTAAAAATGTAAGTATATAATAAACCATCTACACAACATTATTGTACAACACGATGTATAAAAGCATTTTTTTTTTTTTAAATAAACGTAGCGAATAGGGTTCACGAATTTATAGGCTTCAAGTATCGTGATACTATTGGGTATTAGAGTACAACCTTGTGGGGTGGTGTATAAGTGTATATAGGGCCGGGAAGGTAATTATTTTTCTTGGCTGATCCTAAACAGAAAAGGGCGTTTTGGCGAGAGTTTCGAGGCTAATAGTACTTCCCAAGAATAGTTAAAGCCTGTGTGCCGGTAAAAACTTTATTAGTTCCCAGAACGCTCTCCTCGTACAACGATTTACTACTCTTTTAACCGTCGTGTATACAGATAAAGTATATGTATATAATGTCAAACCAATATAATTCAAAATCGATTATACAAATATTATCATCGTCTTGTTTTCATTTATTCAAATACATTTTTTATGGGTGATGAATTAAAGTTATGTATTATTGAACCATCGATAGCCCGAGGCAATAAAAACATTTAAATGAAAATAAACAGTTGTTGTACTCTGGGGACTTAATATTTTTTTATTCCGAGGAGCATATTATCTATATCCCATGTATTAAGTAATCTTCCGTTTTCATTAAACGTTTTCATTCGTTTACACTTGTCTGAATCGCAAACGTCAAACGGTAACCGTTCGGCCCCCTTGGTACCCCAGCCACAGTTTTAAAATAGTCGTCAGGCCACGGCGTAACTTAAACGTAGCGTTCGGCACCACTGACCGTTATTATAGTTAAAATATACAGCAGCCAAAACCCTGTTGGGAATTTTGTAGCTCGAAAATGAAACTTTTTTCATATTTCAATTAATAATTTCATTATTTCAATGTTGTTATAAAAACGGTATAAACAAATAATACGTTTTGTACATTTTTATTAATTTCAACGATTCTTTGATGGTATGAAACAAATTATTCGCGAAATTCCGAACTTCCCTCTAAAGCCGATGATACAATATTATAATATAATGTTAAAATTGATGTTCGTACGGAAATGTTATTTTGTGGTTCTTCGGTCATTTCCGACCGCAAGTAACTTTTTATATTTTTTATTTACACTAAATGAACTCTCTAAAAAAACAGTTAGAATTCGATAGTGAAAAATTGAATGTACATTATTATTTTTCTACAAATCTTCCGTCTTTAACTACCGTGATACTTATCTCTCAATAATCGATTTCGCCGGTTGCTCCGCAAGTAAATAATTTAAAAACAAAAAAGAAACTCGAGACCTCATGGTACAAACATATAACATCTTGGTTCACAAATGTTCATTTATGAAATGTTATTTGTTACTTGTACGTGACTATTTGAACGCCTAAACCTAAGTATAAAAATATTGTGTACTTAATCTTTCGCGCGATGACACAAAACGTTATTTATTCCAAACTATTATTTACTGCTGTGTGTGTGTAATCGTACGATAAACATATTAAACACCCAGTGGAATCGGTCCAAGATGGATTCTAGTCAAAACGTGAACGTTTCTTGGACGGATATTTTTAGTATGGTCCCGGCTGAAGTATGAAGATTTGATGCACAAAACCATTTGGCAACAGCTTATAAACTGTGTCCAAGTCGAAAAACGTTCTCAGCCCTTTGCAATTTCCCCACATCGACATTTTTAGATTTTTATTTTGTGTGTCTATGTACATGATTTCGACCAGTAGCATTACTCCGATCATCATGAAGTATTTTGAAGTATTTGATAGTAAATGTTGTCAATTCGGTACTTTAGAGGGAGTAATTTTTTGAATTTCTTTGAAGTTTTCCGAATAATCGAGAAAAAAATAATGTGTAACTGAGATCGGCACAGCACAGCGCCACAGCGTATACTTTCGCACACACACACACACACACACACATATTTCATTAGACCAGCGTTTCTCAAACTGTGGTACGCGAAAGACTACATGGTGGTACGCGGAAGGCCGAGTGTTGGTAAAACGGAAAATTAAAAAACAAATCATTAGATTCTTAGCGTAAATTCATATCTTAATTTTAAAACACTAATACATTTTTATAAATAAATAAATGATAATAATATTGAAATATTTTATTGCATTTTTATTTAAAATATATGTATTTAACTATGTTAAGTTTGTATTGTTCTATTTTTAATCATCAGTGGTACGCGACTGATTGATAATATACTTAAGTGGTACGCGAAATAAAATGTTTGAGAACCGCTGCATTAGACTACATACTAAAGTAGGTACTTATTTTAACATTTTATAGACATTTCATAATTTTCGAAATATTTTAATAAGATTCATGGTGCTTATAGGCGCTTGCAATTTTCCATTTAAAACCGTCTTTACTAATAAATTTGGTTCTACACTACCGCGTGAACCATCTTCAGAGCTGTAAAAACCGATCCGCCCGACCTTTTTCAGTCAGAATCGTTTTCTCGAGAGCACATTGGTTTCCAGTTCTAAAGGGCCGACATCACTCACCCGACCGTGCGGAGTCTTACCCATTTTTATTCATAGATATACACATACATATCGGTTATATTGCTCGCTTATTACGTTACATTCCGGCGGATCGATTTCTTCAAGTTTATGAGTGTATCTATAAGTTTCAACGACCGCGTGCAGACTTCTCGATCAGTCCGACGTAAGTGCACACATATAAGTATTGCGGAAGTGCGCGATTAACATTTCTACGATCGGGTCTTCGAATCGTTGTCGGTATTTCAAAAGCGCGTAAGCAATACGGCGCAATGACGGAACGGCAGGGGCGTAGCCAGTAGGTAGGCCTGGTAGGCCCGGGCCTACACACAATTTCTCTAAAAAGAAAAAGAAGTATTTCAACAATGAGAAGAATGAAAACATACCTCAGGTCAACTATTAAAATTCCTAGGCTAAACGATTTGACATTGATTTCCATAGAAAGGGAAATAAGTGAGCAATTTATTGATAATCCATCGGCTTTTGTTGATGAGTTTGGTATCATAAAGAAAAGAAGATAGAATTTTGACTTTGAAAATTAAAAATTATTTATTAATAAAATGTAATTGGACAATTATACGTACATGTTGTAAGTAACTAGTATAGTAATTAATAATTATGAAAAAAATATCTTGTATTCTGATAAATAAAAATTGCAAACTTTGTCATATAAAAATAATCATTGATAACTTTGAAATTATATTTATATAATATTATATATTTATAAGGCCAGTACCAAAATTGGGATAAGTGCCTACTTCTGTCTAACAGTGGAAGGTTTATTTGGGCCTACCCCAAAAAAAATGTATAGCTACGCCCCTGCGGAAAGTGATCCGCGGCGCTGCTCGGGATACGCAGAACCGCAGATCGTGCAACCCTCATATCATGTTTCCGCCGTCGGAGTGCAAAACATTGATGGAAAGTTTCCGAAACGAGTTGCCGATAAACTTTCATATTTCTCCGCCACGCGTGCACGCAATACGAATATATGCGGTACGTGGTCAAGTACGCACAGGTTTAGTCGAGGTTTAGAAATTTCCCAAAAACAAACGGAATCATCATCGGGTGACGGGGAATAATAATAATGCCTACTTCTAATAATTGCAACAGTAATATCGTATGCGTCGTGCTGTGATGAAAACGACGGCGTAACCACGAGCCGCGTTAAGCGTCTCGGAACGTGAAACGAGGAGTAACAAGAAGGAAAAACTAACGCGAGATGAACCGCGCAGACCTCTACACCGTATTGCACGAGACGATGCGTGTGCCGCGTGCGTGATCATCGGAGTACCGCGGAGTAACACGTGTACAGCTGTTAATGGCAACGACAACGCACGCGAGACCGTCGAATATCCGTACACAAACACGATACAAGTTCATATACCCCCCCCCCCCGTACCGCACGTAGGAGAAATTCCCCCCCGGACGTTTACTTCACTCAATCACTCCGTCTCTTTCTCCATCTCCATCGCTACGTCTCTCTTTAATTCCAGTCATTAGGTACGGGTTTATCGTACGACGATATTATATTTTTGTTTGTTATTCGACCGGGGCATTCGCGATGTATACCTTCACGTGCGGTAGGTATATACGTAGCATTATGGTCGCGGCGGCACAATAAAACAATCGGCTTCACGCGGATCCAAACACGGGCATCCGATAATCAGTTTCGTATAATATACGTGCACATACATTTGCCATCACAAGTCTGCATCACACGTTACGATATTACACGTATATACATTTTGTACACACGGCAGTCGAGGCTCGCACGCACGCGCTATCATCCGGCCGCCGGGTCATTAAAATCTACGGCCCGGCGATTTGTTTCCCGCCATTATATCTCTTTCGGTCGGATGGTAATCGTTTTCCACGCTGCAGCCCGCCCGTCCCCGACAAACACCTATTTCACGTGATATATATCATATAATATGTGTATATTAGCGTAACAATACTACGTACACAATATAATATCATGTCCAATCGTTGCCGCGGTCTCTGGCGATTCCGCCAAGAGCCGTTACTGTTGCCGCCGTTCATCGCGCCGAAATGACGAAAATAATATCGTACTCTGCGCGACAACGTTTCACATCGACGAAACAACACCTCTCGGCTCCAAATATTCGCGTGGACCCGTCCTAATACACGGACATGTTTTTGTACCGGCCACTTCCCCCGATCCCCCGCCTCTGATTTACCGTCACTTATAATATCACACTGCATAGAAACGCGAATCGATGGTAAACAGAGTTCTAATAATTTCGGCATAAGCCCAAAGAAATATCTATGATTCCTCAATTTTTCTTGCTGAGGACAAATATCGAGTAGCATGCTTACCCACTCGATTTAAACTAATTTATAGATTATGTGCAGCTTGATGCTTGAATATGTACACACCTACACACTTTGAATCCGTTAAGCACTGCACATAGGCGGAACTAGAGCCCAAATATTGGGGGTGCTCAGTTTATGTGGCCTGTGGACATAATGCTTTAAGAAACCTAAAAAAAAAAATAAATGCATTTATGGCTAAAAATTGTATCATACATTTATGCATATATTGTATGCTCTTAAAAATATCGTATTTTCTCGTAAAAAAACAAACATTGAAATATTTATAAATGCCTATTATTGGGTTTATGATTCAATAGTTCATTCATCATATATTTTATGATTAATTGTATGATCATTTTAATCGATATTTTTTCAATTTCTAGAAAGTACGTGTTAAATTTTATATAATATGTGTGAATGATATACTTAAAATACAAATGTAACAAAATATGCACTTATTTGGGAAAGAACTAAAAAATAGTTAAATATGCAATATAAAAGAGTTGCCTCAAACTCGTAGACCTTATACCCTAGTGTAATGAAACAAATTTCTATATAACTCTTAAAAATACAAAATGTATAGTATTTAACGATATTATTTTAGTTGGACCTATAAGAACAAGTTCTAAGTTTGAACTCAGAGGTGTCATAGACCTTCATGCACTCTCTATTTTAGCCACTGGAAGATTTGGCCAAATGTATCGTGGGGATGAGTGCATTTTTGAATTTTCTATGTTCTACAAACCTCTGATATATTTTCATGGTATAAAAAAAAATAATATCATCTTGATCCATGATATCAACCTGATTTATTTTAATTAATAACCTGATCGAAGTTGGATATTTTCATCATAGCGACAATGTATTGGATTTACATGAATTTGGAAATGGTAAAATATAAATATCAAAACATTCGTGGAGCTTTCTCAATCGATAAAACAAATAGGGCATACATCTGAAATCATTAACCAATCTTGGTCAAAATGAGGTAAGTTTTAAGGTTGAGTTTTCTATTTGAATATTTTGCAATACATTTTTTATAATTATAAAATCTCATTGACATTAGATTGGCGAAACTAGTGGATACACACAGTTCTGATACATTTTAGGTTCACATACTTCACGTAGTTGACTTCCATTTTTTTTCATAGAACATTTGTATTATACTTTCATAAAGTAGCTTTCAGAATTACCGTAGTGTCTATTCATTAAAAATAATTTTACTAAATGTGTGCAACTGTATAAGTTAAATGCTCATAACTATATTCATCAATAAAGTATAGGTATTATATGTTACGCGGGTGGCGCAATTTAATTTTCTGAAGTGCTTCGCTCGGAACGAAAACAACACAATTGTCGGAAATTCTGGTTAAGAAAATGTTTCGTTTATGATTTCTAACTACGCGTATATACCCGGGAAAAAATACAATTTTCTATAGTGAACATAAATATGAAAAATATTGTTAAGGTCAAAGTCATATTTACCGTTAAGAATATAAATATGCTAAAAAATTATTCACCCACGCCGACTAGAGAACCATTTTATCACAACACTTTTGAGTAGGGTAAAAACGCGTAATAAATACAAACAGTTTACACTATTTAAAGTTTGAATGGTTTTGGTTTTTGGTTTTTATTTCAAACATAAAAATCTACACAGTTTTCGTTAGATAATCATATTATAATTTATGATAATATTTCCATCGAATAATGATAAAACCGCCCTTATGCGGAAAGTCCGATCCCATGTCTTCCCCCATTCCAAGAGTTTTTATAATTTATTATTTCACAAAGAAAATGTATCAACATCACAACACCTAGATGATTAGTTTGCGGCAACGATTGTGAAATATTATTATGTTTCTATTGTAATAACTTCAGTTCTTCCGCATTATTAATTCGAGTGCAGAACTTTATTTGATATTCAGAATAGAGTTCTTCTTATATTTTGATTTCGAATAAAATACGTCATAGAAAACATATGTAACTTTAATCATTTTGAGCTATCGAAAGAGTTATTTTAAATAACATCGTGGACGAAACAACTTTTTATTAACTTACACATTTAATCATATTTAATATTTGCTTAGTGAAATGATTGTGATAGCAGTCTAAGACTGAGTTAGTTTTTATAAAAGCGGAGGTACCCTGAAGTATTTAATCTTTTGTAAAGTCCCTTGCCTTAAAAAAATACTTTTATAACAAATTATTAAGTATACAATTCTTACGCAGTATAAATATTATTGGTGCACTTTAAAATATTAATTGTAAAAATAATCAGTCAGTTCATCTTTCCTTTTTAATTTTTCAAGTGTTTATTTAGTTAATACATTTTCATATAATTTATTATTTACTATACTTAAAATTACTCGTTTTAATTAGATATACTATAATACGTATTGCAGTCACATATTTTATAATAATAATAATAACATGAGCTCATCAAACTGCTCTACTGTATTTCCAGATAAGTATCTATAACATTTTTAAACTACGCGTATGCTTGTGAATTATATGGATTATCTGATAACAAATAAAGTGATAAGTGTTTGAGTTTTTTAAAAACTACTTTTTTATCCTGTAAATATCAAACCATGTGAGTATAGGGATATAATATCACGGCGAGAATTTGAGACGTTGTCCTAAAAATATTGAGAACCTCTCAGTAATCATACAATGAAGAACAGTGTGGTTTCCAGAATTTTTTTTTAGGGGAGATATTGGAGGGGATGTGATTCTTCTAAATTGTTGGTTTAAATAGATAATGTATCATTGGTGAAATCGCAGTTGATTAAATCCATATGAGTTTTCACTAGACGTCATTACGCAACAGAAACACTAAATCTGATAGCTTAACGTAAAACGTAATTTTCTATTATAGTTATACAACCGATATGACGTTTAGGGGGAGCTGTCGTGGCCACCCTTGCAATGTCACTGCTGAAAGGGCTACACATGTTTTTTTTTTTGAATTTCACAGAAATGCTTATTATTGCCTACCAGCAAGTTTCATCGTATTATTATTACCTACGGCTTGGTCGGTGCAGAACGATTTGCAGTTAATCGGAATCAAATTTGGATCTGTAAGAAATGATGCCGGTAAAATAAAATTAACAGTATATAACGTTTCCTTTCCGTACACGTGTAATGTGTTTATCTTGTGTTTCAGTACGAGTATATATGACCGCCGTCTCTAATGCGTTCTGACCCTCTGCCGTTCAAATTATGTACACTATACACTTTCACAATAACAATTTGTTTTTTCTTTGAGCGACCGAGAGGGGAAAAACAAAAATTGATGCACTGAATGCACTTCGCGTAACGGCATGTCAGATAATACATTGAATTATAGGTGATGGCTGTTCGGTTGATTTTTTTTTTCTCACAAGGTTCATACCATAATTAATAATTCTGCGAAACGAAGCGACGTACAAAAAACGTAGTCAGTTAAGATGATTTGTGGTAAATACCTATCGAGGATTTTACCAAGTGGGGAAATGCGTTTTAGATAATTCGATTCCGGGATAACACGAGACTCCGGAAGGAAACACCAGATTTGAATTAGAATGCACAAATCTCCATTCCAAGTGGTCAGACCCGATGGTTGAATTTAATCTTGGATTAATACGATTTGCACACGCTTCGTTGACACATCTGTTGAACTTATCCACGTGATTCCCGTAAAATATGTCCCTTATAATCCCTTTACAATAATATGATATCATGCAATATTGCTATCATTTTTTTTTTAAATAAATAAATAGTATATTGTTATACATGAACAGATATTTTCGATTGAAATCATTTTAATCCCTTTTGAAAATAATCGCATCCGCGTAATTTTACTTCAGATTTTGTCTAAAACCGTGAAAATATAATTGTCTAACAAGATTATCTCTAAAATGTACTACAAAAATTATATTTCACTCCTCTATATTTGTTATCAAATATATATAATACATATTAATAGAGTTGGATTTATTACGTTATACATTTTTCAGTATCGTTACGTCGTCGATACAGTTTTTAGTGTTTCTATAAAATCTTTTCTTATCATAAGTATGTACACTTCTCAACTGCTTGTATGTAATGTTTAACGCGTTACGTGTGCATGTGATTGTTTTTGAATAAGAGTAAAGAAATACATTTTATTTCGTCGTAATATTCAAAATCATCGTAAAACAATTTTAAATGTTTTTCTTGTGCAGTTCTAATCGAGCATGGGAGGCGACTAAAAAAAAATCAACAAACCTAATGTAAACCAGAAAAAGTTTTATAACAATGTTTGTCATTTCTTTTTCGCCGCAAAAACAACCGTATCAGATATAATTTACTTGTATAATTTGTGAGAAAACATATTATTAACTGTAATGAACATTTAACATTGTTCTCCCTAATGCAGCTGTGCACAATTCCACAACAACAAAAGCCTCTTTGCGCGGACCGGCGTTTACTCTGGGTGTGCGTAATAGCTGTGTTCACGCCCCGCATTTTAACGTAAGATTTACGTGTGATGTTGTATATATTTAATAAGGAGGTGATACATGACTGTAAAATTGTATTTATAACATGTATGAATTTCGGGTAGTTTCTCTCGAACAGATAAGAAATAGACTAATTTCAAATCTGAACTCAAAACTTTACGTGCGCCGACTGCAGCTACACGGCGTCGTTCGACAAGACTATACGATTGCGAAAACGGTAAAATTGCGTAAGGAATGTATATTGTTCATCAACGACTCCCGTTAATCGTCGGTTGACTTTGGAGCAATGGCAACGTTAAGGACCAAGGCGTTGAAAACGGGACCAAACCGGTAGTATAATTGACAGCATTGGAGACGGTCATCTATAATTGCATTTAAAATACTATAATTGTTGTGATCATACGGCCCACAATATTGGTATCGTTTGAAAAAGAATTGCCTTTCAAAAATTGAGAGCAAACATGGTGATCACTGTCATATGAAGATGCTGTAAGCAATTTGCTGAGAAAGAGAGAAGAGTCGAATTCGAATTTAAGCAACAATCGCTTCAAGGTGTATTTAAATTCATTTTTACAAAAAAGTTTTAATTTTTACGATTTGAAATGAGATATTATATCTATTTGTCGAGACTTAAAAATTCATGATTTCAACACGTTGATAGTACGCGTATTTTTTTTTTTTTGTATCGCCATAAAGGGAGCTGTTCTAAACTATAGCGTAAACTATCAAATAACTAAAATACCATTACCGTAAAAGAAAAAAAAACAAAAAAACCGTTTAATTCATTGCGTCTAGTATCACAACAACAATTATGTATTCATTTAAATAAAATTATGTACAGTTGTCGTTTACCACGCTACGTGAATTGTTTTACGCACTTTTGCACATTTGCTCGTAAAAATTTAACACGTTGTTTACGACGAGTGCATCGTAATAAAACGAACGCTTGCCGCGACGGCATATTATAGGATTACGCCCGTTGTGATTTCGTTGCGCAGCAGATGTATCAGATACTTGCGATCGGGATGGCGAAAAGCTGTAAAAAAAAAAAATTATGCGAACGATTATATGTTATATACGTTTTTATCATCTCGAGGAACGCGCGCCTTTCTCGCTGCGATTTTCCCGACGTGAGAACATACGTATGCATGTGTAATAACCCAAAAGTAAAAGAAAAGGTAAAAGGGGGGGGGGTTTATTACCTTCCTCCTTTTTATACGGAGGGCACTCGGGATTACAAAGGTCCGAGAGCCGATGTAGGTGACTGTAGGTCTCACAAGCTTATTACAATGATACCACTCACCTGATTCCTCGTCACCGCACAGAAGCCGATGATTTCGACACACACGGTGCGGGAAGTATAGGAATATTAAAAACAAACGCAGTCTTTAATGGATGAAAGCCGGACTCCTTGGCACTCACACACAGACTGTATTTATAGGGCGGTGGTGTCGGCATTTTTGTTGGTGTATGTATCGGTTTCAGCCAAGTCCGTGTGCACACATTGACGACAAAGCTCCTTTAGTTTGGACGGCGAACGATTGTTGATTTATAATGGTTGACGGCCGGTACTCGTCACCAGGGCCGCAGCCACACATTATTCTAGGAGGGGCAAGTCCTAATTTTGCCACCCTTCTTTCCATCACTCAGCCGAAATAATTTACTAATAAGTTTCAGTGTTGTTATTACAATACAGGTTTGAGAAAAGTTCTAAAATATTTAATATTTATTTGGATGTTAAGTGACAAATATGCTATTTTACTGTTGTTCAATGATAAGTTAGGTTTTTTGAAAAATTAAGACATAAAAATGTATGCTAAAAGTATACAAAATATACATAACATAACTATTCTTAATAACTAAAAGTGTTAATTAAAGATTTATAAAAATTTGATTTTTCTTGATTTTTTGGCTGCAAATGTTTTGATTATTTCTTCAAATGAGATTGATGATGCTCTTCGATGTTCAATTGATATTGTACTTACATTTTTTAATCTTAGTTGTTTTATAGTGTTTCTTAAATAATTTTTTATTAATTTCAGTTTACTGAAGCTTCTTTCCCTGAAGCAACAGAGACTGGAAGTGTTAGAAATATTTGTAGGGCTATCGTAATATTTAGGTAGATCTCTTCTAAATGTTGCTCATAAATAACTTTAAAAGTAGACTGCGCTGTCGCATTTCTCAGAATGTTGTCAATTTCAAAGGCATGGAATTTAAAACTTTATATTTCACTAACAAGCTCTTCTTTATTTAGATCATCTGGGCATAGATTAAATATACTAGTATCTGGGTAACTATTAACAGTGAACTACAGTGACAATATTAATTGTAATGTTATTTTGCCATATCAAAAATCGATCGGATACCCGACGTCGACCGTCGTTATCGCGATATAAATAAGTCGGCGGTACGCACGTATATTTATCGTGACATTTCAACGTCAAATGTTTTTATATTTTGCCGCCCCTAAAAATTTGCCGCCCGGGTCGAAAGACACCTCTAGCCCCCCCCCCTAGCTGCAGCCCTGCTCGTCACGAGGTGTAACCAGAAATTTGTATTTTTTTAGGTAAAACTGAGGCCACCGGCAAGTCGGTGCGCACGCACTGACGACTTGCAACGGAGATCGGCGAGAAGGGTTGTCTGAAGACGTTTTATAGAGAGGTTTGAATGTGTGGTGGGATGGTTCTTTTGACCAAAAGGCGGTTTCCCATGAAGATTGACCAAGTTATTGACAATGGGGAACCGTTAGATTTTTGTCCCTTTTTATTGCTTGTTTTCTGTGTGTGTGTGTGTGCCGAAGGAGTCGTTATTTATTAAATCATAACATTTTTGTACATACATGATACTGCATATCATTGCACACGGGTACGAAACGAAATCTCCTTCTTTCCTCTACCCTTTTACGGTACGTACCGTGTACGCAGGTCTGCTCGTTTACCGCCTAAAAAGATTATACGCGACGGTCCGATTGAATTTACCCCGTACTCGTCGTAAGCGCTCGTCTGGGGCGCAGACGATTAGACGGTTTGTTTGCTGTTCACTTGAAAACCGTTTTCATACCTCGATTACTATATACGCATGCATACACAGTAGCGGGTCTCCGGTGCTCATCAACAATTCAAATTAGCTCCTCGAAGCGGACACGTTTCCCGTAATGTTCGTCGAATGAAGTGATAGTCTACGGGCAAACGGTGTGGTTTTTTTTTTATCTTTTTTCGCCACAAAACGTTAGAACGGTCCGACGGCAACGATAATATTTTAATTTACGTAACGCACGGGACATTACAGCGCATTTAATTCATTTGATAAAATACGGGCTGCTCGAATATTTTTCGGAGTTTAACCGTACACGATACCATACGAACTGTACATGAGTCATTTCAAAATGTAAATACAGCGGCCTCGTTATTTTCAACGCGATAGGAACACTTAATAAAAACGTATAATAATTGCGATTGTTTTTCGGGTCTCCGCATTTCAAGTGAATGGAATAAAATCGACTTCGAGGGCAATGCACTTATGTAATGTCTTTTAAAACAAACCTCTCAAGATTTGCAGCAATTACGGTGACAAAATCCTTTTGTAAACGCTGTCGACTCCCTAACAGATTTAACGACGTCTAGAGGACGTGTACTGTCACAGATGGTCCAACTTGGGGACGATGCGGCGTTATAATTTATGAACAATGAGACGAGGAAAAAAGTAAAAATCACCGTTCATAATTATTTTAAAGGTTTAAAGTTCCCGCATCAGAATGCGCCTAAACGCGTAGTCATAATGGGACACTAGATATAATTGGATCGTCCAGCTTGTTACGAAAATAATTAATAACAACTTGATACTTTGTTTAATTAAATATAAAATTATATTTACGGCGGACCTTAGCTTTGTAACTATTATTACGTACTATATACAATGAATGTAAGATAACTACTTCGAGTAGATGTTTAAGAAATAAAAGAACCCTGTGATGTTCAAGATTTCATTATTTATTATAATTTGAAATGAAGTGAGCGTATTTTTATTTTTCGTTCCCATAGTAATATGACGTTATTTTCAAACACCCTAATTTCAAGTTAAATTGATCTTGCTTACCTCCTACACTATTTCTATCAGCAAACTCAGCTGTACGGATTAATAAAAATTCCTTTTTCTGTTCATCGTATAAAAATACAGTGAAAAAAAATCACTTAATAGACATATTTAATTTATATACAATCAATTATATAGCATGAGACGTATCAAAATTAAATTATTATCGTATTTGAAACGCATTTTTTTTTCTCGACTATAATGCACAAGAGCTTAATTATATTTAAAATAAATTCTAGTGAAATAAAATAAAATACCGGCAGTGAATTTTAGAATGGAATCAAAAAAAAAAAAAATCACGTTGGGTGGAAACTTTTTCGTGTACACTCCCACAGTAAAGTTGGAATTTATTTTTCCTTCTATTAATCCTAAGGTTCGGCAACTTGGTTGATGGAACAGTTGTTTATCGGAACGGTGGGTATTTCGGATTTTGGAACAAATTATTAAAACGCACCCGGGTCGGGGTATGGGACGAGTAACCATGATGGGATGGATACCGGTTCGCTGAACTCCGCGATAGAGTGTAATAAGGCGCACGTCCGACGAGATCGAACAAATACACTTCCTACTCGCCTCGAAATAGGGGAAAAAACATAAACGATATGAGATTTAGCGTAAGCCGCGTCGGTGAAGTTATACGTTATAAACGGCACGATGACGTTTCGCGTAATCGGTTTAGCGGCAAATCCGAATCGAATATTGTACTGCAACCCACGCGTAGCTTTTGCGAGGTCCGTTGTGCCAAATACCGTTGCGCGTGTATCGTAGGTATAAATGCTGCATGGGCGCGCGTTGCCGCCGTTATCGTTCCTGTTGTCCGGAACAGCGATCCGTCAGACTACGGTCTGCCCGCAGCGCAGTTCAAAGGCCCCGAGTCCTGGCTACGCGGTTGAAAATATAAGCAAACCCACAATGTCGTGCACGCGATTGTGTCGAAATGTAGCCGGATGCTCCGTAAAATTGGTCAGAAAATATCATTTTCCTCACGCGTCAATAACCACTGTTGTTGTGCGACGATCAATGGAGCGCGTTGTTGTCGTCGCCTAGGTCAAGTGGGTTCGGGTCGTTCGCATTTGAACGAAACAAATCATCTGTGAACAAAATGCAATTAAAAATATGAACCAGTACGTACACAGATCGGTCGAACGCCATCAAACAGAACAATACGTTGATGGTTCATATAATATAAATGGTATAGTTATCATTGTCGTTACCGGAAATAAATATTACGTTTTATCATCAGCAATAACTGACGATAGTAAATTATTTCAGTCCCTCCATGTCTCTATCACTCATATTCACTCATTTTCTACCATCATACTTTTACACATTTTTCACTTACAGTTCTTAATAATTACCTAACTGTTCCTTACGTGTCTGATTTTCTGTATAAGACATGACATTCTTTATGCAAATTTACCACCAAAAGGTATTTTTATCTTAAATTTACCGTGGACAAATACGATTGACCACCATTAATAATGTCGAGTTTATTCTATTGATAAAATAGATAGTTATTAAAAAAAAAAACAGTACAGCTGTATACCATCGATGGTGGTAACTATGCATATGCAAAGAAAATTAGTTAAATTATTAACATGTAATGGTTATAAGATATTAAATGAAGTTCGAATGATAATATCAATTATTATATTAAGTTACTGCTGCACCTAATAATCATATTAGAATAACATATAAATAATATTTTACTATCATAAATACTATAGAAAATTAATCGTTTCCATTTTTATTTTACCTCCACGTTTCTAACGTGTACAGCAAATCGAGTAAAATGTGTGCAATATAAGTTGGTGCTGAAATGTAAGTTTAAAGTTAAATACAATTTCTGTAGCGAAACATATAAGTTTCTAAATAACATTTCGGATATTATGTTAAATAACGTGACATGGGTACATTATTATGCATTATTTTCCAATCTTATCATACGTAACACAATGTGAAATTTTATATCACATTTTAGAACACTCGAATAGGTTTTAGATTTCTTTAGAAATATTTTTACTACATTGTCTCTTCTCAGTTGAATCCGGAAATATCGAGGCCGTTATAAATAATTAAATTTGTTGAGTGACTCTTTTTCTAGATCAATATAAACTGTAAAGTAATTTATTTAGAATATTATGACACAGAAAACAAAAAAACAAAAAATTATACAAGCTTACGTTGCATGAAATAAATTCTATAAAAATATTTTCTTTGATTTCCATTCCTTGTCTCATTCTATCCACCTCGACGATAGTAATACCAGTTTGATGAATGATCATTTTTCGCGTTCTTGTTCAGAAATAAAAATTTATAAATTATCATTTACGATTATGATATTGTTTTAATAAACGCCATATAATCGGAGGTTCACTTCCGAGGACACATATATTTACTATGGGTTATTAATTATTATAAACGGACCGTTAAGTTCTACAATAATTCTTGACAGACGATCTCATAAATAAATAACTAAAGTCTAAAGTAGTGCGCGTGCAGAAAATAATAAAGTATTGTACAGTATTTGAAACATGTATAATACAATAAAGTATAGATACAAGTATGCTTACAGTACGAAATTATAATACGCGACCAGACAAAGTTTTACAAAGATTTACAAAACTGTTTGAAGTATGGTTTTTTTTTTTTTTTTTCGAAAAATATGTTAAATTTAGTTACGAGTAGTTCTCGTAGGAGAATCAAGGACATTTATTTAATCACAGATGAAAGTACCTATACTATGTGCTATAATATAGTCAAACTCTGTATCTGTGTACGACAAGATTCTATCAAAGTGAAGCGTAATTGTTCACATCATTTGTACGTGTTATTATGTATGTGTATGACTTAATAATGCACTGTTTACTTCAAGAGCATTATTTTTGATGTTTCGAACGAGTGCGCTACATGTCGCGGTGAATCGAAAAACAGACAACTTGGGTGTAAACTTTAATAATTATGAAAACTAATAATCTCTGTACGTTTTGTAAGTTGAACAACAAACTTTGAAGTATTCTTTATATCAGCGTGCTTACAGATCGTAAAGAGAACAAATTTAGGGTAATCCTAATTTTTTAAATGTCCACGATCACCAAGCTGCGGACCGAGCGAAAAGCCAAAACGATTTCGTGTACAACACGTTGTTTTCAGCTAAAACACTCAACAGAATTCACACGTCACGATCATCATGGCCGGTACAGTTTTACGTGTATCGCCGTGCAATGTAGACTATCTGTAGGGTTTTCAATCTGCCGGCGACCAGTTATTAATCGAAAACCAAGGGTTAAGCGGCGCAATCAAAACGAACGGTGTACCCGGCGAACAATAATAATAACGACAACGACGCAAGTTTTACCCCGACGACATTATTGCCGCCCACCGACCCCCGGGCGCGTTATCCAATTCGTTCTGACGAAAGCCCGTGATGAGGCCATGTGTGCGAATACGGTTTTAAGCTGATGAATCGCTGGGGAGAAAGGCACCCGCGGCAAGAGTACACGCAGACCTCGACGAAAACCGCTGAACTATCAGTTTTCCCGTGGTCGAACGGAAACGCCGAAACGTCACCACGTTCACTTTTCAACCGTGACTCCCTGTCGCCGAACATTTAAACTTTAGTTCGCGATATCAACGGACGTCGACGGTACAACAGCAGCCACGTGCAATATTGATATTATCGCGATCGGTTTTTCCTTATTTTTCGCGCGCACAAGACGATGTATGATCGTCATAATATCCTTGTGGGTTTCATAACATGAAATTTCATTTTCCACGCGTGACAGACGGCGGTCCAATGAAATCGCAAGACTATGCGGAAAAATAAAAAAAAAACTGAAAAAACACAAATATTTTCAGCTTTTAGTGTAAACTCACTACTCATAAAATTAAAGACAATACAAGAGTATACACAAAAAAAAATTATAGAACAAACTAACCAGTTGTATAACACATTTTTTTGTATATTGAAAATCGAGGAAGTTCTTTTGAAGAATTAAAAATATTTTGTTAGGCCCAACTAATAAATTGTCCATCGTGGAATGATATTCAAAAAAGTTCAATTTTTATTTTGCAAAATTATAAAAACATACTGATTGGAACGTGGATGAAGATGTTCTTTTCGGTGAATATAATCGTGTAGTAGATGTTGTAAATGACAATTTATAAGAATGTTATAACTTATAAGTCATCTGAAAACTGTTATTCCGTATATTATAGTGCATATTATTTGTTTCTTAAACCAAACTAAATGTATATACACTCACGGTCTTACAAGTATTTCGTATTCTAATGGCTAAGGTTTTTAATTCGATAAAATACCGGCCTATATTAACACTTTATATTCGAAACATGTGCGCGGATAAGTAACAGTGGTGGAAAATGAAATTTATATTGAATGTCGTTGTTCGAATTCCAGTTGACGGGAGATGTGCATTTTTATTTTATTCTGTTTTATTTATTTTTTTTTTTTTTTTTTGTGAAATACCGCAGTCCAGCAATCAGGCAGAGACGCTAAAAATGGTTTTCACGCGTCGGTACGTGGATGATTTGATGGATCGAGCCACATGGTACCCCTTCGCCTGTCACACGCGATGCGTAATGATCAAAAATTGCATTTGACATGAAACAAGAGTACAATGTAATTGCGAGTTTGCCGGTCGGACGAGGGGGAAAAAACACCGAGAGAAAAAAATAATGAAATAAAATCGAAAACGGAAGATGCAGAAAATGTACGCCTCTGCGAACGCGATAAGACGATTCCGGCGCGAATTGTTCGTATTATCAAACGGGTAACGGTTATCGTATTATTAACACGAACGTGCATAGGCTTCAGGGTTATTATGATATAATACTCGTATAAGCGCGACTTTTCGAAACATGTGAAACTGCGTACGACGGCTGTTCACGGTGCACAAACAAAATATTGTTTCCCCGTTGGGAATTATTGTGTTTCGCCCATGGATATGATATTTCATACGATTACGTGTACGCATTCAATTAGCATGTTATGCTTGTACAGGACAGTCGAGTGGTGAAAACAATTATTTTTTTCAGCGAAATTGAATTGATTATCAATTTGAACACGAGCGCGCATCGCATAAGCACGTGATGAGAGTGAGATTCGGACCGCGAGGAACACGGCATAATATGTTGGTTTCGATATTTTAATAATAATAAATAGCGTTCAACGGATAGGATGAAAATTGAAAATAATACACATCTATGTATATTATTACAGCGAGAATAAAGTATGAACATATAATGTATTCCTTGGATAGAAGAAAAAGAAAAAAATTCTGTATTTAGCTTGTTTGTCTATTACATCGAGCCGTGAGTGTGCTCGACAAGAAACAAAAACAACTATTAAAACGGTGAAAACACTGCTGAGCACATACAAGATAATATTAATACGTAATGAAAAGTTTAATCATTTAGAAACAAGGACGGCTCTCGCAGTACACGGCCGAAAATGAAAATCAATTTGCCTTGTGATTTCGTCTTTAAACCTTAGGTGATACAAGATGAACAATTTTGTCGGCCGTACCTATCCTATTGTTTGGTTTATTACTTATTAGCAGCGTGATATTTTTATTTTTTTACTTTCTACCACAGCACGGATCGTACTAACAATTTATTCATATCGGCTATTTGTTACATTGCAGTAAATCGTGAACAATTTATGATTAGTTTTAATAAGCCTACTGCAGCAGCTTTAAATCGATTGGGTTTAATCTTTTTATTGAATTTTGACTTTGTTCTCAAACGAGCTTCGAAATTTTCTCCAACTAAAGATTATACAAGGGACGCAAACAGCAATAATGATCGAAATATTGTAGTTGAATTCCTCTGACCTTCCGTTGCCCACCCCTCTGCCATTCCTTCTTGTAATTGTTTACAAGAAATTACGGATTTTTAGCACAAATTTCTATTTTCACTGTTTAAAGCGATTCAGATCGATGTGTAATTTAATTTCCGTACCCTATAAGTTTGAATGCGTTTTAACTTTTATTATTATTTATTTATAACAAGATAATATACAAAGTGCACTAGAAAATCTTAACTTTGGTATTTCAATTCAAGTTGGTTATAATATATTATAAAAATGTGTAAGTGAATAAATAATACGAGTATGTGCACTGTACATGGACGCCTATAATCTTGGTTGTGGGTGCCAGATCCTAAATAATTTCCTATTTTTCTTGACATGATTGATAAGTCATTCGTAGGGGTTGAAGACTATTACGTGACAAATTTACCCCAGTCTCTATACAGGGTGCCCTATCGGGATTCGCACAGAGCGATATCTACCGTGTTAATATAGAGATAATTATATTCTGTTTTCTTTTATGAGCATTCCTGGGCAAAGGTAATTTTGTTGAAAATACTTTAATAAATATAAGTGTATTAAAGAATTAATAAATTAACTTTTTATTTTACAACTTTTATAAATTTCGAAGATAGCCATTTTATAGGGATTATTTTTTGGAAAATGTTGACCGTCCAACTTTTTATTTTCATTTTTTATTTGATTTTTAATAATTTTTCTATTTTTTTCTAGTTAGAAATAATGTTATTTATTATCGTCTCGTCATTTTTCGATAAGGTTTGCTGATAACGTTATTATTATTTAAAATTGTGTAAATAGTACAATATTTTCTTGTATACTAAAAACATGATTAAAAATCAATAAGTTAACGAAAATTGAAAGCTTAACCGTCAACATTTTCAGAAAATAAGCCCTATAAAATAACTATCTTTGAAATGTATCTAAGTTATACACTAAAAAGTTAATTTTTGAACTTCTTTAATAATACACTTATACTAAACTATTGTCAGCAAAATTGCCTTTACCCACAGAGAGCTAATAATAAAAAAAAAAAAAAACAGTATTTGATTACCTCTATTAACACGGGATATATCGTGGTGTAGATTGTGTGTAGATCCCTGTGGCGCACCCTGTATAGTTACCGATATAATATTGTCTAGGTTTTTTCCACCCCCTCTCACCGCTTGAACGAGCCGTTAAGTCTGCACCACTGCGTACACACATGATATACTACGCGTACATAGGTGCATACATTTACGTATTATAGCATATTCTAATATATTACACATTGTCGCAATTATATAAAGTCCCGTATGAACGGATTACCCCGCCGCGTTCGCTCCGCCTAAACGATAATCTCTATTTCCAATTCTCCACTCATCTGCGTATTATAATAGACCCCTCGTGATGCTAGACCGAACGATACGCAACAATCCTATGATATTCTACCACTCGTTCGCAACACAAGGGACTAAATGTGATTCCATTTTCAGCGCACTACGGTGCAACATTTTGTCTTTACACGAATAGCGCTTAGTAATTCATGTTTTTATTTCCTTTTAATTAGTTCAACTATAATATTATACTCGACCGTGATGGGTAAAAATGAAACTAAAACTTATTTTTTTCATTTTCCGAAACACTTCAAAGCTTTTACCGGTACTAGAGCATCGTATAAATTACCGAATCAATACGTCAAGTTTGATACTCTAATTTACATTATACTTTCCCAAATTATGGTTATAAATAAATGTGGCTTACACAGTGGTAATAATATAATGCGGTTATACTTCAGCGGAATTTTCATTTTAGATATTTTTTCACGTTGGTTGTTGAGCTATGATAATTTTCAGTTTCTAATGAACCATTTTCACTGATGTACATTTTAGTACATTAAGCTGCTTAACGGTATGTCACGTCATGTAACTTCAGGAATACTTGTACTGTCGTGAAATCATCTGTGTATAGGAAAAATACATAATATTTGTCGAACCAAATATGAATTTTTCAACCAACAATTTTTAGCTTTATCCCAAAAATAATATCGTGTGTTAGACTAAACCACTAAAGGAAATAATCTTTGGTACACATCATCAATAACGTTTGTATAAGCTATATAATATATACCAAAGGAATAATAATGTAGTTTTCAAACTGAATAAAAACATTTAAAAAATGTGAAAAAGTTTTTATTAAAAACAAATCGGAGGACCTGTATAAAACATAATGCTGGTATAAAGTAATGTATACAAAAAGTAATTTAAATCAAACTTTAAATATCGGAAATATTACCAGACCCAACTTTTAAACCTTCTAGATCGATTAAATTACTTATATTCTGATAAATAATATTATCACAATGCGCATAATGTTTAAATGATTAAACAAATTATATGGTTTTCAATCGTTCAACTGTTAATAACATTTTAATGCTCACCTGATTCATTCTTAATAAGATACTTAGTAAAAAAAATGTGGTTATATTTAGTATTGTTCAAAGTTTATAAATAAATGATGTTACTAATTACTATTTAACACTTCCACAGTATGACGATAAAGTTAGTTGGAAAATAACATTTTATAATTATTTACACTCGAGTGTGTAAAATTATACACATAGACAATAGACATAACAAATACACATTTCGGTCACTAGCTGAATGGTAAAATGTATTGCAGTGCACGTAAACCTCACGTTTTATGGAAATCTGTATTTTTATAATAACACAGACGCTGATAGTGTTTACAATAAGCGAACTATTTTCTAATGAAAAGCTTATGAGTTATTTAATAGGTACGTTAAAAAAGAGGTCAAGTGGAAACGGTGTACCTATATTATTATTTATGAAGACTTAACTGCATATATGCGGTATGTATAATATATGATGTTCATTATTGTTTCCTTTAGTGTGAATTACATATTATTACTAGTACATCTAATAATATCTCGTATAATGTTTCCTTAATTATGCGTTTTAAATAATGTGAGAAAAAAGAGTGGATGGTTCATATACCTACTTAATTATATTTACCGTGTCCAATTACTTCGTACAGTTTTATTTTTAAGCTAAATGTTTAACATAATACGTTCAATTTCTTGCGCTTCAATTGTTATAGTTTTAAAAAGTGACGGTTTTTTTAAATTTTTTCGCACGCAGAGTGTGGGTCGCATGCGACTTGAATGTGTTACGCGGGTGAAATGGAAACCTGCGAGTGGCATAATAAGTGTATACTCTCTAGCGGTCCCGTCTGACGAATTGAAAATGACCAATTTCAAATGCTTACTGATCACAATGATTATTTTAAATACTATCAACTACACGCGGAGTACGCAAACAATTCAACGGTTGTTGGCTTATTGCGTTTCGTCGCAGTAACGTATTGGTCGTTTATACGACTTACGATCCATCGATGGAACTTCGTCATCGCATCGTTCGAATGCGACAATTAATAAAATGTACTAATCACTAATAACACCGCATTGTTCTAAACGCAAAAATACACGAGCATAACTCATTTATAACGGACGTTAAACATACCGGTTTGGTTGTTCTTTTAATTTTAATTTTCCCGGTTCCGTTTCGCCGAGACTGCCGTTCGTTGTGTTAACGCACGGCGTAATGGGCTTAGCGTTTTTATATGAGGGCATAAACCCGACCCCACGTGTATCACTGCTAACATTCGC
Source organism: Periphyllus acericola (assembly GCA_949715065.1). Classification (NCBI taxonomy): domain Eukaryota; kingdom Metazoa; phylum Arthropoda; class Insecta; order Hemiptera; family Aphididae; genus Periphyllus; species Periphyllus acericola. The sequence continues at coordinate 46,380,637 of OX454266.1, read as the reverse complement.
CCATAAAAACATACGACTTACTGATGTCAGATTCTTTATTCACGGTCCGCAGAGCTTGCCAATCCGATCAATCCAACCCCCCCGTATTCATGTGGGTAACGTTTAGACGTTTTACAAAGTGATCGTAATGACGGATAATCATTTTTTACCCTCCCCCGCGTCCGGGTTGAGCGCGGGATTTGTTCCGGAAGACAACACATACGGAATGGGGAAGGAGTCGGGCAGGCCGAGGTCGGTCACGTGGAAAACGCGGGCACCGTCGACGTTTTAATGATTATTATTTTTCACATACGAGTATACAATATATTACTATTACATGTCGGGTGTTCGCAAAACTTATAACTTCAATAGAATACCGTCGGAACAATTTCGAGTTAAAAATTAATCAAAACATTTTTTTTTCTTAGTACTCGTAAAAGAATTTATGATGCTCAATGTCATACATACGAGAACAATGAGTTTTATTCAAACTGTATGGATTTCACATTTTCGGGGCGGAGATTTTATATCGTTGACGTTTTTTACATTCGTCGGCAACGATATAGAGGGGTGGTAATTAATATGTATAGTACATTTTACTTAAGATTTAAAATTGTTGTACTCGTTTGTTTTGTATTCGTCTAGTTTGAAAAAATCAAATTCGATAAACTAAAGGAAGGGTGTTGGCTATTAAACTGATTGAATTTTTGCAAAAAAAAAAATGTATTTTTACTCTAATAACTTGTAATATTGAATCATAGACATTTGTAACAGAAGATGATTGAAATATACCTCGTGTACAGTATTTATGTGATATAAACTTGTACACAAATATATAATATTACAGACTTACCATTGTTTAATAGTATTATAACAATTGATATAATATATTTCAAGGGACTTAATTTCTTATTCATCGCGTCAACGGGACTTTGAGTCATTTCTGGTTTCAGTGATCGTGACTTGACTGTATTCTTGTACGAATCAATTTACATAAAGTGCGTGGAAATTAAGACCAATTGAATCATTGAAAAAGAAAGCCACCGTATAATGCAAGCGACTAAATAGCTGATTTACTTGTATTCGAGACTCGTACACGGCGAGCTTAAAAAATGAATAATACTGCGCCGAACAAAGCCAACGGTTACGTTATATTATTGTGTTTGGTAAAATCCGATGAAATATTCGACACGGTGTGCATAAAACACACGACTCGTATTGATTGTGGCCGGGGTGGTCGTAATCGAGTGGGTGATTCGATAAAACAAAAATACAATTTTTCTTTTTCCTACGATTACATAATATGATGTGTATGTAATATAAACGCGTTCATCCCTATGTGGGTCTGACGGCAATACGATCTTATAGAACATATACGAACAGATAAAGACGGTGATCTGAGATCGACCATGATCAACAAAGACCGTTTCATTAAGTTCATTGCTTTACATGATGTATCTTGTACTGTTGCTAAACGCAATATTATGGTAACAGTTTTAATATCATTATTTTATTCTTTAACCATTTGTTTTTCTTGTGAGTAAAGTTTAGTTTTAACGTTTAAGACTATAATATTAAAGTAATACCATGATCGTACCATGAAACTTATATAAAGTGTTAGAAAAAAAAAATCATTGTAGGTGCTAAGCAATATTAATATTTACGGTTTTCCTGAATTCCCTTCGGTAACAATAATACTGTAATAGGCTGGCCCGAGCACCACTGGCCACTTTGCGTTTTTCTCGATTATATTACAGTATTATGATGTATATTATACAGGTTAATGACGTATTCGATTATACCAACGTCGAGCCGTTAATAATGTACGCGCGGTCATCCAAGATAATTCATATAGGTATAAGACCGAAACCCGGGCCGGCCGCTGTTTAAATTATGCATCAATTTGATCGGGGGAAAAAAATAAGTTGGGTCCAAGTTTTCAGTGAGATTATTCGGAAAACCGAAAAGACATACAACCGTTCATTTCCTATTCTGCATTAACTTATTTATACGGTGCGGGTTGGATTTTGATTTCATAAAGATACCTCGGAGGGATTTCTCGGAAGTTTTCCTGCCAGGTACACACATCTTTCGTATCTTGAGTACGGCAATCTTTACTTCCAAGAAGAATTTCCTGCACGTCAACGGGCAACTTTTGATATATTGAGCAACGTGTAAACGAGCCAACATAAATAATCAAAACTTAATCAATCGGCGCAAGTATAAAGCGTGTTTAAGAAGTGCGTACGAGTTTTTACAGAAATTTACCATCGTTGATTACATCAGTATTTTGTTTAGGTACTATTACAACCTATTCAGTTTCGTTCATTTCCTATAAGCATTATTTGAAGATTCATTTTGCGTTTAAACAATGAAAGCGTATAACAAGAGTAAAATAAAAATGTACTTTAGTTGTTTAAATAATTAAGTCAACATTATAATGCATTGATTACTTTAAGAGTTAACTCGTTGTGTTTTATGAATTATAGTTTAATAATTAAAATATTCTTTACTTTTTTTTGTATTTTAATTTATTTTGCTTTTGTAGTAAAACATTACAGAAAAATGTTTAACTTTTGATCATTTTATTTTTAACCTTTAACATTTTTCATTAAAAAACCTTAGTCTTACTTCCAAAGTGGAAGCTGCCTCTCTGACCAACCCAGTTGTACCTGCCGTCAATGGATATATTAAATTAAAATATTCAATAAAAAATGTCTTTTATAAAAAAAATATCCTTTTTGAATCAATTGATTTGATGTTACCAACAGAAGTAATGCACGGCGCAAATAAAAGCAAGAGATATTCTCTTAAACCATTTATGGTCTATTTTAAGAAATAGTGAACATTCGTTTTTTATTTAATATTAATATAGAAATCGATGAAAATGTTTTAATAATTTGTAATATGTAGAACATTTTATAAATTTTATTGTAAAAAAAAAAAAAACAAAAAAGTCAATATTAAAAAATGAATTGCATTATTCCTGGGTACCTTCTACATACAACTCTGAGAAAAAATACTATAAAGATCTGTATATCAAACGCTTTGAGTTTTATTGAAAGTAAACTACATATTTTACAAAGTGATAGTTCTTCTTTATTATCTTATTACATTGTATAACGAGATTTATTTTTACTTTTCCGAGTTTTCAATTTTTCTTAAGTCTATATCGGTGTTCGACAAAAATCAACAATTCTAAATGGCATAACTACCCTACAAGTAATGGCCATAGTTCCCGAAGATCAATTAAAAAAAAAAAAATAATAATATATGCCAAACACAGCTTATACGCGTAGGGTCGTTTTATTTGTTCACATTTTTAACAATTTTAAAACTACAAAATATCATCTGATACGAGATTATGCCTGGAGTCTAAATATACCTGCGTTCTATTTGCAAATTAGTAACGTATCCTTGAAAGTTACAGCACTTGGCTGAAGTGCACCGTTCAAATTTAAATACCTGTACAACGTACATACTCGAATGCTTTTTTTTCACGACGTTTTGTAAAATATTATTCAGCGAAGACGACGATATGATGTGATCAAAATTCTGGTCAGACCGGATAACGCCGAAGATATTATACTCCAGAGCCCAGGGTACGTACGTGAGCGCAAAACATTGTTTTCACCGTGAAGATTTCGTTATGTCTTCGGTCGCATTATTAAATATTTACAATGTTATCGATGAAAAAATGTAAGCGTTACTTTAAAGTTTAGATGTACGTTTATTTCACCAAAACATAATTTCATCAACATTCGAATCGTTTAGAAGATTCCGTGAGTAGAATTCAGAGCAGTCGCCCCCTTCCAATCCACTAAGCCGTTCTCATAACATATTATTGTTGTATTGTATTTTCACAAAAATACTGTGGGCGAATCCCGTGCGAGGATGATGGTAATAATATTGTTTACAAATGTTGTTTTTTCTTTTTCACCGGATTTGCGTGCTGATTGATGTTCGCGGCGGCGTATACTCGTACGAGCGGTTGTTAAAAGGCCGCGGGAACTCTTCGATTAAACTGTCGTTCCGCATCAATCATGTGCGTACGCGAAGCTACGGATATAAGTACGCACCATTGCGAGCTTAGTTTTTCGTAAAACCAACACGGGACGTCTTAGATCAGTGTGGACAGGTGTACAATACACGTGAACATTATATCCGTTTCCAGGTGCGTGTATTGGTGGGGTGGTCAACGGAAGTGGCGTGTGTCAAAGCGGTTACTTTGGGGCAGTCACCCCTAGAAAAAAATTTGGGTGACGGATGGGAGGAAGTGGCTACTGACCAATCAGTAATATTTTTTTCACGATAAATTATTATAAGGTTATTACGTTTAGTAAACTACGGGTCAAGTACTAGCTGTCCAGTTAATACTTCCTAGTAAACGTTATATTATTAATATGGAATAGAGAGTAGAGAAACACCGTAACATATTAAATGGTGGGTGGATACTAAAAATTTATGTTTTCCACTTTTGAACAATCCTATCGCCACGTGGCTGGTTGAGGGAGCTGCAGCTCCTCGGCCAAAAATCCGAAATAAAACTATAAAAGTATACAAAGTATTGTTAGAAAATAACAGTGTTTTCACTTTATCACTAAATACTTAAATACTGATTAAATTGTCACAGACAAACGTGGTATGATTAATTTTACTTCATTGATAAGCGATATTATTTCATGATAGTTTATGCATAACAGTATTTAGGTAAGACGTAAGTGTATATTTATATATTTTCATCAACCTCCTCGAAATTAAACTGTGAACACTCGCCCGCTTGTGTTCGTAGCGTCGAGATTTATTTTCAACTAGATGACCTTATTATAATATTAAGTATAGGTTATAAAAGTATATGATATAGATATATCCATTCGTTTGGCGGCGAGTCCTAACAATTAAAAAATATGAACAAGCCATTATGAAATTAAATTGCAAAAAAAAACTACTATAACGTATCGTATAATGTCGGTTTTAAAGTTGATTACTTATAAGTCAATGCACTTTAATATCGATGCACAGCCCTTGGTGTCGGCCCAACGAAAGGTCAGCTTGTCAAGTGGCGTGCATAGTGCACACGAATAACAAATCAATGAGTACAATATCGTGTTAAGAATGTTAATATTAAGTTGCTACGTCGAACTTAAGAACGAGTGAAATGTCCAACAGTCAGATATTATAATATAATTATGATTTCGATCAGATTAACGTGCATTTATTTACGGTATTTAGTGATAAATCATCCCGTTTGCGTTTTATTCCTCGCTCTTTCGTTGATATTTTCAGGGAAACTATGCTGTCGATCGAGTCAGTTGAATTTGTTTATACAAAAAAAAAGTTTCAAACGAAATTACAACATTCTTATAAGACATACTATAATTGAGAAATCATTGTTTTCATTTTGATTACAATATTCAAATGATCAGTCTGATCTTTTAACCGAATTAATATTTTCGTAAATCTCCGGAAAGATTTTAAGCCTTTATGTTTTTAATATTTTGTAAACAATTTAAAATCTGGTTCTTTTATTTTAATTGGCACGTTTATTTTTCAGGTCCTTGCACAGTAGAGTTAAGCATGATGCTGTGTCTATTTTAAATATAAACATTTTACTGCAAATTTAATTTGAATATTTTATGCCTTAATTATTTGTACGCATAATACGTACAATTTCCGACGGTTAATAAGCATTTTAACACGATTCTCATTAAATGTTAGGCACACGCAACTACACAAAAATCAAATAAAACTATGCAGCACTTTCCAACTAACAGCTTAAAGATTTTTCGTGATCACCGTAAAGGTTAACTGATCGGAGTGATTCAACTTAACTTTACGTTACGGAATTTACTTTGCTGTAGTTCATTAGACTATAACTGTCGAACCCAGTCGATTCGAAGTTTAAACTATGTATCAAAGGATATCGGACGTTTCGTAATGACCTAATCATCGTAAATACCAAAATATCTAATAGCATGAAATATTAACCGATTGATTCAATCGATAAGACTAGGGTGGAAATCAAAAAATTCTAACTAATCATATTTTCGATTTCAAGTTTTTATTTAAAAAAAAAAGGCCGTTGATGGTATGTTTTTACACCTTGAAAAACTACAGCGTTATTGACATTTGGAAAAGAGTATAACTATACCGGACAGATTATCTATTTTTTGTTGTTTTTTTCATCGTTTTTGGAAACCGGTGGATATGACGCTCTTTGCATTGACGTTTGTTTGTTCCTATAACTATTTTCAGTTCATATACTGTTATAATATTGTTTCAGATATAATATGAATAAACATAACATGCCATAATGCAAGTGTATATTATACTTAATATGATGTTCGTGTAATATATGTGTGTGTGTGTTTATATGCATGTGTACATCATACATGCGTGACTCTGAAAACAATAAAAATTGCGCCCGACTATTGAAGGATGTTTTCGCATGAGCAGAACACCTGGAGGCGCGTACGAACTTTTCCCCGTGAGTTGAATAACAGCCCTGTTTCTTTATCATGCATTACGAATTTAAAATTATAATCTCGTGATGCTGCGACTGAAGTACTGCTGTTCATATGGTAAGTAAGACATGATAATAATACTAATTAATACATTTAATATCTAAATATAAATTATACGCGTAATGTGCACGTGACAGCGTCGACAGACAATAATAATTTATTCATACATCCACACGAAATTATCACAAAACCGAAATTATAAAATGGAAATATGATGCAGCTCACTCGCACGTCGTCGTATTATCTACCAAACAAAACCACCAAGAGTCTTGTTGTAAAAAAGCAAAATTAAATGATACAAAAAAGACTAATAAAAAAAAAAAACTCGTATAAAGCGGCATGAACATACATCTGGTAGAGGAGGGAGGTGATATTATTTATTATAGCATATTATTTTCATCAATTTTATTTAAAGATCGTGCTATTGTTCTTAAAATTATTATATTTTCACATCGTAAATTGTTTGTTAAATACCATCTGACGGCATTTACAAGCTCGATAAAATTATAATACATATGTTTATCGTTTATTATTGAAATATTGTTATTTGGTGAAATAATCATCGTCGTTTATCAATCGTACAATTATAATTATTATTTTGTCCGCGAAAACCATACGTTGTTTTCAGCCGTTTAACAATTGTTATAAACAACGTCGTCGGGTTGAAATTAAAAGAAAATCAATGACATTATAAAATTAAAATCAAACAATACATTTAAACAGAACATCGATAGAACCAGTTCGTATTAATGTCACCAATGGGGAAAAGCTATTGCTACTTAATCGTTTCACATTTTTCACATTTTATGTACAATGGTTGGGTATTATTAATTATTGTTTATCAAGAATTTCGTTGAAATCTTGAGTTTTTAAAATAACGCTCGTACGAATCATTTTAACGTTCATCACAGTTTGAAAAAATACAAAAACGTTTTATGTAACGCTAACACTGTTAGTGTAGTATTTTAATTTTTTTTTTACCGAATTAAAATAACCGTTTTATTTTTTTTTTTTACCGCAAACGTGTCAAATATTGACAGTTTCAACTTTTTTCGACATGTTGTTTTAATTGTACCGTAAAAAAACCGTGCTTAAACCTAGTTTTAATCGTTTAATCATTATTAAATTGTTTCGAAAAATAACCCGTAAACCGTTCTATTAATAAAAAAAAAAAAACACTACCGATTCACAGCACGTTTTCTACCTATATCACATAATATATTTATTTTTTCGCCGCGCGTCACGTTAGTGACCGGGCACACCGCGATACCATTAACTTCACGTGCCGCCGTGACGTTTTTCAGTATTCATAATGTAATAATATTATCCCCGGTTGAAATGATCATTTCGGTCGAACGGAAATCTTCGTTGGACGCGAACGTTGAACGCTGCTTAAGGTGCGTCCTCACTATACCGATCGGCCACTTCGAAATCGACTTTAATTATTGATTTTTGTTTACATGTACGCCAAAAATAAGCGATTTTGGGTCCGACCAAGCTTAAAAAATCGAAAAATTTATAGTGACAGTGATTAGAAGATTCTTTTTATTTTTTGATTTCTCTTGCAAAATGCACTTAACAGGTACCTATTTTTTTTTTCAATTTCATCTTTATCAGATCCAAAAGAAACGCTTATATCAAGCAAAGCATCATGAGTCATGACATTTATTTCTGTTCTTGTAATCCGTCAGACGACTATTCCAAAGCAACGGACGCTCACGGTACATTTCCATTAAATTTAAGGTTTTATCTTCACTCCACTCCATTTTAAAAAAATATTTTAAATATCAATTTAAAAAAAAAAAGGAAATTAAATAAGTGGACTACAATAAAAGTTTTGGTTCTTACAAACACCAAATGCCGACTGTGATTGAGCCGAAACGCGTCTCTACTAGGCATGTCGGTTCGGATTTTTTTGATGTAGACCGCCAGCGCGCGGGTCACGATCGGCATAGTGAGGACGCACCTTTACGCGGGTGTCTCGGACACCAAATACCCCGTGTGCACGATACAAGACCGTTTTTTATCGCGTACAATCGGACGGCAAACACGACGATTACAATGCGTTTTTTACCGATACATTTGTACGACGACGACGACGACGACGCTTGTTATCGTGGAAATCGCGGTTTGAGAAAGAAAAAAACAATTTCACGATATCGTACACCCACCGGTCTGCGTCACAGGCGGCGCCTGTTTACAAGTCGCATCGACGTGATAGCGGTGTGTCATTGTGCATGTAAAACACGACGATTTACACGGCCGATATCCGTGTACAGTGAGCGCCAGATATTCGATTTTGGAATAGGAAATTAAAGCATCGAATTCCGCACGTAATATCATTCGCTCCTTCGATGCAAACGTGCGATATCGAGGTATCACTGATAATGTATAATCAACTGAACCGAATATCCAATAATAAACGCGTTTCGTTCTCGCCACCGTGACTATGTGATACCGTGTACAATATGCGTTTTCCATCCGTTCTCGCGGTAGAAATGTACAATCATATTTCCCGAAGATGTTTTCGATTTCATCTGACAATGGATGCTGAGAGAATACGAGGGAAACTTGCGTAAATGTACATACTGTAGTCGAAACACAATGTCAGCAGATGGTTTCTAAGTTTGCGTCGCCCCGTTTTAACGCTGTTGAGAACATATTTTTTTTTTATTTTTTTTTTTCCTCCCGGCAGGGTTAGGGCACTGCTAGTTTTGCAATTTGTGACCGGTGTGTTGATGTGTTTCGAAGGACAGTTAAGATGCTCAGAAAGTTTCGTATTCCGCAACACCTTGAGAGATTGAAATTTTAACACGGAACGTATACGGCCATATGTGTTAGAAATCATTTTTGAAATCTTCCAAGAGTGTACGGGAAAATCGCCAAATAAATGTGAACGAACCCAAGAATATATACGTCTCTGTTCCTCAATCAATTTTAGGTAAGCTTACGAAATGTTTGTAAATCTTTTTCCACGTGCACCAGAAATCGTATTCAACAATGGCCGCGTACCATGACAGTCTGCGACGCACGTGAAGACGCCGTGTTACATGTGTTTCGAAAAAGATGCGCTTATTGCATTTAAACGAATGCGCACCACGTTATCAATATACTAGTATACCTGTACCGTCGTCGCGTCCGTCGCCTGGATCGTTATCGTTGTAGCTGACGGCCCGGGAATCAAATAGCAAACACGCGCGCGAGTGAAAAACAATGAAAAATACCTACGTCAAACCGTTGAACCTCCTCTTCTCCCTTTCGAACGCTATAAAACTGCATTCTACACGTCATCATACCGTCTGCAGTACAGGTGCGTTTTGCGACGCCGTGCGTGCGTGCGCAAAAATTGTACGTAAACCGCGGCCGATCGTTCAAAAGTCCGTCACAACTTGTCGGCACCGACGACCCCGTACACGCAGGTACGTGCTCGTCTGGGGGTGTGGTTGAAAGAAAAAGTGACCGGAAAACCACCCGCTCCACTTCGCCCCGTGTTGGTATTGATGGTGATAAATTATCTCGTCGTGACGCGTTGTTCATCGCGAACAACTGCGGTGCAGCGGAACACCGGAAACGTAATTGCTACGTACCTGGCCCCCGCGCCCGAACGAGTCGTCGCGAACACCTTGGGCGGCGGCTGAATAGGGTCAACCACGTTAGTGCGTTATCCGCCGACGGCGACCGCGGTACCGCGCAACATCTGCACACGTCACCGCCGCTCGCGAGGGGTGCCCGCAGCGTAATTATTTATTTTCACCCTCCGGCGAGAGTGCGCCGTGTCGTTTGTTGCTCGTCACGAGCCCGTGGGACAGGGTTCAGCAACCTTTTCATTTGTCTGAGAAATTACACATCCGTACGATGATGTCCGATGAGCCGCGTCGGTGTGAACGACCATTCCCTCCCCCCCCCCACCATTTAGTCGTTCACCTTTTTCGCCCTAATTAGCCCTTGTTTGCCGGCTAGGAAGTATAAGGAAAATGCACTGGCCCGGAGATCAGTATATTTACTTGTGCCTACATTGTACTACTATAATTCTATACATTAGGATAAAAAATCTCCATGTTGAGGCGTATGCTAAAGACCGAGCCGCGGGGTAGACGATCCCTGCCCTCAAACGATGAACGCTTCGTCCACTTAGGCGCAACTCGCAATAAAATAGGCCCCTCCATAAATGGATATCACATTAGGTATGAAATTCTCCGTTAATTTTCCTATACAAGCGTTGAACGTAGGGGTTATGTTTTTTTCGCCTACAATTATTTTATGTTTTCAAACAGTTTTGTCAAGTTAAGTAGGATTTTTTCGAAAATGTGTTCCTTGGCTTCAACGCAGCTGCGTTCGAAGCGATGCAATTTTTTTGGTATCCGCGAAGAGTCCCCTTCAAGCCATAAACTGCTGAAATCGCATCCATCGGTGTGCATTTATTTGTACGCTCCACGTTATGTCGTGTGCGACGGACATTGTGAGACTATGCGGAGCGCGTCGTCGTTTTCATCGACGTAACCAGCAGCAAAAATCGAAGGCGGGCGCAGTTAGAATCCTAACAGATTCGATTTTTGTTTTAGCTAAATACATTCTTACCATCGTTTATATTCGTATATCGTTTACGTACGGTTTCAGACTACAGTCTCGTGCGGTGGATAGCGATAATCTGCTATAGAAAATATCGTAAAAGTACGATATCATAAAAACATATTATACAATGGGCATATTCAAGACAATTAAATTCTCGTCTATAAAAAGGAATGGTAGATCTCGAAAAACCGTGTTATCGAATTGATCTGATCGATCTGAAAAAAAGAACATTAAAAAATACCCATTTAAATCTAAGTTCTCAACATAAGGTAAACTTGACAACTGTTAATTTTTTTAACAAGTACCTAGATTAAAAAAGTTTAGAAATAAGGATTTTATTGCTCATTTAACTTTTGTTCTTATGAAACATATTGTGTACAATGTACACTGTACATAATATTAACTAAAAAAAAAAAAAAAACAATTACATTTTAGAAAATGTTAAATACATTTTCTTATTTTAAGATATCAAAAATATGTTAATTGTGCAATAATACTTAAAATCAAAGACTTTTTATTATCTTATATTAAAAATTGGGTGTATGTACCTACGTTGGGCAAAACTAATATTTACCATCCTCTCCAAGTTAACGTAATCAGAAATTAATCGAAATGTTTATTTTATTTTAACACATTAAAATGTTTAGACTGAGAAACTTTAAAATTTGTTAGCTACATTTATAGTTCATAAATACAGTTGCTTTTTTATTAACTGCAAATTAAAGTGCATTAGATATAAAATTTAATACACTATTTCGTAATATTGCAGAATATATCGATTATTTGTCAAGCGTAGGATATGGTGTAATGGTGTTTATATAGGACAAAGACATAACTAACACGAGATGCAATACAACCACCGATAAACTTGAAAACATTTTGTTTTTACGAGTGTCCTACTAGACTTATTTGGGTTTAAGGGTGGATGGGCGGTACGTATGCATGTATATGTCTGGCTGCAAACAAAAAATAAAAGAAAATAGTGTCGAACGTCGAATATCTACGACCGTATTTCATGGACAGTTACTTGTCAAACATTAGCGAACATTTGAAGAAAATGTAGAAAGTTTGAAAATAACATTATACATAGTATAAATAGCATATACAATACAGGTGCAGTATCCGTGGTTTGGATCTGCCGAAACATAATAATTTAATATTCCTTTTTTAAATTCTAAATGAAAACACTACACGTCTTACATGACCAAAAATTTCGAATTTTATCCTGAACAAGTTCTTACGGCACGTTATATATTATGATAAAATTAATTTTGCCTTGATAGCAGACGTAAATCAGAATAAATTCAAATTTTTTTAATAGCCCATCACATAACTTACACTCGTATCATACAGTTATTAGAAAAAATGTGAAATTAGGAAAATCAATGGGTCTTTTTGAAATCTCAGCTTTCAATGCCCTCCCTCTGTGTGCCAATTATTGAATTATGAACGTTTGAACCTTTCTTATTTTCTCGGATTGAACCGGCGACAAACGTACTACGGATACGTTGTATGGATGTCGGAGGAAGGAGAACGCAATGAATCCACCGCTCATCTATCGCAATTTCTACCGTTGACGCAGAATCCATTTGAAAAAAAATCGCCATCAGACTCGAAAGAATTGTTAAACTTCTAATAGCGAATGAGGTTAACTTGATAGCGCTACTAGTTATATTGTGATGTGTTGTTTAGCACAGATTCCCGAGCGTTTTAATGGTTCACCGAGAAAAGCATTAATTTTTCAAGGACAATGCAGCTATTGCCACTGGAACAATGTCGACATGAGTAGAAATTGATGTATACCTAATATATCCCAACAAAAACACTCAGTCATCTCCGTGTAAAACACGCTAAATAAAAAATAAAAACTGTGATATCAAAAAAAGGCTATAGGTGATCTCACAAACTCATAAATACTAATGTAAAATGTAATGTGTTTATTTATACACATATTTTAACTTATCTTGGCGGCTTGATAAAATAAAAAATCTATATAATATATAATATACAACGGGGATATGATTATTCATGTCGACTTAGAGACATTGTATGGGTAGTTATAAAGTCATAATTAATAGTAGCCACCAAGTCCTTTTTTTTTTTTTTATAATAAAATATGAAAATTCACAATCTGTAACAAATATGTTTATTGCACAATAAGCAAACGTGATTGATGAAAGTAGTTACACCATGGCGTCGAATACCATTAGGAGTGAGACTTCCAAGTGGCAGAACCCTCAAGGAGTAAAATTATAATTTGGGATTTAATAGATCCCTGCACAAGCGCAGCGTCTTTTTAATAGACGGGGGGAGGGGAGTATTTTCTGGGATGTTTTCTCCACCATTACTGTATATGAGCGGGCTGATAAGGCCGGATAGTTTGGAGTGGATTTTATACGTAATGTTTGAACGCAATTGAGTTGATGGATTCTGTATTAAGGTTTTTATGAAGTGATTTGTTGGAAACGTCCGCCGCCAAGTCCTAATGGAGTGTACATGATATCGATTTTCAACATCAACCGATTGATCTTCCTCCTCCCCCCTTCATGTCTATGGATACATTTTAAAGTTTCCATAGTTATGCCGGTCGTTATAACAAAAAATACGTGGATAAAAAAGAAAATAAAAAAACCACGTTCAATTGAAAAAAATAAATATAAAACACGATAATGAAAACGCTTTTAACATCAACAATGATTACGTGTGTGTGTGTGTGTGTGTGTTTTTTTTTCACGCCGCGCTTAGATGACAAACATAGTGACATGCTATTATTGTCGTCGTGACGGCGCGAGTGACGACGGAGAAGAGGCGCTGCGAAGTAGGTCGGACGGGCAGGGGGCATCGCAAGCTGAGCCCGTTGAAATCTAATATTTCAACAACTTGTGCACACACCACCGACGACGGCCGTGCACGCCATGCCCGCCTACGCTTTAATATCAATTTTCTGTGTACGTTCACGCCGCCGCGATACATGCCGCGTCTGCTGCGCGACGTGTGAGGATTCCTCCCCAACCGCCTCCCCCCCCCCCAGCCGTCGCGCGTAGGTTCTTTTTTCCATTTCACCGTGTCTACGTAGTCGTAGTCATCGTCATCGCGGTAGACCCGCGGAAAAGTGACGCGACGGCGTTAAAGAGAATAAATATTAAACCGCATCTTGAAGTTTAAATCGACTTCGACAAAGAAATTTATCATGTACCCGTCGCCCGTCACCGGCGCTCGCGTGATCAGCGTATTCTAATGCATCATATTGTTTTTAATTTCCCATTTAAACTTTGCCCTTGTACACTTTCAGAAGATTATCACCGGTTGATGTTTAAAGCTCACACGTGTAACCCGTAACCGCGTACCGCTGTGGTCGAGTAGGGGTTGCGGATTATGACGCATATTTACATACATATATGTAATATGTGCATTCGAATGTGCGCCCCCCCACTACTTTCACAAAAAAACCATTAGTTGCGTAAAATAAAACGCCCCTCGTTTCCAACGCATCCCGTGTGTAATTCGTTATTCGAAATTTAAACATTTACTCCGGTCGTAATGTCCCGGTACTCAATGTATTAATTCGAAAATGATTGATTTAATATTTTATAATCACCTTGCGGTCATGGCGTGTAGTTATATATATTCCGAGTGGAGTGAAGCGGCATTTTACATTGAAATGTATTTATCTCGCTTTTTGGGTAAACGTTTTAGGATCGGTTAAAGCTCATAAATTGTGTCATCCGTATGTTGATGACTGAAAATATAGAACGTGAATTTATTATGCTTGAAATATTTTTCGGTTCGGTTCAGCTTCAGATTAAGAAATCAACTGTAAAAATATAACAAAATAACTGTATAGTTCTTATACTCACGTATATATTAAACAGTTAATAGATCACACCAAAATCTTAACTAATATTTCCGTTTGTATTTGACTGTGGTTTTTCAATCTAACTTTGTTCGTTATCGTTAAGTCAAGAAATGCCTATACATTTTTGATTAATTGTGTCGTGGCAAGTGAACCGTTAAAAGTAGAAAAACATCAGCAACTGATCACTATAATAGTTGTCTATGTCTTACATTTTTTTTTCGTACGATAACGTCCTTATTACGTCACAATAGTGTTCTACTCATTTTTTGAAGAGCAAAAAAGCTATAACACAAAAACTCACTAGTATCATTTAGGAGGGGGAGCCGAGTGCATTTTCCACAAAAAATATGCCAACTGCTCTACTGAAGAAAAAATTGAAATGACGCCACCGTGTCAAAAACGTTTGTGTTTTGTTCGCATAATCATAAAATATATACATACATTATACAAAATAACACCAAATTTCGTAAATAGCCATTGATAAACGTCATAAATATGACATGTAAAACTCATTGCATTTGGTAAATAATACTATAAACATGAAGACTAATTATTTAACAAAAATATCTCCGTAACACTAAATAAAACCAACGATAAAAAATGTGCAAAAAGTAGGTAAAAATAATATCAAATTTGTTAATCTTCATCACATATTCTTATTGTTCAGATACTTGAACAGATTGTATATTTAAAATTTAAAATAAAAAATAAAAATAAATAAATTTGTTAATAATAAATTTGTGTTTTTACACATTTAGACTTACTTGTGTTTAATTCGAGACAATCGCGTTTCATATTTTATCATCCCCCCCCCACCGCCGCCGCATCGTGAAATAATCGTATAGACGGACGCCCTTGAATAAAATCAAATTTCACTAGACAAAAGCGCAGCGTTTAAGGTTTTAAGTTTAATAAATAACCATCGTACACAAACAACGTTTTCCGAAACAATAAAATTACCGAGATGTTATCTCGAAGATTTTAATTAAACGTTTTACGGCATTAAGATTCTACGCAGCGCGATGGAAGACGCTCCGTCGTTGGATACGTTTACGGCCGGGAACACGAGAATATACCAAAACCCGTCTCGGACTTCCTTTGTCGGCGCAACGTGTTGATTTCCATGATTTCGTCATTATTCCAACACGCATGTCCCGCGAGTTTCGTGCGTTTCGGGCTGCACGGGAACACCTCTAATAATAATAATAATAAAAATAATAATAACAACAATATGTAAATGTACACGATGACGCGTTTCTCGAATCGATTAGGCCCGTTCGAGTCGTAACGCCGAGGATAAAGAATATTTCGTTAAGTTCTCGTCGTTTTCGTTTCAATACGATTGCCGTTACGTTACGTGTTCGGGTGAAAAGAAGAAAATGAAAAAAAAAAATTCACCCGCGCATCACGGGCTCGATATGATAATAATAGGTACGCGTACAACGTGTGTTTATGATAATATACAATAATATGCGCTCTGCAGTGAGGTAGTGCGTATACCGGATGATTGATGCAGTCGCGTCGTACGTATCCATTTCCATATTACTATACTGTATTATATTGTTCTTACGGTTTTTTTTTTTTTTTTCTCGTCTTTTTCTTAATCATTTGTACTAAAGATTTCTTCACACGGGTCGTTTGGGTCGTATTATACTCGACCTAGCGTGTGTGCGACAAATTGGTCCGTGCGTGTAGCATACGTGTTCCAGTTTACGAGTCGAAAATATGAATTATGGTCCGTGGAATCGACTACCGGGCCTGTCACGGGTTTTTTTTGCCCCCCGTTCATTTATTAATTTATTCCTCCAGACGAGAAGGGTGTCGGATGCGGACAACGACGGGCGTAGAGGATCGCGCGTAAGAGACGCACACGCGCACATGCTGCTAGGAGTTTCCCTGTACGCGCTCGTTCTGTTTCGGTAAAAGAAACACGTACGCACGCACACGCGCACACGCGTTCTACCGTAAAACATATTATATTGTAATATTCAAAAATCTCCAAATGAAATGTATTCATCGGGGGGAACCGAGCGGCACAATGATGGGATAATTTCTATACGAGACGGTAGGGTTTGTGTTTTATTTGTCCTCGGTACACACTATAGTTTACTCACGTGAAGTGTGTACGTTATAATACACGGTATAATTGTGTGTGTGCGCGTGTGTGTATGATTATCTTACGACGTGGAAACGGTGACGAAAACCGAGTGCGACATGTTTTCGTGGTCATATTAAACCGGGATCGCACTACCCCGTGATGCCTTGTCGAGTAAAATAATCGTTTCTGATTGGCTAAGCCACGTGGTTACATTCAATTTCATCACGTGTTACCACACGCAAACTTCATGGTACACGACGCTATAACGCTATTCATCCGACTTTTGAACGTTGTGCGGGTACAGAATTTAACTTAGATTCTACGATTAAATGTTGTAGTTCGTAACCAAGGTAAAGAACACATTATTGTGGCACGTCTTGGCTTCAGACATCTTAAAAAGCACACGGCATATGGTTAAATATACGGGCTGCACGGTGTACCGGCTCCGTAGCCTACCCTGCGTATCGTCCGTATATTTAGGGGCATAAAACAGCGATAAAAACATGTACGATACAATCGCCGTAAACGTGTACCCGGGTAATATCCGTCACGTAACTGTATTTTACGACTCTGTATTATAAAATATATTCGCTGTGGTCATCTTCGCGGCCATACGCTAGGCGGCCCAAAGTTCTTCGAACGCATAAACTCGAGGTCGACACCACGGGGTGTATCAAAAAACCTTCAATGTTCGCAAGATCAACGAAAAGTGTGTTTATTTTTTCTTTCTCCCATCCCTACCACCTTGCGATTGTATTATCCCGGAATGAAAACAACGTTTCCGTAGCTCGGTGCGAACACTCTGTTTCGTAGTTCGTGCCTCCGAGCAGTAATTTAGTCGGCACGCAAATGTATTCGTATTAAATTCGGTAATTGTTATCCTTTGGTATAATAGATTTGGGCACTGGAAAAATAACCGAACGTTTATGTATTACATATGTATTCGTCAATATATACACGCATGAGCACATTCCACGGAAGGACGAAATACATCGCGTGAAGTACGCGTGTGAAAAATGTGCACTAAACTAAAATAAAGCACATCTGATCGGTATACTGTTTTGAATTTTCAAAGAATCGCGTGGGGGATGTGCAAAGTGAGTAGGTACCGCAAACGGAAAATCGAAACTTTTTTATGCCGAGTTTTATTTATATTTTTCTTTTTTGCCTGCCACAATGGATACACTAGTGGTCAAACACAAATACAACATATTATCATCGAAAAACCCAGTTGTAATTGTATTTACAAACATAATGTTTAACTAATAATGTTTAACTAATAATGTTTTTGGTTGTTTTAAATAACTATAGACAATGCTTATACGTACTCATTGTCCGTGAATTAAAAACTTCTAGGAACATTAAAAAAGGTGTAGTTACGAACAGAACTAGTAAAAAAAAAAAACTATGTATTTTGTTGTTTTATAACATTGTAAAGTACTCCAATAATTAAGGGTTTCGCATATTTTTTTTTTTTTTTTAATTAAACCAACAGGCATGTTCGCAAAAGGTATATAAAGTCAGCGCACGCCAATGACTGTTTTACATCCAGTGATAACAACGATAACAAGCCAAGTTCGTAGCACACGAATTATTAATGATAAAATGAGATATATTTCAAACCGTTTCATAAATATGAATTACGATTGCGTGTATTTCCCGTAGGTTCATGGTCTATCCATATAACAGCGAACAATGTAGAATAATAATTAACAATTATTGTTCGGAATATATAAAAACAGCATTGGTCTACAGTTTTAATTGTTGCTTTTGTTTTTCGACACCCCTCGATTCCTGATATTACTACTTCCTGCTGCCAAATATATCATTGTTGTAACAAAAAAACGGCAGCTTTTTTGTTTTTCGCATTTCAATTAATTTCGAAACACATCCTGCGTCAATCGCTGAAGTCCGCGTAATGATAAAAAATCTTCACGGTAAAAATATCTAATTAAAACATTATTCAAAAGTGTTCGTTGTTTTTTCTTTTTCGAATCCAGAGGTTGCTCTATAAAGCGAAATTGATAATTCGGATACACCGTGTTACGGCGTGCAGTACAACTATCCCTGCAGTCTAATATCAGCATAATGCAGTCAGAAATCTTAATGACTTCGGACTTTTTGTATTTTAATTTAGCGGCTTGTATAGAATTAAAAATTAGTTTTTATTGTGTCCAACACGCGTGGTTCTTATCAGCCGCATACTACAATGAAAACTTTAACTAGGAAAGTAATTTCACGCCGAGCCGCCGAAATTAATCACTGCTTAATATGATACTACTACGTAGCAGCGTTATTGTATTCTTTAGTGTTGCTCAGCGTAATTGAAGTTGAAGTCACTCAATTATATTGCGCACGGAGAATAGAAATATGAAATTCTAGTTCTCACAAAGACATCCGGTCTACCGTGTACACTGTACATACAGCATTTCCATTAATAACTCGAAAACCTCTTTGAACAATGACTAATGTAAAATGTTTTTAAACTGAAGTTTAAGAAGAAGTCCATTTGTTGTTGTTGTTGTTTTTGTTAATTTTAAAAGTAGCAATATAGCGGTATACCCTCCATTTAACTCGTGGTGTACCATCTTTAAACTCAAAGTAAACTCTTACAAAACAAACGACGAGAACAAATTCGAAATAAACATTTCAATTCAATGTGCACATGCTATTATTGCATTGTAACAATTAGTAGAATTTTATTTCTCGAGTATAAGAGCAACATATCGAAGTATGTGAAAAGTAATAAAATAAAATTATAAGCTGTTGACAATTTCTCGGATTCTATGCGAAAACGTACTCGTATTATAAATGTTCACTTTTATAATATAATTTACATTCAATTTGTTTCTTTAAGTTCGCAAATTTAACTTAAACTTTTAATTTTCAAACGTTTCTTATGACATAACATAAATGGCCAATTTACTTATTTTGTGCTGTGGTGATAATAAATAATAATAATCGCAAAGAGTATATTTTTTCGACATTGTTGTTTATTTCATTGTATCAATTTTAAGTAACACTGCCACTTTTGCTCTGACGCATGATTTATTTTTTCTTGAGATATTTCGTATCAAACAAGTTGAAACACATTATTCCGTAAATTGAAACAGTACATTTTGCTAAATTAGACTTATGTGAAAACCCTCTCACGCGAGCAAAAATTAAGTAACCTTCTTGTCCTCAAGGAAGCGCACAACATATATTCTGTACGAGTCACACACGACTATACGGTATAACGTGAAATTATGTGATGTGCCATTGTTTCATTTTTCTTAGACCTAGCTGAAATGCTGCAAGTCATATATAATTGATTTACATTTAATGTGCGTACATAATTATGAGGCTCTAAAAATAAATATTGAACTAAGAAAAACGAGTTTTTAAACTTTCTGATTTAATTTTAATTACAATTTTTCTCATAGTTTTAACTAAGGTATATATATAGTCGTTGAGTTGTAAAAACCAGAAATAATCATCATAAAAAAGTTTTAGTATTTGCAAAAGTTTTAGCAATTGACCTACATTCTCAAACGAAATCTAGTAATGATTCATTATATGTATATTTATATATACATAAAAATCTACTTCAAACCCATGGGGTAATTACCAAGCAAATAATTACAATAATATACAGAAAATTAAATAAATATAGTTTTAAAGCATGTACAAATGTTAACTTTATTTAGTTTTAGATACTCTTTAAAGTATATATTAATACACATTTTAAAAATGTTTATTGAAGTACTTTTTATTAGCTATTACGTTTTTCAGTGACTTATGTTCGTCTCATTTTTCTCGCTTCAGAGCACAAAAATATCGTAATTAATTACATTTTTGTGTCATAATTAACCATTGCTCTTTGAATATTTATGTTATCAGCTAATTAGTGTTGTCTAAAAATTATAGATATAATTATATTAGTTATATTAAAAGCATGTTTGTTTAATTCTATAATTTGTAATAGATCTTCTATTTGTTCGTGAGTTCTTCCCACATTATTATATGCGCAATTTTGCCATGTTTGGTTTAAGATTGATCGATACAGCACTGCTTCGTATGTTGTTTGAAAACAATTTTCCGTTCAGAAAATCAAAAGAGGAATGTCATAAAATTATCGTAAGACTAAATCGATAACAATCTAAAACTGTATCCTTAAAAATAAATGTATTTTCAGGTACAATTTAATAAGTAATATTGATTTACATTTTTTTTTTCTGTTAACGGAATGAATAAACGCAAAGAAAACACTAGTCTTATGTGGGGCTCGCAACAAAACCGTGATTCGAAAATGTATTGAACTGCAGAAAGCTTAATATCGCAATCGCATAAAATTAATTGTAGGTTTTGTACTACCGTAGTAGAACTCCCCGGTCGATATTCTCGGGATTTGTCCAAAGCCCTAGTTAGTTTTCATCGCGATCCCAAAATCCGAAGCATTATTTTAGTAACGTTTATTCGATGATGAATACAGGTGTGTGTATATACGTTTCTATAATAGGATTCGACAGTCTTCGGAGCTGACGTCAAAAACAACACCAAGAACGGTATTCATGAAAGTACCACGCAATAACAGTATAATATTGTATCGTTACAATTACGCGTACGGATTGAAACCAATTTTTTATGAAGACAAAACGTAAAACCGAGATTCCAATAACATAAATTGGAGAACGTATGTATAGATGCACAAGTGGCCTTTTATTAAGGTTCCAGAAGAAATAGAACATTTATACCGACGGGGAGGAACAGTGGCGTCGTTTTGAGGGAAGGGGGCGGAAGAGGTGCAACTTATGTGCATTTGCCACAGTCTAGAGTTGAGCTATCCCAAGGTCATCAAAATATAAATACCACTTTTTTAAAGCCATTGAGATTGAGTAGTAGGTAAGACAGAAAAGTTCACGATTTCAAAAATGACCCACAAGCGAAGGACAGTTGACGTAAAACTAATTATTGGAATCGGCTATATAGTAAGAGCGCGCCGACTGCCTTACTCTAGAAAAAACCGAAATAACGCCACCGGGAAGTGCGTAGTCGAGGGGAGATCGAAGGATCCACAACAATCGTCGGCTTCAAGACACCGGGGCGTATACATAAACTTGAACGTATAAACATTATAACATGTGCACACCAGTCACTTTTCGTCAATGCAATACGCGCGTACCCAGATAGACATCGGCAGCTACTGTTTACACTCTATTTTTTCCCCCTCGCGTTTAAAAATGTTCGAATCACAGTACAGGTAAACAAGCTGTTATTTGTACGAACGCGTATTATAAACCATTCACGCGCATGCTATAAACGTCATGCAAATATGCATTTATCGTATGCGCTATCGCGTTCGTCCTTAGCATACCGGGAAAGAGCTCTGTTAAAATCTAGAAAAAGTGTTATATTAAAAATAACGTGAAAACGTAGAGACGTTGGTGAGTTATAAAAAAAATAAAATATACTATGAATGAGTGATATTAAAAAGCTACGAAATAGTTTAAAGAAAAAAATTAAGAAAGCAGAGAACTCAGTTCAATTCCTGTTGAAAATAAAAATAAAATAAATTCACCAACCAAGGCTATCCAATTATACAGGATCGAGATAAATTGCAAAAAATATTTGGAAACGTAAATCAAAAGGAAATCAACAATGAAATAATAAAGGAAAATGCATTTGAAATGCAAAAAATATACCCACGATTATCATTTGAAATGCAACAAAATATCCCAACTATTAGCATTCGAAATGCAAAATTTATTTCAAACGAATCAAGTTAAAAAGATCTCGAAACACTTTATAGCTATTGCCCAAACAAACCAAGTCAAAAAGATCTCGAAACCGGTTCGAAGTGAAAAATATCATAGTGCGCCAGAACCGGCGCTTTTATTTACTACTGAGAGGTGTCCACTAATAGAGGTTTCACTGTACACGTATGTCGTATAATGAATGCAACGCGTGTGTTATGAGACGGCTGGCATAGCACACGCTTCGGGAGAAGACTAATAATAATAATAATCACACTTATCTGCGATCGGTGAGAAACGTTTGCCGAAACCGTAATCTCTCATCCGAGAACGTTGTTTTCCACGTGTACGGACCGTAACACAGTTTTCGTGTTGACACCGAGTAATTTGAACGATTGTGCCCGTTCGTCGCCTAGAGTTCGATGTGAATTTTTTCCATTTCTACCGTCGGACTTGACGCCGAACAAAATGCGCGCGAGCGTACACGAACGAATCGTGACGTTAAACGGTCACAAATCATTATTTTCAACGACCGTACACAGGTTCGCGAAGTCCAGTCGGGCGTATTGTGCGGCTCCGGACGAAGGAGTTCGAACAACGCGTTTTATGTTGCGTTTTTCGACGTACGCGCGAGTCACACGTTACACCCGCGGCGGCCGCGTCGTCGTTTTCCGAATTTGAATAATTCGCCGATAAACGTTAACCGTGCATGGTGTGTACATAACGTTCTGCCGACCGATTTCATCTGTTTGGGAACGCGAACACGAGGGCTGTGCACGTCGACGCCGAATTCAATTAGAATTTAGAGCCGAGTTGTCCGTGACAAGTCGTAAAACATAACGCGTGTACACAATATTATGTAAAAAAAAAAAAATAAATAAAACCGATCGCCGTTTTATTATCATGCGATGTACATGCGCACACATAATATATTGTACACGCGGTGTGTGTGTGTATAGTAATATTTTTGTTTAGTTTTTCCGTCCGCGCGCTGTTCTGCTACGCGCCGATGGATATACCGCACGGACGGGGGATATCTGTGATATACACGCGTGGCACGTTAGTACGTATGATACAGATACATAGGAGGACGACGCGGTGTAATTTTTTTTTTATTTTATACTCCCCATTACTTTTTATGTACGCGCGCGTATAGTAATAATGATAATGATAAAAATAATAATGGTAATAATAATGATAATATGTATGTGCAGTATTGTGCACGCGTAAAACATACATAATTACGTAAAACAAGTGTACAGGGTGTCCCGCCGAGCATTTACCCGTTGCGATGTCTCCTGAGGTGATGAACGTATTCAAATTATGTTTTTTTTACGCAAGACAGCAAGGAGTACATAAAACATTAAACTTCACGTTTTGATGTAAAATATGCAAAACATATTTTTTACATTTGAAACATTTTCATTTTCAATAACCCCGTTGGTTTTAAAAATTTATTGGTTTCCAGATTAACAGAAATTTTCAAAAATAGTAATATAAAAATTAATTTTTACAACTCTTTTACCAAACGCAATAAGAATATGAAAAATTTGTTCCTTGTCCCTGAGAGTCTTATAAATGTATATAAAAAAAAAACAGAATTTGAATATATTTATCATCTCAGGAGATATGGCACTGGGTAAATTCTCGGCGGGACACCCTGTATATATAAATATATAATATTCAAATGTATATTCCATGAGTACGGCGGACCGAAGCGGTTTAATAATAACGGTTCTCAGTATATATTTTATTACGTTATATTATACCGTATACCGCAAGTTTTTTAATTCTCGCGCTCCCCGTATAGACCGGGTTGAAGTTTATCAAGATCCCTGCATCGTAGTCGCCAGTTCCGGTGAGTTTGCCGTCGGCAAAGGTCTCTCGGCCGGGAAACGGGGTGGGGGAGGAGGAAAAAAGTTTTTGGTTTTTATTTTAATAACAATAGTATATAAATAGTGTGTGTGTGTGTTTGTGTGTGTGTGTGTGTGTGTGTGTTATTCGAGTTTCCGTTTCGTTTTTTTTATTTGACTTTCTTCGCCGATACCGTCGTCGCCCCGTGGTCAGAATACAATATAGGTACGCACGCCACCGACGCTGCCGGTACAACCGCCCCTACGCTCTGTGAACAAAAATAGAGTGTGTACACGATGTGCGTGTTTACGGAAATACGGAGTGATCGTTTCAGCAGTCGGTTCGGTTAAACCGTCGAACTGTTTAGATTTCTTCCGAAATGACGTTTAGTACAGTTAGTATCGCTCTCCGTTTTCTCTTCCGAAGACCAGGTGGTGCCTGGCCACAACCCGTACGTATGGTATACCGTGTACGGAGACATTATCCGCGTTTCAACCCTGACCCCGAGGTGTTGCGTGAACAGTGCACGTATGATGAAAAGTTTTTTCGACGGTGATAAGATACTGAACGAGAACAGTAATCATTTTTACGCATCTCGTTAATCGTCTTTTCTTTGTCAATAGTTCCTAGTCGATAAGGACGTTCACGACTTGTTCTCACTTAAACCGTCTGTTTCAAACGTTTTATATTCATGTTAGATTCTAAACGCTTCAATGACCGTTTGTGTATGTTTTTGATAAAAAAAAACCGAATACAGACCACAAGACGCATGTACGTATTATTGTTTGTGGAATTTATGAAAATTCAATGTGAACAAAGTTGACACACTCGGGAACACGGTTCGAGTGCGAAGTGACTCAACACAATCTCGGACTTTCGACCATCAAATATCGTCCGGACATCGCGGAGGGGTATTTTCGAGTAGTAGCCACTTCACGATAAACCATCACCTTTTGCACTTACGATTTTGCATACGCGAGAACACTAGCGTGTATTGCACTTCAACGTGTTCATATATGTCCCACGTCAAAACGCGACCGCCGTCCATTAACACGGAAACACTCTGTACTACTGGCGCGCGGGAGGAAATCTCGTAACGCATATTATTCGCGATGCGCGCGCTGACCCCTCGTAAATATCGCCATTATATCGGTTACCGTTAATGGCTCGATAATTTACACCGGTAAACCCCGGGTAAACACACGTGTACAGTATCCCGTGTATATTATATAGTCTAATGCGTGCGTGGGTGTGTGCGTGTGTGTGATCGGTGACCGTGTGTTAACATTATCACCGCACATCGCGCCCGAAAATAACGCGGCCAGAATATTATTTTATGCGATTTTGCACTGCCAAAAAAAACCCCGTTTCGTTTTTGGCAGTGCAAAAGTTTAACGTATTTTTTATTCCGTTTTTTATTTTCTGTTCATTATGCTAATGTTTTTTTGGTTAGCTACTCTCACATTATATCTATATACCTATATATTCATTTGCATAGCATTTTTTTTATTTATTTATTTATTTATTTTTTTTTTTGTTACTCGGAGTGCAATAATTATTATTAGCTCGCCCACAGGATAACGACAGAGAACTGGGCGAGAAAACTTTACTTCTGCGTCGTCTACAGTAGTAACTTACGAAAAATTCGGGTTTCAATAGTTATTGTTACGGACGTCCTATAGCACAGCTACAGGGTAGGTATGATGACTACAGTATCCGCTCAACACCCAGTACACAATCGGTGTAGCGGTGTAGGTATTCAATACGGCATGACGCGTTCAGCACGGACGAAAGTCTCAGTCTCGTGCAGCACGGGTCCTGTCGGGGCCGCAACTCCGCGGTCGAATGAGCTTCGTTTTTCCGACCGATTCGAAAACTTGTCAGTTAAGATGAATAGAAGGATCAGAAACGAAGATCGTGGTTGCACGTCGTCCGTACGATCCGGGTCGCGCAAAGTTCGCCGCCACGACGGACGCATACTGGTTGCGGACGAAATTATTCAGGTCAATATTGTAACATAACGATTGCGGACACGTTTTTCGTTATCATAATACTAGTTGCGTATGAAGTTTTTTTTAATAAAAATCACGTGAGTTGCGGACACAAATATTTCCCTTGTACTCTCATAATGTATAATTTTGCTGGGACGTTCACATAGCTGCTCTACCGCTTTGCGCTTGACAATATTACTAAACTTCTGCCGCACAAGTGATCGTTTCTCATCGGCCACGTGGTTATTATGTTCAAGATTATTTTCTATTTCAACACCATGTGTATTCAATTCTAAAAATGCATTACACCTTTTATTTGTACACGCCCACCGTTGGATATCATTTTTCATTACCCGATGAAAACGGAACTTAAAACCGTCAACCACGCGTAACTCTTTAAGATTTTCACTATACATTTTTAAACAGGAAGACGACAGATATTAAGCAAGCACTAGTGAGGTTGTCGCTAAACTGATTAAACACATTTTTTGACAGCCGTCTCAAAAGCACCAGCACAATCTTAATGCTGATAGATAATCAGTCCAATAAAGTTCATATATATTATATATCGTCAATATTGAACAGTGATTTCCCAACGTTTGGAAATTTGTACGCGATTAGTATGTTATGTTTGTGTCCGCGATTCGTATATTACCTTTTTAGATTTCGTCCGCAACTCGCATGGTTCTTGTCACTTTGTCCGCAACTAGAAAACACCGGCCACGACGACGGTCCGCGGAAACAGCTGGTATTACACGCCGCGAAACGGTACACGCGTCGTTCGATATTATCACGTCGACTTGTCTGTTTATATTATTCTTGTACATATCTTCCGCACGTTTCGCAGCACATTTCGCACACGTGGGAGCCCGATTCGCGGGAGTCATAATATTGGTATTAAATTATTACCCGTCCGGTATTTTGGTGATTGTCGTGTTTGACTGTTTTTTTTTTTTTTTATGGATATTTAAATAACGATGACTAATACGCGATTAAATATCGTCTGTAACGGGCCAGTCATCACTGTTCGCCTGTTCGTAGTCGGGCTCGTTCGCTTAAATGCGTTTAAATATTTGTTTGGCTAAAAAATCAATAGAAACGGACCGCGCACGTTCCATTGCGTGCGGGTGCTTTGATTCGCGTCCAATGTCGTCGAGTCGAAAAAATAATTAGTGGATCGCGGAGGCAGGACCATGGTTAGGGCAGCGACACTGTCATGGTACATCTTAAAAATTTCGTCGCCACCGGGTGGGCTTAGGTAGCACGTCGGGCCGCAAGTCCTGCACAGTGCCCCCACACCGCCAAGCTTACGGCACGACGGAACAGTTGTTGGTCAATAATATTCTTTATCTCGCATACCATGTTTACTATTGGTATCCTGCGACACGGGCACAACGATACGTCGACATGAACATGTAGAGCACGTATGGTAAACCCTGGGTTGTATTACGTTACGATACGATGTATTATCATTTACAACGCCAAAGGTAGTCGTCGGCGACGGACGTCTGCGAGCTGTTTTAATTTTTTTTTTTTTCGCTCCGGCTACACGTCGTCTTACAGCTTTCACAGTGCAGTTGTACCCGGACCCACGCCACGATAAACCACGTATAAGTCCTACGCTTATTGTATCGGGCCCAGCGGTGGCGTATCGTGGTTCACGTTCACGACCGATATAGATTCGAACCGAGAAGTCGATCGATCTCGTGAAAAAGAGAAAGAAAAAAGCCTTCGGGAAGTAGGTACGCGTACATGATACACGTACTCGTATGTGTAGAGCAGTGATTATTAACCGGTGTTCCGTGGACTTGGTATAAGTGTTCCGCCAAGATTTTAAAATCAGTGAAAACATTTTTTTTCAATTTGAAATTTATTTAATTAATAAAATAATCTATCCAATTATTCTAATTAGAAGTTCATTTGTAACGACCATTTTAATAACAAAATGGACAAATTTCTTAAAACATGATTCTGGTACTGATAATGCAAGTACAAATACAAGCAATATCAAAGATGATACTTTCAATAATGAGAATAAAATAAAAAAGGTCAATAGACAATATTGCAATGATTATTTAAATTTTGGGTTCTCTTATGTTTACGGAAATGATTGTCAAATTCCCCTTTGTGTGGTTTGTGGAGAAAAGTTGTTTAATAGCGCAAAAATCATTAGGCACAATTATCTCATACAAAGTATACAATTTCAAATTTTTAAATTTTTTTTAACATTTTTTATTATTTTATTATTTTTTAGTGACTAACACAAACATGTATG
Organism: Periphyllus acericola; assembly: GCA_949715065.1. Taxonomy (NCBI): domain Eukaryota; kingdom Metazoa; phylum Arthropoda; class Insecta; order Hemiptera; family Aphididae; genus Periphyllus; species Periphyllus acericola. Next base: position 46,351,753 of record OX454266.1, on the reverse strand, counting down.
GCATGCAAACAATTTTATGCTATACATTCATTATATTAAAAAATTAAAAAATGTATATATTACTATTTTATTTTGCGGTTGTGTTCCGCGAAAATCTTATAAAATGTTAAGTGTTCCGTCATTCGATAAAGGTTAAGAACCACTGGTGTAGAGGAACTCGAGGATAACGTGATCTCAGCCTCGGCGGAAGTGATGTTATCTCGCGACGCTGGCAGAGCCGTGACGCAGGTGTCCGTGGACCCACCCCCTAAGTGTACACGTCCACGGGCGAAAAATCGTAAATTTTTTTTCCAACACTCAAAACGCTTCCGTCGGAACACAATAATCGCAGGTCATATACCACCCAACACGGGTTATGCGTGCTATGAAATGTACGCGTCGAAATCGTTAAAATTCCGTACGACGTGATCGTTATTTTCTGTTATTCTTCTGCTCCGAGAACACAAACCGCGAGTCCGTCGTTCGAAGGCCGCGCGATTAAAAACTCGACGTTCAACGTGTTTTCTAAATAGGATCTGGCTACTACGGCACACTGCATTTCGAGAGCGGGTTCTACGGTACCGTAACATGTATCGTACACCGTCTTGTAACTCCGAAGGGTCTCCAAACCACGTGTCGCGAACAAGTCTTGACCCCCCCCCCAAGGATGTTCCCGTCGACTTTTCCCGAAAAATAATATCTGAACTTTAAGTTTTTTCTAACATTGACGTTAAATCTGAAGTGATAAAGATCTTTTCAAAATCCGTTTAGTTGTGCTGTTGAGAAGTTGTTCCCGACCTTCGAATGGAATCGATATACTTGCAATGTACTGATGCACTGCAGAAAATCAACCTAGCCGCGAAGGGTCTATACAATTCTTTTTTATACATTTTTTTCAGGCACACATTATCCGAATGTCAACAAAGAAAACTGTAATTTCTTGTACATATCATGTGCTACAACTAATTTGTGTGAACACATTTTTATCTAATCTTCATTTCATCACATCAAAATATAGATCGACCATATTTGAAAAACATTTGTAACCAATTTTGAATACTACCATAATGAAACCAGTAACATGTACTACCTCACTCAATTCGACAAAATTCAAACACAAAACATCAGTTACATACTTCTCATAAATAAAATATTTATAAGTAAACAATATATTTATTAATAATAATTATTAATTATTAAAAATAGTAATGATATGTATTTATACACTTTTGGCCCGATAAGAGCTTACAACTACTGCAGTCAATTAAAACAAAAATAGTCAACTTTTTTCTCGTTTATAATTTAAATTTTTTGATTGAATTATGTTTACAGGAGCGACGCTTGAACGTGAATTTGTACTTATTAATTTAAATAATAGAACATATTTTTACACGGGTTCTTCGATGAACTCTACGCTATATTTTCAATATTCGTTTTTATAAAACAATAAACAGAATAATTTATTCAACAATCCATGCATAAAATAAATTCTCAATGAGTTCATTAAAACCAATGATTAAAGCACGTATTGTTATTTAAACTTCAACAAAATAACGGTTTCCAAGAAAAAGAACATTCATTTTTCATTAGAATTTATATTTATCTAAGAAATACTCTACTAATTGTTGAAAATAGTCCAGCGTATAATGGTGGTTTTTCTTTAATTAAAATATATTATATCTATTGAAATCGGAAATGCCACGTTGAATAGTAATTACAAAAATAACCAATTACATTTTATTAAGAGTGCGCAGTATTTTTCAACAAATATATTTATTTAAAACGTCATTTGAACGAGATAAAAGCTGCAGTACTATAAGGTATACGCTTTCAAAAAGAACAATAATATTCAATAACGTGTTGTTTCTTCCCTATAATTAAGGGAAACTAACTTACTATCTTAATCATGAAGACACTTAACAGGGGCGATACTAAATTATTTAACTCAAGCAGGCAAAACACATTAACTAGATTTTAAGTTGGTAAAATAACAATTTCAAATCGGTTTAAAACCCATAAAGAAAAAATCCACACGCCTCGGATGAATAATTAATCAAAGGGCGCAGTGACATTTTTACAACTTCTCATCTTTTCCGCGACCAGTTGATTAACTTTTAAAGTGAATCAGTTTATTTTTATTCTCCAGGCCTACGCTCTTAACCGGATAAAATCTTAATCCGCATACCGTAGCACAACTACGTAGTTTATAGATTTACAAAAAAAAAATAGTTCAATAAAAATAAATTATCATCCGCGTACGTACTCAACGGTCCGTACCCAACTCGGAGGGATACAATCACGAATTCCCTCCGAACCACGTACAAATTCACCGCACGACGCGTAAGTGCACCGGCTTATCGAGGAGCTCCCGGGCTCAAACCTTTGCCAATCGATTGAATAATATTCTTCTCACCGAATCTTCGTGTTTTTCCAATAACATGATCACTTCTTTCCAAACCCTTGGTTGCATTTTACCGAGGCTGCTGCCGTTATCGTCGTCGTAAACACATTTTTCTCATTGTTTTTTTTCTTCTTCTATTGCGCATCGGCGCGTACGGACTAGCTCGCCCTGGTACACTGCAATCATTTACAATATCGTCAAACGTGATCATCGATCGACCGGTATGTTATTATTAAATGTATAGGAATTGCGTTTTACATGATGCATTTTAAGTTGATTTGACGTTCACGGAAATGTCCGAGACCAGCGTTCGAAGTGACTGGACACACGATTGTGAAAACTGTTTACTCGAATTCGCGGACCCAGTTCCCGTATCGGATCGACATAATGTACTCGTAACATCTGACGATGCGATAGGAAATTATTTTTCGGAAGTTGTCACGCCGCATAATAGCACACTCAATTATTCGCGTTCCGAGGTGCGCATACGATAACGTGTGGTACATTGTTATTATACGGGGCACTGTAACCAAAATGGCTTCGATAAATCACAGCGATCCGTGAGATTGTGAAAAACTCGACGGGCCGGTGTAAATGGATGGGTACCGTAATACGACGGCGGTGTAACAGTACGTCGTCAAAGACGAAAATCGAAAATTATCGATGGTATCAATACGATCATCGTATCGATCAAAATACGGTACGTAGCCACGCGTTGACGTGGACCGCGTCCCTGTTGTACATAGTTTATAGTGGTCTAAAAACCCTGTGTTCGTGCCTGCGGCGTAGTATATAGTTTAATACCGCGAATCTGCGTTAAAGGTTCGTGTAGAATGTAGATGCAGCCAATGTCGGTCAGTGTTTTTAAAATTAATGCACATCTCGTGAGATCGCCTTAAGTATTATCGGAGTGCAACTTAAAATTGAATGCACTATTTTATTTTCGTAATCCTCACTGTACTGTTGGGTCACACCATATGGATCAACGGTTTTCATAGATCACTGCTTTATATTATGCTTTAAATGTATTCAGATTCTGCTCTACGCTTACATGTATACGCGTGGGACACGTGGAATATGTCAAAGACATAACACTGACAATAATGAACATACCGTAATCTTAGATCGATCTTAAAACCAATAATATTGTAGAATCAAATCGACTTTTTAGTTATTTTAACAACAACATGTATTTATTTAATTTATTTATTTATTTTATTTATTTATTAATGAACACCCGCAAGGGGGTAAAAGTACAGTGATTAACTTATTATATAATAATATTCATGATATTAAACATACATGTTGAAAGATACAATTAATTAAATATACATAATTTTAATTTATACATAGGATCAAAATTAAAATCAAAATTGATAACTTCATTACATGACTTAGGCAAGCGGCATATTGGACTATTAATAACATAATTTTGGGTACTAATTTAATTATATTTTACATACTACTTCGGAATAAAATGAACAAACCTGTGTGGTATAATGTTAACAAAACCGGCTTGTCAGTACAATATTTGGTGTTAAAATTACGTAACGTAGAATTGTTAAATCAATTATGAATTTATATGTAACAATTAAAACTTATTTTTACAATTGATAAACTTAAAGTAAACTATTTTCTTGTCGATTAAAATATTACTTTGTTTAACCAAACTTATATTTTAAGTTATGTAGACTATTAGCAGCATATGTAACACCTCAATAATGTTGTTTAATCTACAAGTAACTATTAAATTGACATTAGCTATACTAAACACCCAACCTAATATAAAGTTAACACCAATATTTCTATGATGTATTTGAGTATTTCATAATTTTAATAGAGGTCTAGTCCGTAGAAATGTTTAGGATCGCTTAGATCTACTACCCCGTAACCCGGAATTTTAGTTTATTTTTACATTACGAACATATACCTTGCTTAAACAGAGTATCCCACACCGAGGATTTACCCATTGTGGTATCTCCTGAGATGATGAAGATATTCAAATTCCGTTTGTTTTTTTTAAAACTCACTGGGACAATGGATATAAGAATTTCATATTTTAATTGAATTTAATGTTTTGGTTAAAAAGTTACAAAAATAATTTTTTTTTTATTATTTTTGAAACATTTTCTTAATTTCCTGAAAACCAACATAACTCTTAAAAATCATGAGGTTAGTTTAAATAAAATGTTGAAACGTCCATATTTTCAGAAAAATATACTCTATAAAATAGATATTTTTCAAAACTTATAAAATGAAAAAACATTTTTATAACTTTTTTACCAAAACATTAAATTGAATTAAAATATGAAATATCGCCTCTGAGGGTTTTATCAAAAAAATATAATTTGATAATCTTTATTATATCAGGAGATATCGTGATGTGCGAATCCTGGGTGGGACACCCTGTATAGTTATAAGTACTTATTACGTTCATGGTTACCGCGATTATTTAGTTACAGTCCCTTGCTCCTACACTACATATCTCATTTCGTCACACGTATGGTCCAGTCGTGTAAAAAGAGTTGTTGAAAAATGACTTCAAAGGGGATCAATATATAAATATAATTATAATACGAAGAATTGTTATACCTGTAAAGTTCTTACGTTTAGCATTTCGATAGTTTTTGAGTTTTTTTCCGATAAAAAAACGATTAACTTTCCATACTCCCCGCCAATGTTTTTTTTACTATAATCGATTTGACTTTTAATTAATTGTACAAAACAATATTAGTATACAATTAGATTTATCGGCTCACCTTAATCATGTTTGTAATAAATAATAAACATAATAGTATTTTTTGTCGGTGTAAAATATCACTGGGGGCTAATAAAACAGACAAAGCCCCTATAAATTACACACAAATGGTATTTTTTATTTTTGTATGCACAGACAAGTGAAGGGGTGTGCGGAGGGTGACCACGCCGGACCACGCGTCATCGGTGTCTTTTTTTTTTTGCAGCTGAAAAACGATTTAAAATTAGAAAAATATAGTTAATGTTATTCTTTCAACGAATTTGTAAAACCTATAAAAATTGTTTATAAAAATTATTCGAATACATCGAAAACAATCGTGAGCGTTTTCTGTATCCGTTTGTCACGCACATTGCTGTGTTTGCTCGTTGTTGCTATATCATTTGTATTATCATCGATTATGATTGAAGGTGTTTGTGTACGTCTCGTGTATCGTTAAAAATCCACACAATAATAACTCGAACGTTGCGTCAACATATTTTTTTTTATTTACATAGCCTACACTCTGTAGCATGACATTGACTAAGGTAAACATTTGAGCACGATATTGCTACAGTGTTGCGTTGCCATAAAAGTTCTTAAACCAAAACTTACTAATCTGCTTGCTCACCGTTGGCTGAGGATAACGAAAGAAAATAGTTAATGCGATCAAAACTCATATTATTTTCGAAATGTTGACGAGCTATTGTTATAAACATGGTCGTTCAATCTTAATAAGGTCTCTATTATGGATGGGTTAAACGAGGGCGGTAAACTTACGGTGTGAGGTCGTAGTCTGGGCCCACACACGTATCAGATGGCCGGTAGTTTTTCGTCGACTTATGCGTAAGTCCGCCTGGGTAGGTCTTACGAACGTATAGTGACGAGAGAGGAGAAATGTCGAGAGAGGGGAGGGAGGGAGGGAGGGAGAGAAATAGGTGGCCGTCCGGGCAAAAGTCGGTGTCACGTTTTGTCTCAGACCAAGAAGCCGCAAAAGAGCCCATCCCGACCGATAAGATGGTAGCTAATGAGAAATATGCATAATTAAATGTTCCAAGATTGGTAAATAGATAAAATGCGTTTTCACTGCTTTTACACATTGTGTAAAACCTGATATTAGCGAGCTATCGATTATATTTTGGGGGGAAAAAAACTTATCGTTTTGATAACAACTGTGGAGTGATCAACATGTCTTGAACATACTCGTATGCTAAAAAAGGTGACAGTATTTAATGTTCCTAACCGCTCGGGCAAACGTCGAAGAAATTTAATCGGTTTTAAATGAACTGCAGCCGTGACAAAGAATTAGTAAGTTGATCGATGAGTCCTTATTATACAATAGTTAATAGTGATGAGATGGATAAAATATTATGATTATTTTTTTCGTCTGTTCACGAGACATCAATCTTTTCGTCCGCGCGTTCATACGGAGGAGAAAAAAAAACTGTAGTCGAAAGTTGCATTCCCACTTTTTATTTGACTTGAATACGAGAGAAATATTACAAGCGGAAAAATAAAGGCCAACGAATGCTTTTTGAAACGGCCGCGTCCGTATGTACCTCGTCGTGAACAGAACCGTGAAGTTTATCCGCGCGGACCGAGACGATACCAAGCGCGTTACAGGTCCGATCGTGAAAACCTTCCCCTCCTTCCCCCTACCCAACGGTTCTCATCCCGCTGTCGCATCAGTACGTCCCGTCCGCAGCACTATTGAAATCGTCACGTGCACGACGCGCGACGCCGGCGATATTGCAACCAGTTTCCATCGGATGATTGCACACAGGTGTACAGTTTTGTCTCGTTTTAAAATAACGCTGCACTCCATTATCTTTGTATAAACACTTTTTATGGGACCCGAGATAAAAAAAAAACAAATAAAAAGCGTACGACGGTAAAAGACACACAAACGGTGGAAGGTAAAGATTAGGTTTTCAAAACCTCGCCTCGTATACGTTATGTTGTGTACGCCCGAATACGCACACACACACACACACACACACGCAAACGCGCGCGCACAGACACGAACACAAACACACACGCACACACACACTTATACACTTAAACACTGTATTTAGCCACCGGTGTTTGTTAATGTCTTTTATCGAGAGGAAACACACACACACGCGCTTGAGTGAAATTACACGTGATATGTGCACACATAGGTGTATACGTATACACACCCGTTCCCCGTATACAAGCGTTTCGTCGTCGTGCGCGTACAATAATATTACGTACAGGTGAACGCGGTACGTGTAGGGCAGGGATGGCAAATCCATGGCACGCGTGCCCGAGGTGGCACGCGAAAAATTAAAATATTTTTGGAAAAAAAAAATTCGTTATACTGAGAAATCGATTAGAAGAAATTCAGCGTGATAGGGCGATAGGCAAATCGATCGTAAACATAGGGAACAAGATTTTGAATGTGTGGAATGAAATTCCAAAAGATTATTTCACTTTAAAAATAGTAGCATTAGCTGTTTAGTCTATTTTTTCTTCAACATATTCATGCGAGTTACTATTTTCAGAAATTAATTTTATAAAATCTGATTCAAGAAACCGACTAACTGATGAATGCAGTGCAGCATGGACTTTATTAAAAGTTACTAATTATAAGCCAAAATATCAACAAATTGGTATCAACTATTCAACAACAAAAAAATAATTAATAAAGTAATAATATTATAGTTGTATGTCCCTAAACCAACCTTTTTTATACTAGTACATAATTACACAATCAAATTATACGATAATTTTCTTTGTTGAATATAACAAAATATTGTTCACACTGTAGGGGTTCTCGAGCGGCACATCTGAGTGTAACGTAAGAAACGCTGGGGAAATTAGCCGCGGGAGTTCCAGCACGTTTTTTCCCCGTGTCGCGCGCTAAAGCCGACACGAGTCCGGGGGGAAAATCTTTTATCATTATTGTTGTTGTTATTGTTTTTATCATTTTCTGTTTTCGTAACGTTAACGTGTTCATACGACCGAAAACAACAACGCCGAATTCAAACGATCAGTAATTATTCATAGGGTTGAAAATATGAAATAATGTTTTGTGCGCAATTAGAGCAAAAAAAAAAGAATTAAAAAAATAGAAACGATACAACGTTACGTATCGAAATAATCCGATAAACGAATAATTTTGTTTGCCCAAGTAAATGTCCCCTTATTTTTACAGTTTGCACAACCATGTGTGCGTGCGCTTTCCATTGTGTACGTAACATTTTGTGCACGGTTGTCGACAAACCCGTCGCATATTATAATAATAACGATTCCCGTACGTATTTATTGGCACGCGCATCACCCACCGTACGATCATAATCGCACGTAATTGGTGTAGTTTATTTCCGAAATCGATTATTTATTCAACGCACAGACGTGTAGCACGCACGCACAATACACAACACGATGGAAAACAAAAGCAAATTCTCAACTCTGCACTGTTCGCACCTATAACGTAGCTACTCGACTGCCGTCGCGTCGGGTCGAGAAAAAGGAAACGACGGAAGAAAAAGTGATTCGAACGGCCGTTTCGGGAGACGAGCATTTTGTTTTTCGTAATTTGGTGACGTTCGAAAAGTGAGCGAAACGAAATGTCTAGGGACGTGATAGTTGTAAATTACATTTATTCTTCGCGTAAAAAGACAAACGCAAACGTAAAATGGTTATTTTTCACGCGAGCACAAGATAATATTGTCGTCTCTTTTTCTATTTTTTTCCCCCCCGTCAAATATGCGTTGTTCGCACGTGAAACCTTATATTATTGTACTTCCGTTCTGGCCGCCACGGATGAAACCGCTTTTACCACTTGCGTGTACGTGAACTTCACATTAGGTTTTCGGCGGTCCCTATAACGCCATGAACGCGGTAAAAGTGCATTTCACACATATTTTAACGCATTACAAATCGTACGTTCAATGAACGAAATATGTTTTATGACATCATAAAACGTGCATTGTGCAGTTTCGTATGGAAATTGCCAGTGAAACATTTGATCACGTCTAAGTGCCGGTTTCGTGTTCTCCTCAATGTGACGCTGTGAGCGGTAATAATAACTACCGCGTGTCTTACATTTTCGGATGCGAAACTAAAACGAGATTAACTCTACGGCCATCGGATACCTATCATACGAAGTACGAGTTTTACTTTTACAAATTAAAAATAAACCACTCTATAGACGTGCGATAATGCGATAAAAGGCTCGGACAATTATTATTATTGTTATACGGGAAAATAGCTTGAAGCTGTAGAACGTTCGACTGTTACAGGTACGTTGAAACGTTGTACGACGGTGACGACGTTTTCGTTCATAGTCGAACGGCTAAAAATCGTTACAGTCGTCAATCATCGCGGTGTATAACATTGTAGTGTACCCGACCGAACGCCCGACAGACAAACGTAGCTCCTACATATTTGAACAACACGCGCTGATAATGGAACGTATCGTGTATCGCTTGTGGCGGCTGTTCCGTGGCTGTTTCGGGTCCGGCTCTATACTTGGATTATTTTTATAGGGCAAACAAGAGTCCTGCATGCGTGTATATCATTGCGTTGTACAGTGAAACGAAAAAGGGAAATTCGAACGTTCCGTTACACGGAAAGGTCCTTAAAAATAACTCGACCATTAACCCGGGCTTAATGTCACAAAGTGGGTGTACACTGTACATGTGCACCTCAACGTTGACTGTTGTTGATCCAGCACGTTTAGTCGCACTCGAGCTTAAAACCGCACCATTGCTGGCACGCATCGTACACCACACCACGTTGTTTTATTAAATGTTAAAAGAGTTTAAATTAATGCCAAGCCGCACTATAATAATACGTACTAGCTCTGCGCGCAGTCGGGGGTTATCTGGCGCCATACGAAAAGACAATCGCACTCGGGCGAGTATCGCGGCTCTTGCGAAAATGGACGCTTATAATGTGACCCGGATTCGCGAGGAAGCGCCTTACGACGCCCCTTGCCGGCGAATCGAAAAGTTCAATAATGTTTTGTGTCATTCTTTTTCGACCGAATACTGTCGAGCGTTACATGTGTTTAGTGCCGCGGATGAAATTCCAAATGCAAATGAGCAAATAGTTTGCGCTTAAGTGCGAATCATTTTTCGCCGTCAACCAGGGGTGTGAATAATTTTATCGATCTCAATAGTCTGCTCCTCTCGCGCTTAAAAATTGACAGTGTAATCTATAAACTATACTTGGACTGCACTGCAAACACTCGAAACAATTAGTTATGTGAATTCTTAGGGCGATTAGACACAAAAACAATTATTCACTTTGGTAATATATGTATAGTGTCTAGACTCTAGGTACGTTCAAACTTGTCCCAACAAGGCTTTCCAGACGATTACTTCTGCCTTGCTGTTTCAGATTGCACTTGGGCAGATATTCAGCTGCTCTCTAAAATCTAAAACTTTTAACCGACTCCAAAACTAAATATTATGAACGAATTTCACTTCTAAATTAAATTTTAGTCGGACAAATTAGACGTTATATACCTTACTTTTCTCGCTCTTTTGACAGTTAACTTAAAGTTTAAAATAATTATGCTCGAGTAGGGTCCTTAATCTATATCCAATATAAAATCAAGTTGTATCACTGTCTCTCGCAGAATTAATTCCTCGAACCCGTTGACGGATAAAAATAAAACTCACGAATCAATAAAATTGATTTTACATGATTTCTAAATTTTGATTTATATCCTTCTTACCCTTGGTTTTCAGCTATTTAATGTAATAAAAATGTACATCTATAAGTCCTTTTTTGTATAATATTTCGTTTACTCTACCTAAATTAAATTTACCAATTGTTGTTCGCAAATCATATATCATATTATGTATTAATTATTTTATAATGTGTCAATTTTATGATTAAAGATGATACCTACTGTGCTTGAGCCCACATGGGCGTTAATGGTAATAATAAATCAATCAATTTCTACAAGATTTTGTTAAATTTATGCTGCTCTAGTCAAAACATTTTTTACACGGTACGTGCTCCAACGAGTTCAATATAATATTATTTCGCTGCTTTTTAGTATTTTTATTGGCCGGTAGGTTTTTATATTTTCATCATATTATAGCCTGTCTTCAAATAATAATATGTCACCGTAAAAATGTAATAAATTCTATTTACTTAAACATAATTTGAATTTTAAAATACATAAATTACCAAACACAGCAAAACTCGATCGTAAAGTATAGTATAGTAATACTCAATTTGTTATTACGTTGTTGTTTCATTTTCGTGATTCAAATTTTCTGTTTAATTTTCGAATTACACGAAACATTCTCTGCGTCTAATTGTTTTTTTTTTTCGCTAAAAACTGAACAATTATTATTGTTATTATTATTATCTAAACTGAAATTAACCATGTTGGTCATGTAAGCGCTGATGGTAATTTATATTCTTGATTGCACTTTTGAAATATTAAAAATAACTTAATATTATGTGAGTCACGGAACGAAAAACACACACCTGCCGTGTAAACTATTGCAGTGCGTTGTATTTCGTTCACGTAAGTGTTCCAAGCGCTCGCGTAGCTCACGATCGGGAATAACATGTTGTTCAAGAATATTGAATTCGTAAACATAATATTATGATGGCTGGACGACGGTTGTGTTTCGAAAGGATTTTTTTTTTTTTTTTGCTTTTAATTCGAATGCCGTACCCGCAGTAGTATGTTTTTTTTTGGAAAAAAAACGTTACCGTTGCGTTTCGAACGAAACGTCGTGTAAATGTTTTACCCGTGAAACGCGCGCAGCGGAACAGATGGATTGCATTTCGTTCGATGCCGATCTCGATGTACCGCGCATTTACTCGTATTTGCGTATCACGCGTTTTTTGCAAGACCCCGTCGCATAGGTGCGATGCCATCCGACAGTTATGCTAACACGGGACGCCGTGCCCGCACATTGCGTTGTCTCCGTGTGTCTTTTGTACGTAACGTGTGAATTGCTTTCCGTTTGAAATCGTTTGTAAGTTTATGTCGAGTTAAAATATTTTCCGATGATTGCTCATGACAATCATCATTGAATGTTTCGAGCTACCAGATACAAAACACATACATTTCGCACTTGCACGATTTGATACACAAACGTTCGACGTGATTTTTGAAAAATGTACGAAAACGAAATTTGCGACCGCCAATCGGTTTTGATGTCGTATATTTTTTCCACTTTTCGTTCTATTGTACAGTTTCATTGTTAAATTACATTCATTTTAAATTAACATAATCACCAACTCATTGGTTTACCTACGGTTATCGGCGAACTCGCTTCATCAATAAAAACACAACTGTTGTTATTTTTATCGATTTTCCGTCGGAGACAATTTTTGTATAAACGTCAGAAATACGGGCTGCAACTTACATTCACCACAAACACGTTTTCAGCTGAATTAGGTTTGTGTTGTTGACTAAAATATTAGAACAAACTGACTTATCATCTAACTCAGCGTTTCCCAAACTGTAAGAGGAAGCACGAGCCTTTAGCATGGGAGGCATGGAAAACAGTTGAATTCATTTATTTATTGATCAATTTATCGTGCGAGTGAAAATATTTGAATACTTATAAATGATAAAGATTCAAATAATTATTATAACCTGTGTCTTATTTTATTTTGTTTATTCATGGAAGTCAAAATAGTTTCTTGTTTTTATGAAGGCTTGAATGGAAAAATCTTGTGAACCACTGATCTTGAAGGGGAAAATATTTGGGAGCCCGCATGAGTTCCTCAATGGGGTCTACTATGTTTTTCGTGAAATAAATAAAAAATAACTTTACGTGTGACACGTTTTTTAAGATATTTTAATTTTGAAGTTGTTAGTCACGATTGTGTAAGATATCGTGGTTTAAAAATGCTCATTACCCGAGAAGACATACAGGTAATGCGAGTATTTAAATTAGACAATAGGTCAGCCCAGTGTTATATTAAAGTTAACGACACAAAAATTAGTTCTACTTAACGCAGGGTAGCTGAGTTGTAACACGTCCCCTAAACTCGCGCGAAGTTGCATTAGCAAATTTTTTTATTATTCATGTAAATTTCCCGTGTCCCGCGCGTGTAAAAGGACGACGGTTTTTGCTTTCGGACTCGTGACGCGACGAAGGTTTGTCGTTTAATCATTATAAAACGGGCGAATCGGTATTATTTGTATTCCTCCTCTTCCACGCCGCGTTATTGCGCAATAATAAACATACTCAGTACCTAATAACTTTGGCGACGAATCGTTGCAGTGTACAAGTATTCAAGTTATAGGACACGATCGTCTTTTCCGATCGGCATTTGTCACCAGTTCATTTTCCCTCTAATGGAATCTCAATGCTGTCGTAACGATCGGTCCACTCGGTACACATCTTATGTCAATTCCATAATAATAATAACGTTATCACGTAGTTGTTATATCGTTACGTCGGTTACTGGCCCGTCCGCCTATCGGATGTCCTTGCGCTGCAGATATAGGGCTCTTAGGCGATGGCGGCGGCGGCGTTAAAACCGTTATTATTATTTGCGCCAGGATTACATAATATATAATGTGCGGACGGTATTGATCGGGGCAGCGAACGTGGTCCGATCGAGGCGGCCAAAAGTCTATGATGTAATGTGGATAAAATGACGAGTGTGCGTCGACGACAATTCCGGGGAGGCGCCAGAAAAGAGCGTCTAACTCCTTTGTAAAAGATAAAATAAGTTGCTTTCGAGTTTGACTGTCGAACGCGCAGCACGAATAATCGCGTTTTTGCGAGCGACACCTAAACGTTTAATTATTTACAGGCGAAAAGTCCATAACGAAAGCGGCAGCAGTACATCGGGTATGTACATTTTTAGTTATACATTAACAAAAAAAAAACAGGTTATAATAAAATGCGGAGCGAAATTATAACAAACAAACAAGAAAACAATCTACGAATATAAAAGTTAGCGATTTAGTTTTCACATTAAATTTATTATAATTTTTACATCGACAGAATATATATATATATATATATATATATATATATATATATATATATATGTAATATGTAAATAAATTGGTAGAGCTCACCACAACATTGGTGTGCATTACCACAAGACAACGAAGACGAATCAGTTGTTATATATTTTTAAATATACAAAATATTAATCCTACGGTTTTCATTGCCAATTGAGCTTATTCTTATGACAATAGGACCACAATTATTATTTAATAGTTTAGACGAAAAAAGTCGTGTTCAGAGTACATTACGTTCTACAGTTTCTCGGAGTGGATGCATTGAAAAAATCTCAAAGCTGTAAAGTAGGTACTAGAGGTAGAATGAGAGTTTTAATATAAACGAAATGAAACGAAGACAATAAATTTGAATAGAACCTAGTGCTTGAACGGGTGTTGAAGAATTGGGAGATAAAAACGATGACAGCATATTTTAATTGAGAGCGAGCTAAGGAATAATATGTATTTTTTAATTTCGATGAATAATTCAATTCCGAACAACAATACATTTAATAAAATCTAATTCTGATAAAGTCTTGTGTTTAATTTTGCTAGCGTATTCATTAAAGTTTAATTTAGTATCAAAAAAAAAAAAAACTCCAAGATCATTCAAATTAAATGTAACTATAGAAGTTAGATTAAATAATTAGATGAATTGTAGCTAAACACAATGTTGAAGTGTTTTTTTTTACGTGAAAATGTGATAGAATATTGTATTATACATATGTTTTCACAAAATCGATATAAGTTCAACGGTAATATTCTAAGGCGTCATGTAGATTTAATACTTTTATAAATGTCTGTATCATCTGTTGGAAGTAAAATACTCAAAAAATTGAGCACAATGATTAGAACTATAGAAATAATAGCCCAAATTTGAACGTATATTCATAAGTAAATCATACTATTTAATTGAACCGAAATCCTCTGAATTTTACTGTAGACGGCAGCCTCATTTATACCGATAATATACGGGTTTTTCGTTATCATTTATTTATAGGGCATTTAAAGTACTCAGATTACTACGATGTAACATTTCATGATTTATTTCTAGAGAGGGATATAAAGTATCGACGTTAACAATAGTTGTGGGGAGGGGGAGGGGTGGAATAAATATGTGTATTTTTGAGTTAACTTGTTGTAAGAAATTACATAAAACAGAACGTAACAACTCGAGTTTATAACGCCTTGTCAAGTCGGAGCATTTTTTGTTATGAAATATTATAAAATAAAACAAATTGTTAATATAAATAATAAGTATAGCAGTTCATTAGCAGCGGCAGATGAAAAATTAAAATCGTCCAAAACAGAAAAAAAAATCATTATCAAAATAATTTCAATCATTAATTATAGAAAATATTTCTAACGAATCGTTATCATAATTATGTACTCCAAGTACTCTGAAACTATTATTATATTTTTTCTGTCATGTTTAATTTAAACATAATACAAACAATTTCCAAACTATAAGAAAACGTTATAGTTATAAATCTACACGAAAGTTTATTATTAACAACGATATATATATAATGTACTCCGGCGCCTCCCCTGTAAAGTGTGCTGCCGTATATGTTTCCTTCGTAACGTTATAGTTAATCATTTTTAAAACCTAATTCATATGTGTTAACGTTGCTCAAAGTTTCGGCGAAAGCGAAAACGTAATAAAACAAGATAAGGTTTACCATATTACATACTTCATTACTCACTCGATTAATTTCCTCGTATGAAATCTCTACGGTCCTTCGCTTTGTATTTGGTATTTAGCACATTTTAGCGACGAATCCGGTCGATGTTCACTGGCGCAACTCTAGGTTGATTAGCACCGATCGAATGAGTGAGGGCGCCAGCGACTTTCGGACATTCAAATAACATTATAGATTTAATGATACAGGGTGAAAGTATTGTGATAAACTGTTCTCACCTGATCCTCGGTTTGAACAGAAAAAAAAAAGATTTGATGATACTTTAGTATTACAAATACAAATAGCTGACGCGACAAAAAAGTTTTTAAATAACATTTTTTTTTTTTTTATCTGATAAAAAAAGGCTTCAGCTTCTGACTTCAACTTAGCCTGTAGTAATTACAAAATATTGGTCTTAAAACTATGGGAAATTATTATGTTTAAAATAAGAAGGAGTATGTAAAATATATTATGTACAAGTGTTTTTTTTTTTTTTTTATTTACATTAATTTTGCTAAGCCTGTGTTTATGAAGAAATTGTATATATTTTTTGAGTTCCCTTCGCCAAGTGCTTGTTTCTTTGTAGATGGATTACCGAGAATTTGTCTAGAGCTGTTGAACTTGGGGCATTCTAGAATAATATGTTTGATCGTCAGTTCTTTGTCGCAGAGTTCACAGGTCGGGCAGTCTTCTTTTATTAAATAACATTATTCAATACCAATTGTATACGATGAAATGTCACATTGATCATATGTTATGCGATTTATACGTTATGCGCACACATTACTACAGTGTTACCTAGGGTACTAATTTAATGGTTCGAGATGCTAATGATCCAAAGCACCCTCCTCTAGCTGCAACAACGTCAATCAATCGAAACACGCACAGCGATACAGGTATACGACGAAAACTATGCAAGGGATGAATTGTTTTTAAATTTTGTTCGTCCGGAATGGAATTACTCGGCGGCGCGGCGTGGGCGACCGCGAAAATGCCCAGGTCGCAGTACGACTTAACCGCTAGACGGGTGCAATAACGATCAGAGTACGAGTACCTACCATGATAATAATAATAAAAATAATTGAAAGCCACAATTCGTCACGTCGTATACTGTTGTTATGCGCCCGGAGTATAGAGGCGGCTGGAAATGGGGTCTATATTCTGATGTATAATAATAATAATAATCAATCCGTCTTCGGTGGCTTCAAGCGGCGTGCAGCTGCAGACGCGTGTTTCACTGCAGTACCTGGGCCCTGGAGTAGGTGATGGGTGGGAGGGACACGAGACGTGTATTTGTGAAATCAATCGGTAAAAATCGGTACGCGCGGGGTTAGGCTCTTTTGTGTTGCAAGCGTGTACCTTTTTTTCTTCTCTTTCTCTATCTCTCTCTCTCTCTCTCTCTCCCTCTCTCCCTCTCTCGCTCTCAATCTTTCTCCATGCGTTCTGCTCCTCTGTCTCTCTCGATTTAAACCGATATTCTGCTGTCGACAACCGGTCCCGGTACATGGACGATGACCGACCGCGGTATACTCCGTCAGCTGTCAATATGTGCTCAACGTACACACATACCGCTATTGTGTATACTACGTGCAGCGTGTGCACGCGTAAAGGCACGCTTCGACGACCAAGACTCGAGATAATACCGATCTGTTAGGGGCTGCCGACGACGTGGAGGACCGTCGGGTCTGGGGAAAATATCAAATATCGCGTCAGACGTCCTGAACGCGTACAATACGCCGTACCGCACACAATGTACGGTAAACACAGCAATTTCCGAGAGTGGAATACCGCAATGTGTACATCGCATAATACGAAATGTGTTCAGTTGTCGTTCATTATTTCGCCGATTCACGTGCGCGCGTTTCTATACCGTACGGAGTCGATGACGACGCAATCGAATGTATCGCTGATAGTGCGCGAGAAAACCAAACGACTCGTGAACCGTTTCCGAGACGTGATAAGACGTGCATTGCACCGTGAATCTTAGCCGACCGTTGTACATTTTCATCTTGGAACGTGTACCGTGGGTACGGGAAGAAGTCGCACGATACTAGTACATTTCAGAATAGTGTAAAAATCCGCGCATAAATATTTACCCTTTCGTGCTTTTTGCTCGTAACACATTATTTGCACCCCTTGTTTAATTTACGCGGTACACGCGACATTATGTACACGTGCATAATATTACATAATATTTATTTAATATCAAAACTTCGTAGCGAATATATATTACCCTGAAGTACTCCAGGTACGGTTTAATATACTAACCACATGCTTACGTGGATGCTCCGTAATAATGATCCGTACGCGAGTAGTCTCGGATATTATAAAAAACCGATGAAAAAAAGTCACTCGTGAAAGTAACAACGTCATCCGCAATATAAATACTTACGTAATAACATTGTTATCAGTTTTTAACATAACATAAGATACCGGCCGTTGCACGTGCTTTGCGATTTACTTATTTTAAGTTAAAATACGGCTTTCACGCGCTGCGGAAGCGAACGAATAGTCTCAGCAACATTTTCATTACGGAAAATATATTGCATGTCGATGGGCCACTCGTAATTTTTATTACCGATTTTAATTTGCAACCAGCGCTAAGCACAGTCACGACACGGTGCCTTCTCGCGTTTACACGATATTTTCTTTACGCATTTATCGTGTCGCCATGTGATGCTTGTTGGGTTCTGTGGCCCGACGTCTGCTAAACATCCGTAATATATAGACTCGAGCCTGCGAGAAGAAATCCGTCCACAGACCTTTTTGTCGTCTACGCCAAGCTAGGCAGTTTTTTTTCCGCTTTCATGTCACAAAGAATTTAAATCGCACCGTCCAACTTTTTGGCAGTAGCCAAATAGGGTCTTACAGGACATAGAGACCTACTCACTCATGGGCATGTAGGACATTTTTGGCATACCGGGACATTTTAAAAAGAGCACCTATTTGAAAAAAGGGTGTTCGTTTCGCTCGTAAGTACATTATAACATGCATCGTATTGCAATATATCAAACACAATTTTCATAAAATCATTAATTAATTTTGAATTTTGAAATAATAACATTTCATCAAATACGTACTGGGCTCTTTGTTCCTAATCCATTAATGATTTATTCATAATCAATTTTGTTAATAACATGTTTCTCGATATTCAATAACGATAGACTATCCAATACATTTTGGCCTACAGTATTTCTTGAATAAATTTTGACAAATTTCAACTTTGAAAATGTACATTGGCATTCTTCCTGAGTAATTGGCACAGTAAGCATATATTTAAACGCAGAGTGGAGGTCACGATATGCATGTTAGTACAAATTATATTTTACCAACACTACGAAAAAAATCTTTAATCGACGTTGTGTTGGGGCAGCGTATTGGCAACAGGCCGATAGTAAATCTATTTTGTAAAAGCCCGCAGAATAGATACAAGATAAAAATATAGAATGATTTGATTGGACTATTATGTATTCATATTATAATTTTTCTAGTTTCTATTGAGATATTTAATATATTATGCTCATAAAATATATGCTCGTGTAGTCGTGTTACGCACTGAAGTTGATGGTTCATACTCCGCAGTCTATATTCTACCATCAAGGACTAAGGAGTTATTGCGTCAAACGATAAAAAGGACCTCATTGCCCAAATACGGAGGAGGGCCCACCGGGATATTCCCGGCTTTCCGGTAGGCCTATCCGCCAGTGAGACCTCGTCGTAACAACTCTGTGGGACACCATCTCGTATATGTCTTAACGAAAAGAATTGAACCGTGCGTAATTGTGGAGTCCCAACTTTTCTTTACGCGGATTCCGTTGTAGGTTAAAGCACTTTTATTAACCGGCTTGGGTTACCGGTCGTCAAAAATTGGAATCTTTTATATTTAGCTGTGAGGCGTCTTAAAAAAAATTGCTCCTGGAACATTTGGTGTACCAGGACGACACTGTAGTCTTTTCCCTTGTCGCAGCAAAAAAAAATTGCACTTGTTCATGACGTCATAAATGTTGTGACTTTCGACAAGGGTTTCACGCTGTACATATATGCCACCGCGAGTTGCGTGTATGTACGAGTATTTTACCAGCCCCACTAAGCGACACCACGTCGAAACCGTTTTCGAGATTTTTCGTCCTGGGCGTGATCGTAAGTTCACCGCACGCGATGTCTTGTGCGCTACCTCGGAGAGACCCTCGGCGCGATCAATCCATCTTACGCCACTTTCGTGACCGCATATAATATTTTATTACGATAGATTTCGGTCTAAGCGTGCAACACAATCGGATTATATCCATCGGATATTGGGAATTTCGCGGACATGTATAAGACAGACAGTTTCGTAAAAACGAAAACTTGTAAAACACTGGGTAAACGAAAAACAGTTGATCGCACCATCATTGATCCTGGATCGTAGTATAGAAGAAAAATAACGACCGAGAACTGTCGTCGCGCGTTCATTTGTTCGTAATCGCGTACACCACTGTAAACGTGATATCATGTCACCGTCGAGACGGCTCAGCCTCATGGAAATTCAAACGAACGGTTTTCGGAAGCCTCTCGTACGCGCCCTGTACAGTCATGACACTCGGCTACACACATCCTGCGTGTACATTTTACTGTAATATATACATACCATTATATATCTCGAGGTAATAATATTGTGCGTCGGAAAGAACCAAACTTGCGATATTTGACATAATCTCACCCCTATAACCCTGTCCGCACGCGCACGCCCTTTACTTTAATAATGAAACACGTCAAAATATTGCACTATACGGTTTAAATTGGGTTCGCGTAAAACGTTAATTACTCTGGTCCGACATACTCGTACCTGTACGTATATGATATCTGTATGTTTTGTGTTGTATACATACTTGCACGTGTACATTTGTTTCATTTTGACTTACAATTGGATTAATTACTCGCGTATCTATTTACGTTACGTCCCGGGCGTGTGGGGTCAACGAATTCGTGAAATCGACGATACCCGATTGTTCGAAAACAACCATTTTCACGTGGCTACACGATCGATTCGGAAACAGTGCAAACGAAACTGTTATTAATCTTTCATTAACCCAACCGAACACTAAAATTATCAGAATAAGAACGGGCGACGTATCTAGGTCGGGCGAGACACATAGGTGTGTAAATGACATTGCTTCATTGGCCATTTGAAATGTATGCACTGTTTATTGTCCATTGCTCTTTAAAATACAAATGCTGAGTGATAGAAGTCGGGTGGATCAGTTTAAATTTCTAAAGATGGTCGATATAGTATAATGGAACCAAATTTCTTAGTGAACTTTTCAACGTTCTAACTTTTGCAAAAAAAAACAAATGTTTCGAAAATTATGTTAAGTCTATTTAAGTCTTGTACAAATACTCAGTAAATGTTTCGAGTCTTTACGCGTAATTTATTTATTTATTTATTTGGTGTAAACGCCCGGGTGGGCTCAAGTACAGTGACAATACAATATATAATAATAACAATATTATAAGACACAAGTACAATAGTAGTATGAATTAAATACATAATATTGAATTAAATTTACAATAAATAAGAGATAATTATTACAGTAATATTTATAGAAAACCGCCAAATAAGATATTAGGAATAAAAATTCGTTGAAATAATCAATTTCGTTAAAATTTTATTTGTTTACGCTTATAAAATGTTGGCGAGCTTTTAGATACATTTTATAGTGCGTGATAAATATAATTTGGAAATTAATTCAAATACATTATGACTGCGAGTAAACAAAACGTTTTAACATTTGAACTTGTTGGTGAGCTTTTTTATTAAAATGCGATATTCTAATTGCTATGGACGTGTGGCGAGTATCACGATGGAATGATCTGGCGTTGTAGACGGAATAATAACAGCAAAAAGATTACAATCGATTCACGTGTTAAGAAACGTATATAAACTTGTATGTACTCACATGTATATAAATTAAGCATAACAGTATATTGCGCAGTTGTAGAATGCAATATATTTTAATAACAATACACTAAACGTACCTACAAGAAAGCGACGCGAAAAAATAAATAAATGAAAAAAGGTATCCTGAATATAGCTAAATTTGTATGCCTATGTACATTAATCATTCGTCGTATTATCGTCAAATCGCAATATAACTGAAATTGATATCAAATAAAACCGCGTATATACACTACGTTATTTGTTTTTCAAATTATAAAAACTAATATACCGGTGAAAATATTTTTAACGCTACTTCATTGGCGCGGTAATCACATATATATTTTAATTATAACAACATTTTCAATATTAAATTAACATTATTATGAATAACGTGTCCGTGAGAACATGGGAAAACATTGGTTTCCGTCGATACAACTTTCAAACTCTTTATGGCTGAAGGACTACGATTTGAAACGTGACTTTCATATTATTATTATTATTAGTAGTAGTAGTAGTAGTAGTAGTAGTAGTGTTTCCAACCGATACCCCGGTATGTATACGATTCGTCCGCCGCACTTCGAGTTCGATCATATTTCTACGGGGATGATGCGCAAAACACAAGGGGTTAAATCGCCTAGGAGAGGACTCCGGAACCAGAATATAATATACGGTCATGAAAAATAGATTCTCGCCGTCGTGCGTCTGCGGTCAATTTTTTACGAGCTCGAAGTGCATTTTTCACCGTTATTCCCGTGCGTGAGAAAATCAAAACGAGAAAAATATAAATCAGTCGTGTACAAAGCGAGACGCGAGGTTTCCAGACACACAATTGATGTCGTACATTTACAGATTTTATAATGTTGTTTACGATTTCGCGTGTACGATAAGCACAGCACGCGAATACCGCGCGACCCGGCCGGATTGTTTGCATAACGCGATGGGCTCTGACAGAAAATAACCATACAAGGGTGGGATGATGCGTTCGTTTTTTACCCATCAACGTCACAAAAAACGCATGTCCACGGGGCGGAGGCAGCATAAGGTGCATGTGCTGCCGCTGCAGTTTTCGAAGGGCGTCGGTCAACCACGAGTTGTAGGGCAGTACGGGTTATGACCAGCCCTGTGAACACATTGAAACACTGTGAGGTATGCGTTGAAAAGTTGAATTTTCCGTTTTAAATTACAAGTCATACGACACAATAATATGATCATCATGGTACCGCCGGTGTTTTTACCATGCCGTCGCTGAGTCCACGTTAAAACGTAATGGTGTACGAATCGGCTAGAACAATGATAGCCGGCAGATGTGTGCTGATACGGTGAAGTCGACGAGACCGAGCGATGATGCTACGTCGAAAATGCGTGGGCAATGTGGGCTTAAGTTAACCCGCGCCAACCGTTCTCGATATAATTTTATCTTGGGTGTACAACGGTCGAAATAAGCACTCCGAGCGAGCGGCGACCGTCGGTAATCCAAATCCGAAAAGTAATTGGAAATGTGACCGAGTCTAAAACGAGCAGGCGTGAAGGCGCGCGTGCGTTTTCCACTCCCCGCGCGTAATAACATCATTGCAGATGTCTCACGTCTTGCGGATAAATTTCATTTTCATAAAGGTACGGTTTCCCTGCCTGCGTCTGGTCCGCAGAGTCAATAACCACGCGCGCCGCTAGACCATGTATTTTCTATATACAGCAGTGGTGTACATAACCTTCCGCGTATATAACCTTTTTTCATTCCACTCTCCCCTCTCGCTTGTAAGTTTTTAAATGGCTCACTCCCCCTTCACAGCCCCCCCCCCCACCGACAGTCATAAGCTTAAAAATGTGATGACTTTATTCAATATTTTTGTACATTATTACGAATAAGCTACGCAACGCATTTAATAGATATTTTATTAATGATTATAATAATTCATAAGCTCCGTGATGGCAGCTTGTGTCCCCCGACGTGGTGTTCGTCGTCGTCCCGAGTTTTGGGAAACACTGTTCCACAGTGACTACTGGCGTTTGACGCGCAGTGCGCGAGTAATTTTTTTTGTCCCCCGTCTGAAGCACAATGATATCAATCCGTTTTCGTTTGTCGCGTGCGAGACAATCGGGGTTTCTGCCCCGGAACGTTTTCGAAAAATAAAATCGAAACCGATACAGCGTACCGCAGTTTCTACGTCGCGAATAGCGCGGATAAAATCGTTTTATAATAATTAATTATTATTTCGTTATTAGCAGCACGTGCAGTGGATACGTGTTAACCGTGTCGGGCGGTTTTTGACGAACTTCCCCGTCCGGCGTTGTTCGTTAACTCCTTCGTTAAGTTCCGTATTGTACACGCGCATCACGATAACATGTATTATAGTATCCTAACGGGCGAATAAATCAACGCGATCCACGGGTCGAGTTATCAGATTTTACAAAACAAAACGGCATTACGGTGGTACACTTTAATTGCTAGTGGCGCGGACGCGAGAAAATGCCTAAAGTTACGGTTCGCCAATTATCTCTACGTCCGACGGGACGATGCTCGTTTATTGTTATATTGTGCCGAAAAGAAGACCGGAGCGCACGAACGCGTTATTTATAGTCACCATAGGAGGTTTTCTTTTTTTTTTTTCATAAAATATTATATTACATAATATCAAGGGATTGATTACGGGGTATACCGCAGGCATCGCCATTCTACAGTTAAAATCGGTGGCGCCTAAACGGACGCGGGCCACTGCGGACGTCGGTGCAATCGTGAACATTCATCTCGGTAAAAATAGGTTTTCAACAGTAAAAACGAGCGAAGCGACGTCTAGTGGCTGCGTCCACTAACGTGCTACTACCAAATTTCAAAATAAGATGGCATATCTGTACGATAATCGGAAATAAATGTTACAGGTTCAAGGCAGGCCGCTGGTGCACGAGCGACGATATCGTAGCGAACAGTTCACACTTTGGAAAACAAGATGTATTCCACGCGAATCGTGCGGGAGGGGTCGGTACGATATACAGGGTGATCAGAATTTCGTGTGACAAAATATATGTGAAAGTACAGAAAATAATTGTGTTAAACATTATACTATTTCATAGAACTTTCATAAAACTATAATAAATTGTCATGTGTTTTTCATATTTATATAACAAAACTGCTATTACATGAAATTCTGATCGCCCTGTGTGTTATACTGTTGCACGTCATGATGATGATGATCCTTAATGTTACTATTATTATTTATTTATCTTAATCCGTGCGGTACGGTATACGAGTACTGAGAAAACAAGTTTATATTTTCTAATTTTTTCTTTTTTATCGTTACCATTATGAAACGGTTAAACTAATATAGGAAATCGTAATACAAAAGTAGTTGATAAAAATCTACGGAGGGAAAAAACAAAAAATCACACAGAAATGGAACCGGTGAACTGGAAATGATCGTATTATCCTTGTCCAGTCGTCGACTGAGAGAAGTGTTATTTGTTGGAGATAATAAGATGTTGAAAAAACTTTTTCAACTTTAATAGACTTAACATAATATTTCGAGGCGGATGCTGGATTTCACTGTAAATTCACATAATGTTAGGCTTTACATTTTAAAAGAAAGATTACAAAATAGTTGCATTGTTTAAAAACGTATATATAAGAAATAAATCCTGTTTCTTATTAAATTTCCTAATCTTTGTTTTTCGATAACATATAAGAAAATAACAAACACTACATCAAAATTAACGTTCATTAGAGTAACAATACTTATATACTGAAAAAAATAATAAAAAAGTAATTTGATGTTACAAAATTAAAGAATTATAATTAAAATATATTACAATAGGTTATTGAAATGTTTCATTTTACAAAATAATAATTATAACTAGGTACGCAGTTAAATTTGCTTCGTCTAGCTAATAATATAATATCTGCCATTTGTATTCGTTTCAAATGAAATAGCTGTCCTATTTATTTAAACACGGTGATATAGTCAAGTTGTTAGTTCAACGTACCGGATATTGATTAAAACAAGGACACACAATTAAAATTGATATTTTATCATTCACAATTCACAAAAATAAATATAATTTTAATTAGTTGTTTGGTCGAAATCGTCGTATAGTTTTCGATTATTTATACGCCAACCATTACACATTGATAATATTTGCAATGACTTACCAAGGATTATAAAAATATAATAATATCGTCGATTCATATGATGCTATTGAACAGTCCGCTATCATAGTGATTAAATTAACTCTTTTTTAGTTTATGCAGTATCCACTATTGGCTGTTCACCACTTATTTGGCATATTGATTTGTGTTAATCGCATTGTTCCGATTGTTTTGCGGACGTATTCTACTAACGTCCAGTCGCATATTACACTTTACGTTCTTACCAGGTAACTCGAAAACTGTCTTAGACCAGGTACACGCTGACAATAACGCGACTACCAGCGAACGGCAGCTGGGAGTTCTTAACACGTCCGTGAAATTCTACATTAGAACAATAACGCCGTTTTTTTAATTGAACAACGGCAAAAAAAAAAAAAATATTGTTCGGCATATATTATTCACGACCGCATAATGTATACAGTTTCATACCGCTTTATGTATCGAACGATTACCACCAACCTCGTGGTCGTATTGACTTGTGGCATTAGCGGGGTTTTTAACGGAAACCGCGCATTACACACGGATTCAACGTACGCCCACGCCTTCAACCGCCACGGTCGTCACCGCAGATATCTATTTACTTGAACGTTTAGTGCACTCAAACAGCGATTGCGTTGAGACGAGGTTCGTTCTCGTTTAATGTATATTGTAAGTGATTTAAACGGTCTCCGCGCGCGGCACGCAGTAATTATTCGCGAAAATTGATATCCGCCGCCTGGAAAAAATAACTTCTACCCTGCTCCGGAAACAGAACACGGTGCAACGAAACAAAGTGGTTTATCCAACCACGTGTTCGTTTTCAATTAGACGATTGTGAATAACAAAAATTAAACGAAACCGTGCACTGTATCGCTTTAATTTAAATATCATTTTGGTGATCCATTGTGCAACGTACGGTTGTATTATTTACGGCTGTTCAGTTTGTATTTGACTTCAAGATTTTCGTACAATAATTCTACGACGTGTTTTAAACGAACTCTAATGCAACACTGCCGTGGATAGAATATCGAATTTTAACTATGGTTCCATCATGAATAATGCAAGAAGCCAAGAACAACGTATTGGTTCTCGTGTGATAAATGTTTCCTCTTAACACTTGTATACTTATGTAATGATATTGATTCCGATTATTAAATAGCACTACACGTTGTGTAAATATCTCATTGGATCAGAGATAAACAGTATTTAATAATAAGGTCGTTTTCTCCGTAATTTACCTCGAGTATATAAAACGAGCCTTAGAAGTTCGGCATTTCTTAGACCAAGAGTGGTTTTTTCATTTACATTTATTTTGATGAATCAATAATTTTGTGCTCAACGGCTTAATGCGAATTTAATGTGAACCCAACTAAATATCTCATTATAAAAAAATAAACAGTAATTTTTTTTCATAAAAGTTTTGAAGTTTGAATTACAGGGCAATAAGCTAATTGTTTTCACAAAAAATATCGAATAGGTATTTAATATTTTTTTTTTCCGAACCCAAAAAGTCCAATGTTTCAAAAACGATTCAAGAAGGATTTTTCTTATGTAGAAGGATTTCACCTATACAATCCTGATGGTTATTTGAAAAATTTACATTTCAGTGGTTCCTACTACGTTCCATATTTCAATATCCCACCGAACAGATTTTATACCAAATAACAAGTGTGTGTATATTGTTTCCAGAAAACCGCTTGTATATGTTTGTTACTCAACTAATTGAACACTTGATAAAACCGTTAGATTTGAAATAAATTTGGAGTATAATCTAATCGCGTGAGTAGAATTTGAAATCCATCAATCTTCCTTACTCGCCGATAGTGACGCACTCGTCGTTTTGTCAACAATATTTGTTGAGTAACTCGATTGCGCTACCATCATTGTGTTTACGATGGTATTATTAATTGCACGAGCCAATCTAAAATATAATATGAATTCGTCTTAATCATAATGACTCGCTTGGATTGTAAAATGCGTACTGTTCACGCAGGCGCTTACCACGGTAGCACTGAGTATTTATCGCGGAAAACGTACACGAACGTTGAAAACATGACGAAATCCGATTGTGCAAAATCGATATCACTCAAACTCTGTGCGGCTCATCGGAGCGTAAACACTAAACTTGCTCGATAAGTCCGAATAAAACTTTAAGCCCGGCGGTACGCTTATTACTGACGAGCCTAAAGCGTATGAATAACTGATTAAAGCTAATTGCTACGGTAGTATATCCACAACAGTCACGACTAGTTACTATTGTTGGACGACTGTCTTTAAATGAACCGTAGAACGTGATAAAAAAAAAATCAATTTCCAACAACAAATCAATTTCAAAACGCACCACGTTTCTGGACGCGTTCCGGGACTTCGGGATTTTTCGTTAGTAAATTATTTTGACACTCGAGCGAAGCGAGTAATAAGCACGATTCGTTAAGATCAAATGCTCTATTGTATTATCATTGTACCTACTCCACGACCACCATTTCGCCAATATTTCGCAAACGATGACCAGCGTCCAGCGTTTCTTAGAAATGCATACTAGAAATTCAAGCGATTGCGGTTTCGGACGTGACAGAAATGTCAAAGTACAATATTTCTGATTTCCACCGTAGTCACATTCTATTCTCTCGCGATAACGTAACATGCGACACTCTCGAAATGTCAACGTAGGGGTTAAGATCTGCAGAGTTGTGAAACTCGTTACCTAATGTTAATTTTGACCTTAGGTCGTCATCTGTTCTGAGTGTTCCGCGGAAGAAATTTTGCGCAGCTGGAATCGCAGTAACAATAATAGTAAAAAAAAACGAAAAAAACCGTCACCGCGACGAGGGTACGTGCGCGGTCCTATTCGGATTCCTTCACGATTATTTTGGCCGAACGCGCGTTTAATAAAGTGTCATTTTTTTTTTCTCTCTCCTTCGGCCGAGAAAATAATATCTTCTAGACCCGAGAAATTCGTCAACGTGGGCTATTGTTACACGGTCGTTGACAAAGAGAAAAAAAAAGAATTGTAAACGAAAAAAAAAAAAAAGTACACAAATAATGCATCTCGTCGAGCCGTAAAAACTAGTTTCACGGCGAATCGGGTTTCGAAAAAATACATTATATTATTGTGTACACTGTTGCGTGCGTGGCCTCACCCCTGGATCTCGAGTGGCAGATGTTTGCCGCCGGTCCGTCCGTCGCGCGAGTGTGTTAAAAGCCTAAACACAGGTAAACAATCCATTAACGGTGACGACTTCGTGAGTGCACTCGTCTCGAAACCCCGTGCAGCGCCGTGCGTGCGTTACGGAACACAAAATGCATTATGATTGTTTGTACACCGATGCAAATGCACCGACGCTGTCAGTGCCCGAAAACACGCTTTGACGAACGTCTTACAAAAGCCGTCCGACGTTGAAAACGGTCTCGTCCGAAATCGCCATACACGCGCAGCCCGCGGGCATGTAACGAAATTATTTTTTAATAATATACGAGTACAAATCACACACGCTTGCAATTTTTTTAATAACTACAAAAGTGTGTAAATCGTTTACCGCGAGATGTTCGCGGGTATAATAATATCGAATATGCAAATACGCGGGCTGCGCGTGTCGCGGTGCTGTAGCGGAAAGGAAAAATTATAATACACGTTCGTACCTGTGTACGCGAGCGAGCCTAGGTCACATAGTATTCTCTATTAATCGATACCATAACGTATTGTAATAAACAACCGCGATGGGTAGAACATTGTCGTTTCGGAGCTACAGAGTAGACGCGTCACTGCAGTGGCAGTACGTATAAAGTCACCCGAGGCGTGTTAAAACTATTGATATTTGATTACTAGTTTCACCGTGTACTATGTTACGTTTCAATACACTTTATGGAGATTTTGATTGAAACGCCACCGCGCACACGTCATATCACAACATTATCGTGGCACTCCGGAGTGTTGGTGATTAATGGACTAAAATTAAATACATAATATCACCGTTGCCAAGTATAAAAGAGGAGAACGTCAGTTAGTTAATAATAATAATCATTTTTGATTACCAAAGTCAATCAATTAAACGGGCGACAGTGCGAATGCCGGTTATTAATATAATCGCGAAAAAAGTTATTACTATACACCGCCGTCGGGGTGAATACGTATACGTATATATTTGTTCATACGCAGTATACATGATCGATAAGCGCTGCAATACGTAAATACTGCGAACGATGTATTTGATACGCGCGTAGAGAGTATTATTATTTACGACGGGTGCACGCGGTTTCGGTACGTTGGTCCTGGTTACACTGCATCTTCGGTTCAAATCAAGTTCAGACGGTTCGTTAACAAATAATATAATTTTCAGACTGATCCAAGATTCGAAAAGTCAAATTAACGGTGCGCGGAGGGGGGGGGACCAACAATTTAACAATTTAAAAGCTGCACAGTCCAATAGTTCACGCTCGTGTACAACGCGGTGTACGGTTTACGGTGAAATAGTTTCTGTTTACAGGATCTAGACGCAAGCGGGATTAAAAACGTCTGCAGGTTCGTACGAAACGCTTTTTCTAAATCGAAACGTCTATTGATATCGCATTAGTATTTAGTGCTATACAAACAGCACACCGCGGTGCCATCCTTAGGGCAACCTGCGCAACACGACTTTGTAAGGATTTCGTGCGATGACAAATTTTCCACGTGAATTTGAAGAAAAAAATTTAACGTTTTGCGATTCCTGGCGTTTGAACGATGCCAATACATGGAAATATGCCGTTGACAAAAGACCGCGATCTCTGACCGCTTGGACTTATATTTTTAGCGAATAAAACCCATCGAAGGTGCGTTTGGCTCGGAACAAAATATAGGAAACAATTTATAGATGCGAGGGAAATTTGTACATGATCAATTATTATTACATTTTTATTATAATATTATGTCCAAAGTTGGTGATTTAAAGTTCATTGGTAATGGTTTTTTTTTTTTTAATACAGATCAGTTTGGCTATCATCTAATGAAAAATAAAAAACTGATTCGAACCGAAGGTACTATTCGCTCGTGGGCGTGTACGATAGCGACGATGTACCGGAATCGAACAAAATAATGTGTACGTAAATGTGTAATAATTGCCCACCCCGATGTATCACTGACAGTATTAAATAAATAATATTTATAAAATTTGCGATACGATACGAGATTGTTGCTTACATAACATACATGTACCTGCCGTATTGTACGGCTGAGTGCGCATTAGATTATATTTTATTTTGTGTTATGCCGTTTTTGCGACCTGGTTACCGTATAGTCTGCACGAGAGGTACCCAACGTTTGGCGGATCGACTCGGAGACATTCCGAGAAAATTCCCAGTTGGCCAGGGTCGGAAAGGGTCGTTGCATTGGCTTGGTAAATTTCTCATATTATAAATAGTTTATGATGTTGTAGTTCACGGAAAATGCGTAACACGGTGCCGACGATAAAGTAAGAAAAAAATCACGGTGAAACCAGATTGAGTCTGGAGTCCAACACGGAATAGCATTGAGCCTAAAACAATACTGTTATGCTTTAGATAAGTTTCCGGATCCTTCAGGATAATATCTAAACATAATTATTTTCAATTTTGCAACCAGCCGAATAACATTTTCTTTTAGAAACCTGCAATTTATCTTATTATCCTATTCCCAATCAGGTTTAAACTTTAAACTTATAGTAATGTTCCGTTTTAAAATAGTCGAAACTGATGAATACAAATGAGTTTTTTTTTCACTATTCTAACGTCTTTATAATGACTATAAAATTAAAAACTGAAATTATTCAGTAATAAGTTTGATGTATTACAATTATTGTCTATGAATCGTAAGTATTGTGATAACGACGCCGCGTGCCATACCCAGGGAACATTGTTAAAATTTGAATATTATTTTATCGAAACAAAGGTTTTCAGAATATTTATAACAACGAACACTTTAGCAGAACCTCGCACTTTCGTACTCTTAAACGAAAATCTTGCTTTCGTTATTTTATAATGTACTATACGTATTACTTTTATATGATCATACAAATGTGAAAGGACACTGTATATCGCGGGCTCTATGATTAAACCTAGCAAAAAACCCAAACTTGCTCAACACACGAAACCCTTGAATTGTAATATACTATTTTAACCAAAAATGATTTTTCCGTCGTCGATATCAATACAGTTGTTGAATACAAGACAATACGTGTCTTTTCGTACTATTATGTTGGCACGAGATTCACATGGTTAGTACGATACTCATAACCCGTGTACCATTAAATATAAGAACTTGTAAAGTACGCCCTTTGGTAAGCTGCAGGAATTGTGTGTGCTGTATAGTCGTTAAGTTTTGCCAGACAATGTTTGAACGCCAACTCGTCGCTGGAGGCACGCCATTGGAGACATATGGTTTCTCCGTAACCGCAGCGGCACACACATTACCTTATCTATTGTAGTGTAATCACCGTATACGTACCGTATTGTGTGTACATGGGCTTCGATGGTCTTACAGGTGTATCCTGTACACATTCGTACTTAGACGGGCGGCAAGGCGTACAACAAAGTGGCACAATGATTTCGTAGATGATTCTTTAATGCCGGTCACATGGGTTGTACGTACGCCTTCCGGTTTCGGCGCGGCACCTGTAGTGCTTATTTACTTATTTCCTCCCGCGCCCGCGAAAAATCGCACGACCACCGCTTGTACCTTGCGCGTCATCATCGGCTCGTTATCGGCAGTCGCAGCCGCGACGACGGAACTCGGAAATACGATTAGACGCGGGTCCGTACGATGTAGCGCGAATGATCACGGTTTTGACGATTTCGCCGAACGGCAGTCGTATCAATTATTATCGAATATAGCGCATTCGTGTTACTACAGGGGGAACGTTTTAAGACCTATACAATCTAGCGAGTGCCAGACAACAAAGCTGAAGACTAAGACCGAGCCACGCGACAACACAGACAAAACAAGACGGTTTGGCTATATGGATGATGATATGTCTCGTATTTAAACACTAATATTAATCAAAGTATAAACGAGTCCGAGGCATAGCTGCAGATGATCATGTCAACAATATCAACCACCTATGAAATATGAAATTATAAACGAACATTATCATAACATTTTGTCGAGTAATCTTTATTTTCAAACTTTAGATTGTATAGTTCTAAGATCTGACTCAAATGCCAAATCGAAATGGAACGCGGGCTGCGAGATGCTCATATCCCTGACGTACAATATACGAGTGATTCCGACGTGCGGGGCGGTACTCATATTATAAACGTTTTCCGGCACATCTGTCGTCGCTAGGGGAAGAACCGCGATCGTCTTGATTGACGCGGAAAAATCCGACTGGCCACACCGTTGTACAGCATATTATTACACCGACGAGGCGCTCGGTTGAGTTAACATTTCGTGTCCCGAACAGCATCGGTCCGACCCGGACAGATGGGTTACGGATTTTTGGATTTTTTCAGGGACGGGTCTTCAACAATATACCACAATGGCAGTGGCTCAGCGTTTAGCGCACCTTAGAAGAATCGCCCTTCGAACGGTTTTCGACGAGGGGTACGTCCACGTTCGAGCATATTACCACTTTTTCATATTTTTGCTTTTATTTAAATCGAGAGTACACAGCTCATTGAGACTAGCGATGAAATCATAAGTTCGAGTCCATCCATGTTATATATATATACGTACATATAGTACGATAAATTTGAAGTGCATATTTAACTAGGATAATAGACGATACATACGTTTCATCGGGCTTCGAATATATTTTGACGCCAAGTAAATTGTGTTCGAAGAACGTCATGCTCAATGTAAAACAAATTTTCCCAAAGCAGTATAAACGAAAGTCCGTTATGATTTCCTTCGTGAGAGACGATTGAGTGATTGCAAAATATTTCGTACAAACACTTGAAAGTTAAAAGAAACCAATATGTGATCTGTAATTTATTTTTATATGTCAATAGTTATACCGGTCACAGATTCCATAAACGTTTTGGCCTTACATCGTTTTTCCTCTAAACTCTCGAGCATTACGTTTACATAAAAAATGGTACGCGGAGACTTTTTAGATCGATAACAGATAACGCTTTAGAACTGTAAGCCTTCGATCTTATTCTGTTATCAACCAAAATGATGGGATATTGAAAAAAAAAACTTAGAAAATAAAGCGTAGTTCGACGAGCAATGTTATATCTTTTCCTACATAAAAGGAAACATATTGTTATAATATGACTTAAAATATTGCTAAATGAATATTGGAGACAACTGATTATTTGTTTTCGTTTTAATCCTTGCCGGTTAGGCGCAACTAAATGTCTTATACTGCTCGAAAAATTTGTAGTTTTGAATCAATATTATATATACGTGAAATTCCCTTCGCGACATTGTGTTGTGGACATTTTGTACACCGCAGTCACCTTGTGAAAATTCCAT
Source organism: Periphyllus acericola (assembly GCA_949715065.1). NCBI lineage: Eukaryota > Metazoa > Arthropoda > Insecta > Hemiptera > Aphididae > Periphyllus > Periphyllus acericola. The sequence goes on along the minus strand of OX454266.1, from coordinate 46,317,524 downwards.
AAAAAATTCAACCAATAAAATGGTATAACATGTATGTATACCTTAACCGGGGTATAAATAATACACGTATGGACGTCGACCGAACGTAGTAGGATCATCGTTAACCGCCGGTCGTCCAACAATCGTTCGTCGCCATCGTTTATCCACCGGCCGGCCATCGGTTGTCTCGCGCTCGTTGTTAATTACCGTTTCGATCGATCTACTGGAGTGTATGAAAAAATGAAATGAAAAAAAAAACACCATTTAACGCGTATCGTTACGGTGGTGATACCGAAATTTCTCATTTACACGATAACTATCTCGTGCGTGGTCCAAGCACCTCGTCGTGACAATCACAACCGTAATCATAATAATTATAATTCGTTTTGGAGGCAAATAGAACAATATTTACGCGCGCACAATGGGGCTCAAGCTGAGGACCGGGCCTGTGCGCGTTACAGAGATTCGAATCGCGGGTCATTGTTGTCTGCGCTGAGCCGACCGGCTGACGCGTGTGACGGGGGTGGGTGAGGTTTTATACATATATAGACAGGTACGTATATAGTTAAAAAGAGTAATCATAAAAAAAAAAACAAAACGGATATAAAATCTCGCAAGCCACCTGACAAGGGCCTTTTGTGTAAGCCCGTAAAACGGTTTTTTTCGTATTCATAAATCATAATCACGGTGCCCATTGTGACGCGTGTTGAAACAATCGATAGGTTATACGACGACGGACCGCGGCCCTATGGGTCGTCGTCGTCGTCGCTATACAGAGCGCATGCGGCGTCACAATGGTTCTACGCCGAAAAAAACCGTCATGTATACACCGTCGTCGCGTACGCCTGTAACCACGGACCGTGTATAGTGTAACACGAGTTTCGGATTAACGCGGCTATACGCGTTATATTATATGCGTTACGACGGGGTGGAAAAAAATCAAAAACAAATAATAATGATCAGGGTTGGGATTTTATAGCATTTGCATATTTCTTATGAGATGCTTAAAAAATAGCAGAGTAAGCTAAAAATGTGTTTCATGATACAGAGAACTCAAATTAAAAATTTTATTTTGCTTTTTTTTGCATATTTTACGATTTTTTAGTTTTTACTGCTTTTTTGAGGTTTTTTGAGCCTTTTTTGCATTTTTACCTGTTTTTGAATCAAAATCTGTCAACATTTTATGAAATTATATTTTAGTAAACGTGTTTTTAGATTTTAGTTAATTGAATTATCAAATAAATTGTAAATGTACCTATAGATTAAGTAAATAGGCCGATTACGATGATGCCTAATACGTATTCCTAATAATTTCTAATTTGTAAGTGATTATTGATAAATTAATAAATTTCCTTTTTTTTCATATTTTGTTGTTAGCATATTTTTAGCGCATATTTAGCGATAATTAACTTAAGTAACTACCTATAATAATTTCAAATTTGTAAGCAATTAATTAATAAATTTCCTTTTTTTTCATATTTTGTTGTTTTTATTGCATATTTTTAACGCATATTTAGCGATAGTTAAGGTCATATTATAGCGCATATTTAAGCAATTTTAAATGCTATAAAATCCCAACCCTGATAATAATATATGATCGTATAGTTGTTTTTTTTTTTTATTCATTTGAAAACATCAACAGCAACGGTTATTATACTATCGTAACTTATTAACTTCGAATCGTTTAAACACTAAGCAGTCACAGTTAAAGATTTTTTTGATTTTTTTTCAATTTTACCAAACAATTTGATGATTAATTAAATGTCGTATACGCACGGTAAATATAACAGACTAGAGCGGCTACGTTTGTTATGTTTGATTGTACGTGTCGGTTTTTCGCAGGAGTCTTCGTTATGATCACTATGAGGTCGTTGATGCATTCTGGTGGTGTTCTGGTTAACTGCTGGGTTGTACATGTCGGGGAGGTTCCTTTTTGGCCACTATATAGAAACTCGAGTGTTATATTATCCGTGTACGGCCTATCCGGGAGCGGTAAATTAAAATATATATTATTTTATAATATAAGACTTACCGCATAGTATAACAACAAGTGACATGAAAGAATATCTGGTCAGATGCATTGAAAATATACGATAATATATCGTAATAACGTTGTACAGGTACGTTTTTTGTTATTTCGCTACGTATCGTTGGCAGTCGTTCGTTTTATCGTGCAAGCTCGTATAATTGTATACGCTTCGGCCGAGGTCTTAGTCTTAAGCTCCCCGGAATCGTAATAGTAAAGTGCGATCACTGCTTATTGGACTCAAAGCGAGCCGTCCTGATTTGCATTAGCAGACGGAAATAGAAAATCGTTTTCAGACTAATTACACCGGTTATAGGGGGTAATTCGACACCTAGACAACTAACAATAATATAGATTTCTATCGACACTTAATTTTATCGGTTAGAAGTATGGGTAAAGTGTGGGTATTACAGCTATCGTTTTAGCGTATTTCGATCGTATAAGTGCTCACAATGCCAAAAATGTAGTTTTCTCGTCAGTGATAGATAAGAAATCTTCTATTTTGCTGTTTAACCCATACATCATGTTGTTATTATGCTTAATATTCATTATACATCTACAAAAATATATTACACACGTTTGTTAAATATCTTTGTTTTACTATAAGCTGAAATCTCAATTAAATTTTTTTGAAAAAATAATGTACACAACCGTCTTACTATTTCGTCGCGGACCTTTTACACTATCGACTCATCCGGCCAATGGAACCCGAAGTATACGTTCGGATCAGGTGACGACTACTGTACAACGTAAGATTACCAAGTGTAAATATAAAACATCGTTGTGTTTGAACTATTACTGATATTATGTAGTTACCAATATTAGTAGTACGGTGCGATACCGTTGCATGCAGAGATATAGATAATAACACGAATAATAAAACATCTTTATTCTTCGTGGATAATGTAGAACATGACTGAATTCTGAACTCACTTTGTTTACTCGGCATGGACAGTAGATTATTAACACTGGTTCGTTGTATTGTGCTAGTGTCACAGATTATTACGGTTGATTTATTTCACATGAATGCCGTTTTCGAAATAGTCATGTTTTTGTCATGTTTGTCGAAATATATAAAAAAAAAGCATTTTTCTTCTGAAATAACCTTGATTTGTGGTATTTTAAGTTAATTAAATCGTTCGATTTACAGTTCGGTAGTAAAATGTATGCTCGTAATAAGCATGTTTTTAAATATTAAGGAAATAATCTGATAATCAAGCAGCTGTATTATAAAGAAAAACGTCTATCCAATTATTTTTTGTACAGAAAGTATTACGCATACGGCATACGTGAACAAAAAAAATGGTTTTGGGTTGTTTCTTTGATGATTTAGTTCACGAGTGATTTGCTTTTTTTAAATCTAAAAGCCAGGGCTTATCATTACTTTTAATATGTATGTTAATCGTTTATGGATACAGTTGATTCACAACGCGCATATGTACAAGTAGTAGTTTGAATGATTCATGACGTTATATAAACACAAAAACAATATTGAAAACCATATAATTATGAAAATACTGATAATAAGTGGAAAAAATATTTGTTATCTTTCAATTTTATAAAAAAAAAATTATGCCGGCTGATACTATTAGTCCATCTAATTTACATAATGTCATAATTTATTGTGCATTTGGTAGAATAAAGAACATTTTGGATTCATAAGTTATATAATAAAACAATTGAATAATTTTTATGAAAATAAATGTTGGTTGTGTCCCCAATGGTTTTTTATGTTAAACACATATTTTCTTGGAAGAATAATATGTTTCTGAGGAAAAAATGTATAAAACAAAACCACAGTTTTTTCACTAAATTATTGGAAAAGATTTTTATGTTAAAACGATAAGATACATTTAAAATTTTATATTCTAAAAAAAAATAATATTTTCCTGAAAATATCTGAGCATGAAAATCAAATTTCGAACTAATGATTAATTTAAAAGTTATTTATTTATAAGTTTTTAAACTTTGAATGAGCGCAGTGGTTCACTTAAATTATAAGCGGTATTCTTGGCACTCTATTCTACTCATATAAACTTTAAATAATTATAAATATTTAACTACTGGTTCGATGTTCGGTTTTTATGTATCATAACTTTTATAAAATTATTTTTCTTATGAAATTAAAAGTTTACGTTAAAAAATTCGAAAGATAGAAAAAATATAAATAATACGTGAACACACTTACCTATACACATAAAAAAATAAATAAATTAGTATATTATGTATTTATGTGAAAATGTATATGTCATCGTAAAACCACGAAAATAAGTTTTAACAGCTAATATTTAACCCTAGGTTTTTTTTTCGTTTATATAAAATCTAAGTTGTAATTTTAAAAGTACGTTATTCTTTTAAATAATGTAAATGTGTAAATTAAAAAAAAAATTATTTTTTATCCACTTTATTTTAAAATTTGAACTTACGCTACTTATGTTTATCACCATTTTATAAAATATATAACATTTTTGGAACCATTAATCTTTTAAAAAAAAAAAAAAAATTTATTTATCAATAATATTTCTAAACATTTTTATCTGCCTTAAAGATATAGATATAATCAACATTTTAAACATAAGGAAATTACGGGTAAAATTATGTGTAGGCTTTGATACACCAAAAAGTTCACAATTTAAAAAAGCTATAATAATATATGGTACGCCCGATTTTATATTGAATTTATAAATAGTAAAAAAAAAAAGGATGTTCTTTACATGACATAATATCACATTATTATTACCAATTAATAAGCGATTATTGAAAGTACTTTAAAATAATTACTTTAGTGTTTGTAAGTATTCATGCGCGCAGTATAGTAAACTTGAGTTTGCTAAATATGATATTGTAAATCACTCGCAGTCTTTTAACTAACTACACCTAACGTTTAAATTTCACAAAAACTGTGGGACACAAAATGTCTTACAGTTACAAGTTACAATTTATAACTGCAGTGTCTTGTGTCGGTAGTTTTGTCACGAAAATAAATTCCACCCTGTGTTTATTTCGTACACAGATGAAAATGAAAATGCAAAGAAATTATGTAATGTGTGTGAAACAAAAAAAGAAAATCGCGTACATACGCTACTATGGCCTACATTTCTTGTTTTTCGACTGCAACTCGATCTTGGACTTAGGGCGTTTGTTTTTAGTGATAAATGTAAATAATCATTTTTCTTAATATTTTATTTATATTTGTTTATCCATTTGTCATAATTACACTTCTTTTGTGCCTAAATCGGATTGTGTTAAAATAAATAAAGGTTTAAGTTTAACAAACGTCAAATTAATTTTCAAATGATTAATTGTACCACGACTCGATGCAGATACAATATTGTACAACCGTGCTTTGAAATAATGCATATAATAGTTAGTATACTAAATACTTGTTCGAATTTTGGGGAAAACAAATATTTATCCCGTGATATTGTACTAAAAAAAATACTACAGATTCGAGCCCAAATGAGTCATAATATCGAATAACATCGAGCGTAAAACCATTAGTATTATTAAAAGTTTACGGATGAAACGAAAAAAATTGTTTTAACATTTTTACTGGAAATACGTGTGATTCAGCTTGTTTCTTATAAAAATGTGCGGGAATAAAAGGTGAACATAAATTTTTAAAAAGCGGCAATGAGCCTATTGGAGCTAAAATTTTGTTTGTAGATGTTTTTCGTACAGTAAAACTACCGAATTTGTATTTCTAATAACCAAAATATTCTCGTTCCACGAGTTAATGTACACCACGTCACGCGCAATATTTTCACAATATTATGTAATGATTTGTACGTAATATTACAATGTTTGGTCATGAAACGTGTCATTGGCGCGTAGGCATAGAGAGAACCGAAATTTCCCGAGGGCCCTCTCCAGTGCAAACATACATTATTGGCAAGGGAGCCCTTTTAACATAATATTAAATTCCTTTTATGTTAGATCGGTAAATATATTTTGGGATTCACGTAAACAAACGAAATTAGTAACGAAAAACTAGACAAACAACGGTATTATCATATTAATCATATCATATCAACGGTATTATTATAGGTTTTAATTTCTATAACTGATATAGAAAAAGAAAAAAACAAAATAAATAAAAATAAAAACAAAAATTCAACGACACGATGAAACTATGAGTATCACTCTTACGCTGTTATTGTATGGATATGAGTGCGAAACCACTTAGGGGTAAAATTGTCAATAATTTTTATTTTTTATTTATGTCAAAATTACTCGAGCCGAAAAACAGTGAAGCTCTCGAGATTAAAATACGCACAAGTTTCTCGCGAACACCCGTTTCCCGAATATGTTTCGAATATAATATGTTATTCCGCAGTTCAATAAATTATAAATATTTAAATAAAAGAAACTTTCAACGATAAACAGATTCACAAGATATTATAAATACATAAGCGGCTTAAAGTTCGGTATTATTATAAAGCTGGCAGCATATTATTATTTTAAAATTTAAAAGCTTCTAATCTGGCATCTTAAATTAAATAAATAACAAATTATATAAGTATGTTTCCGATGAACCTCTTCCCCAGTCAAGTTACTCGTGTCAATTGAATTCGTTACATCATATTTACTTATTGTTAAATTTTAATGTTTGTAAATTTCTATTTTAAATAAAAAAACAATTTACACAAAAAAAGCTGTTAATCAATATATATTATAAATACAATTGTACTAAACTTATATTATAAAATCTATTCGAAATGGTTATTTTATTTATACACATGGTTGATTCTACGATGAAACCATCGGTTGCAAACTATAAATGTTGGGCCCCCAGCTAATGTAAAGGTAATAACATTTCCCCCGTAGTCAAAAAGGCAAAATTTCACTATATATCCGCCCATTAAATGTTTTTGAATAGAACATAAAATTGTCGAATCGTCTATACGAGTATAACATTGTTTGCAGGGTATGAGGGGAGCAGGCATAAACTCCAAAATTATTAACTTAATTATTTTTCGTTAAAATCCTTGCCCCCAGGGCCCAGGTGATTGATTAAATGTAAAAATGGCAAACGGGGTAGGTACGCACGCCCAAATAAAAATACACCGAAGCAGTAATTATTATTGTGCTTGCTTAGGGTGACCATACGTCCAGTTTTATGTTCCTGCTTATTGTGTCCTGTTGTTCCGACATACCTCCTACAGGGTGCAAGTCGACTACAATTATTCTTCGTTCGTTATTATTAATGTACACGTATTTTTTTTTAAATGTTTTATCTGCATAAAAAAAAAATTATAATTTAATTGAGTCAATTTATTACAGCCTATAGGTATACGGAAATACATACTAGGCGATTATTCATATATTTTCGTACTCACGGACTAGTGATGACACATGCCGATCGCTATCTAAAATCAGAAAATAACGCATAAGGTACTCTATTACAATAAAAACTTATGTATTTAGTAAAATCAGTGAAAGTAATTATTTCAATCGTTGACGTTGTATTCGGGAGTACGAATCATCTGCGTACCTAAACTTAAAACGTATTGTAGAGATCAATATGACATTTTTGATGCTTTTTTTCTGCTGATCAAGCAGTTACTAATTAATTGATCGACGTAACAAGAATCAGACATATTCGTTTATAGATTCTACGGGGGCGACACGAATAAAAAGTCGTTCGAAATAATAGTTTTCTTTTTTTTTCTTTTTTAAAACACAGTTATTTTTTACTGTCTATAGAAGCCAATATATACAATAATTTTTCAATTGTCTATATCAAAAATTCTGTTATCGTGTGGTTAAATAAGTTATGATCGCAATTACAAATGTGTTTTATCCGAAGCGGCAAGAGAAAAATAAACATTTTAAAAGGGGAAAAAATTATCAAACGTTTATTTATTTATTATGAGCTCATTTTCTCGGAACTTGAGTATTGTTATTCGACTTCATGTTTTTGTTTTATACCATTTTTGTGCCACGTTATTCAACCATAGTAACATCTGCCGTATGTGTACGACGTACGTGTACGTGTGTGTGTGTGTGTGTGTGTGTGTTTTTTTTTCTCGTTCTTAGCCGAGAAAACATGAAACAGTAATGGCAATATATTATAATAATTTATGCATCAACGATATGTTCGTACACTTTATAGTTTTGAAACGAAATAGGAACGAGAGAAAAAGATAAAATAACTGATAATTCGATGTATTTACCATTTATTGTAACGGCAGAATTCAAAACACTTTCATAGTGCGATTGTCCCCTGGGTTTTTCGTACGACAACATTGTAAAACAAACACAACCGTTCGGTTTTCCACTCAAAACTCGGCCGAAACAGGTATTTTATTGTTTTCGAAACCGCATCGGAACCAGAATTATTAGACGTACAGTCGTGTTTCCCCGTAGAAAAAAATACCGTATATACCACGGCGAAACTCATAAATTCTCATAACTTTGCGCTGCGCCGACGTTCTCTTAAGAAGTTTATGTCACTGGCCTCTAAGAGGATCTATCCAATAAATTTCCGTTTGCACCATCTGCTTCGGTATCTCCTAAAAATCATTACATCAAAACGTAATTTAAACACGGAAACTATATATACGCGCTTGTTTTTACTCAAAATTCGCCGTTATATCGAATGCGAAGAAAATAATACACCGACGAGTGTTGTTACAGAGATGTTATCTTTTAAACCTACGATACACTAGGGGACATCTTCCTTTCCCATGAAATATTATAAAATCGGAATGCGTTTCAAAGCGTCCGGGTAAAACTCGTTTGATTTCTGTGTGACCCCCCTCGCGAAACGTCCTCTAGCTCGAATCGGTGTTATTTATAAATAATGATTAAGTCACAATTACGCAGCACTGCGTCCTAAACGACTTTATTATTCACCACGGATTTGCGTTATAATGGGTGAACATGCGGCGAACAAGTTTCCTATTTTTTTTTTTTTTCCCGAGACTGAACAATTATTACCACATTCCTCCCAGGTGCTATGGTATACACGCTAATACTTATCATGATTACGTTACGGGCAATTTTTTAATTCGAAAACGTTCACATGTTGTACAGACATCTTAAAATCCCAGCCATCACGCAATAACAATGAACAATAGTTTCCCAAGATTTAATGTTTTTTGTAAAATTAATAATTTAACCGATCGGTAAATATATTTATATAGTGTCAAATTTTCTAAATATAAACATGAAACGTGATTTTAACCGAAATGTTTAACATTCTGTCTGCGTGTATGCGTAACAAGTTATTTGTTCTATCATTTGTGCGTATGGTGTTTTGAAATTTTTTCTACAATATATTAGCTGCTTCTAAACGATTTTTCATTTTTGGTTTACTTTCTGTAAACAACGACCAACATCACCGAGCGTACCTAATGCAAACTTTTGCAGCGCACATATAGATGAGGACACCACGTCGAGTTTACAGTGACCAATCATGGAGAGAAAAATTCGCTCCACATCACAAAGTGATCCTTGGACAAACACTTCTAAGTTGTAATCAAATTGTAAAAGTAGAACTATGATATCCGTACGGTCAACATTGGTTCCGGATATTTTTATTTCAAAACAAAATCGTAACCGCAATAAACTCTATAGCAGTGGTTCCCAACCTTTTTTATTCCACGCCCCCTTTGTAGATTTTCGAAACTCTCGCCCCCCCCCCTTCTATATCATGAAAAATAAAACACTTTTTTGTGTACTTTACAAAAAAATTATAAAATATCCGAGATGAATTCAATTTTATTGATGATGGTAATTATAAAATATAAATCATAGTAAAATAGTAAGTAATATAATATAATGAAATTTACGATTTATTAATGTGTAGGCTGGTAACACTTTTCTTTAGACAATTTTTTTATGTTTGACTCAATGTTTGTTTATCAATACTTTATCAATATCTTTATTGATTATATTAATGTCTCTTTATCAACACTCAATAACCGGTCGTTATTCATTTTTCATATTTTCCCTACATTTTAAAATAAAAACTGTATTTTATAATGACCGCTTACGTCTCCCCAGAAATATTTACACGCCCCCTCAGGGGGGCGCGCCCTTGGGTTGGGAAAAGCTGCTCTATAGAATAGTTACTAGATTGGACGAAATGCGTACGTTTTCACGGCAGATTACACTTCGGATTTTATTTCATAGAACTCGGCAAAACTCTTGTACTGTTCTGCAACCTTCACCTGTGGAGCGAATGTCTAATCGATGAGATGGAGGTATAAAAGTTTTGGTATACGGTACGTACACGTAGCGTTTACTGTTAAGCAAACATTTTATGCTAAGCCTATTATAGTGCATAGTTTAGTGTTTGCATAGAGCCAGAAAATGTGGATCAGAGTGCGGATTGCCAAAAAAATGTGTTGTTAAGCAAATGGACCTTTGTCGCGACCCGATGTGCAGCGATTATAAACGGTTAACATATTTATCTGTGTGCACACGGAATATTTGAATTTTCACTGTTTCGCCGGTTCGGGAAAGTATAAACCGTGAACGGCGTGAAACGTTCGGAAGCGAATAATAACGAAACTTAAACCGCTACACCAGCTGCAGCCCAGGTATTCGTTGGAAATATTTCGCAGACCGCAGGACGCGATCAATTTAAACGGTGCCATCGATTAAAAAGCGCCAAAGCACGCGCAATAACGGCATATTATAACACTCGGAGATAAACGTAAATTGGCGTAGGTTTAATGTAAAAACAATTACGATCTTTTAGAGTAAACCATGAAATTTGAAAAATAAAAAAAATAAAAGAACCATAAACCGACACATCCCATGTGGCTGAGCGACATCGTGTAATGCGGTAAAATTGTATTTTTTATCCGTCACATTTTATACTTGTTCAATAGTACATATGATTTCAGGAACATTATTGAGTATTTTTCGTTATACACTCAGACCACAATAATATGATTGATCTTGATATTCTGATAGAGAACCATTATTATGCGGACTATGCACAAAAGCGCCATGATGAACAACTAATGAAGTTTTTACGTGTTCAATAATATAACCTTAACTTTTTGGTCGGAAAGTTCATTGACACACGTATTCACCCACGTAATGCGTTCATAATCCATATTTTATATACACAATTGAATTAGTTCAAACGAATTAATTTATAAGTGTATTTGTGACATGAAAGTGCTCTATGGAATCATGACGACGGATGTTTTAGATAATACAACATGATTTTGGTACCGTTAAATCACCGTTCCCAGTCGTTTTCTCACAATAAGTTAGTCTGTATTCCGAGAGCATTATTTTATAAGCTAACGTCATTATATCGCACTAAGTATTCGCAAATAATTTATTTGTTCTTCACCATTTTATACTAAAAAGATTTTTATTTTTTTCTTACGAACTTATACGATTATTATTTCATATTGTTCCAATGCTTTTTTGAAAACTTTAATTCATGAAAATCAAATAGTTTATTGTAACTGATCATTATCAAAGAAAAAACGAGTTGTGTGAAATGACAATGATAAATAGCCCGAAAAATTATATTACATTTTTTCCGCTCATATAAACGTTAAAAAAGTACCCATTCGTCAGTTACACAGTAATATATAGGGCTCGGATTTAAATGCACTTTCAAAAAATGCATTTATGACCTAAAGACTCTAAAAAAATGCCCTAAAAATAACAAAAAATGCATCATTTATTAAATAAATTCAAATTATTATTGAAAAATGAGTTAAAAATTAAACAACATTTGCATTGCACTGTACAATAAGGATTTCTTTAATATTTTGGAATTTGATTGATAAATAAAAGTTTCTGTTACGTAGTGCCTACTAAATTACTATGTAGTACTTATATTCCAATGAGGTCAATATTTTTAGTCATAATACGAGATATAGGTCAAAAATGTCCTTAAAAATTAAAAAATGCCTTAAAAACAACAAAAAATGCCCTAAAGAGTATAAAATCCGCTAAAAATGCTAAAAAATGCAAAAACATGTCCCAAAAAACTTTTTTGGTTCGAACACGGAGTACTTGAAACATATTTGTAGCTTGGAAAGCATCGCGTAAGATATCCGAAATAAAAAAATGCAAATGCATTGAAATCCGAGCCCTAGTAATATGTATGTAATTATTAGTGTTTCTATTGCACTATATAAGCATACGAATTATTTGATGCAATTATCGCGAAAAATAAAAATTTAAACCGCAACTGATGCGACTAGAATAAAGAAGTAACTTTACGACAACCTATATTTGTTTGTTTACAGCGCAGAGAATGTTTTCTGTTTTACCGCGGAAATCAATTTGTTTACGTGTCCGAAGGGTCAAATATTTTCGCTGTAGTCTTTACCCAATAGACACGGCAAGTTTTATTCGTGTACGTTTATATATATATATATATATGTACGGACGAACTACTAATGAACACGAGTTGAACCTTTTGTGCTGGAAATTTATAACGAGGGTTTTCATTACGAGGAGACGATCTAGTCATATCTTCTAAGAGCGTTCGTTGTTATTGAAGTTAGGTATAGGTAGTGCTCGCCACTTCAAAATGAGTCGAACCGCACGTATTATATCGCCTTTATCGTGCTAACAATATGACGTGTTTTTTCAGTTCCGTACGGGTATGAAAAAATACTCGGAACTTATTACTCGAAAGTTTTTGATTTAAATACTCGTGTCCGATCATTATAATATAACACGATGGTCCGTCAACAGACACGAGTACGTAGGTGCATAATACGCAAACACTGTACACACGACACGAGCCCCACGAAAATCGATCGGACATTCAACACTTTTATACCACGGTATCCCGATGAAAATGAATAATGTCTCCTGACTAGACGTGATGAAATTAAAACGGTATACGACCAAGTCCGGTAAGATGCGCGGTTTTCATTTAATGTGTGTGAAATGTGCGTAGAGATTGTGAAGCCGTGCATACACCGCCGTTTGGTTGACACGTAATTTGAATATTACCCGTCGAAGTGCGCGAGTCGATTTCATTATTACGAAACGAATGAGCTACGAAAAATTGAAAGCTGGGTCGAACGATATTGAAAAGTTTAAAATTATAAAATCTGTGTTCCCCTCTCCGCACTCACAATAATATTATGTGTCTACATTTAGACAAAACACGATCGATTTCGTTCGTGGTGCTAAAAAATATATTTTTATATTAATAATTACGAGACGATTACCCACGTGTGATTTATAAAGATGCGCTGGGTCTGATGTTTTTCGCTTACAAATCAAATAATTTATCAGCTAGTGCTTTATACTGGAAGAGTGTATGTAGAGTGATGAATATAGGAAATATTCGAGTAATGAACATTATCACCGGGAAATATTTTATGGTATAAAAAAGTGATTATGATTTTCAATAGGTTTATAATATGCATCGTTACAGGTTAACGACTACCAGTCATACAGCCTGCTAACAACTGGCTACAGGTATTTTAATAGCCAGCTACACGTGGGAATATTTATTTGGGAAAACAATTAGTATAGGTGCCTAGTAGCTAGTACAGGTACCTTATATAACTGCAACCCAGGTAGCAACCAAACAATTGAATTGACAAGTAGAAGTTTTTGAGTCAAAGAAATCATACAGTATTATAATTTAATTTTAGACGATCTTACGTAAGCTACGCAAATATAATATCAATTGTTGCGCTTGTACAAGCTACAAAAACAATTCATGTAAACGATTTCTAAAAAGAGATCAGTATGACACTGTATTCTTCGTATTATTATTTGTTTACTGACATTTTAAAGCAATGAAAACATCATTGTTGAAGTAGAAGATGTATCACCAATGCATAATTCGTCGTTACGTAATGTTATTGAATATTTAGTGAGAGTATAATATTTATCATTACGATGTACTTTTACAGCCTGATCAAGTTTTATCGCTGAATTTTGAAGCAAAATTGTAAAGTCAAACTCAATACATTTCTCGCTTTGCTCATGAACAAGTTAAGTCCGAGTAACACAATTCGGTCATTTAGTACATGTTCTACAAATGTTAGTAGTTTTCGAGATGACGCATATGGAAAATCGGTCAAGCGAGCGAGACCATTGTGTTCGGGACAAATTTGAACATCGCAGATACGATTTCAACACTGATCCGACTGAGAACGTGGTGTACAAAAAAGAAAATGACCACTTACGTACCATGATCCGGCGGACGTTCGTTAAAAATATAACCGCCCTGATTTTGAACCGTTACGTTTCAAGTTGGGCGTTGCGTTACTTCAGACATAACCGCATGATATACACCTAAATAAATATATATGAATATCTAAAATCTACATGCGAGTGTGTATATGTACATGTTTAAGGACAGAGTGAGGATACAGAAAGAGAGAGAGAGAGAGAGAGAACAGTGCGTCGGATATACAATAATATAATATTCATTATTTCGCAGCGTTTCGGAAGCGACCATCGTAAGCCAACTTGTATTCATAATAAATTCGCCGGGCAGACGAGCGGTTAAATGGGCAGTTGCGGGATTACACGCGGTCCTGGGAAATTTTCGAGAAAACAAAGATGATGGTATTGCAGCGAGACGACAACGCGTGCGCGCACAGGAATAAAACGCGGCTAAACGCTCTGTAACGTTATTCGAGATGCCACGATACCACGATACCACGATACCACGATTCGTACCGTTGATCTTAGGACGTGCAAACTCCCCAGAAGATCCTGCCGTTCACATTGGTAGCGCCTAAAAGAAACGTTAAGAGCAGTCTTCAGCGTCAATATAGTGGCTGTAACGCTACCGACCTTGATAACGGCATGTCGTCAGGCGGATACGCATAAATATATTTTGGATTTTTAAATTTTTCAAGGGCTGCGATAACAAAAATAAATCATAAACAACATATGTCGGCGGAAAATCGTATTTAGTTACGTTTGCCCGCTTAATATTTTTTACGTGCACAAAAACTGTTGATCGTCGCAGGGGTGTAAAAGGAGCAAATCTCTTTTCATTTCCATTCCAGGTACGTTTTGAACCACCTTGTACACGTGTTGCCCAACTTGCATAGTCATGGTTGTGATCATCGGTAAAACACATTGTCGCGACGGTGAAAAAGGTTTCGTTGTAAGCCTGAATGTTGCAGAACCCGTAAAATCTGTTTGTACAGTTGTTGCAATACTTTTATAATAACGAGCGCGGTCATAAGACTATCTTCGTTACGATTCGGTAAAATATCTCGTGACGGATTTGAATTTATTATTTTTAAAAACTCGATTTATCGATATTAACACGATTTCACGAGAGCGTGCCTACTATTTTATGTCAACACTCATCAGTTGAACGAGAAAAATATGTCCAGACCATTTTTCTCGTATAGATACCAATAATTTATTTTTCAATTTTTTTTATAGGTTCGTACGCTATTATTTTCAAAACTACGCGCCGCTAAACCATAACGTGTAAGCGTACTGTTGTACTTTGATTTCAAAGTCACATAACAACTTCGTTGTTTTTAATTTATTTTTATAATTAAAACTACATAAACGTCCGAGGAAATTATTCCGGAAACAATTCGTTTTACAGAGTGAAATATAATAGGCGTCTGCGTGCTTAAACAAATTAAATTTACGCATAAAATACGGTTAAGTGGCAGTTAATAGTTGTAATGAGGTAATTATTAAAAATCAACTTAAATCGAGTGTAAATAGCTTAAGTATACGAGACCAGAAATTGGCGTCGGTTGTCCCTAAATTTGAAAAAAAACTAGCAGAATGAAATAGCCATGTTGGAAATATTTAGTCGCCTACCAAATGCTATACGATAGGTACCTCCTATACAATAAGGTCGGTTGAATGGAATAAATACATTTCTCGAGGTTTCCTTCAAAACGATAGGAGGGCTCTCCAATTTGTTATTATAATAATTATTCATGCAATGACGACTTTAGTTTTCTATCATTGTAAAAACAGTGGCGATTCCGAAGATAACACGTACGCATTTGTGAAAACGACTGCAGGTGTCTGCGGTATTATAATATAAATACAATGTATATAAATACAATGTACGTATTCGGAACGCATATTGTACTCTTTAGGAGTAATGAATACCGGATAGCGTAGACTTCCAGCCACACGTGAAATATTTTTTTCAGATAGGTAGCAGAAATTGTGCTTAAAAGGTCATTTCCTCGGAACAAATTATAAATTTTATATTTATGAGTTTTTTTTCACAATTTTGTCGTTGTGCTTAAAAACAAAATATTTTAACGAAAATTGCAGTTTTATAATATAGCACACATTATTATGGGGGGGGGGGGAA
Organism: Periphyllus acericola; assembly: GCA_949715065.1. Taxonomy (NCBI): domain Eukaryota; kingdom Metazoa; phylum Arthropoda; class Insecta; order Hemiptera; family Aphididae; genus Periphyllus; species Periphyllus acericola. Next base: position 46,301,247 of record OX454266.1, on the reverse strand, counting down.
GCTGCCGGAAGTATTTTTTTTGATTAAAGTTTTTTTTTCGGGCAGTGCGAGGGTCAAAACAATTCCGGCCATATATGCTGCAGAAATCTGCGCATGGCTGCATTATGACGCATATGTTAGTAATAAACAGTCACTCGAAACGGGCCGTCGAGATATTTTTGCGCTGTATTATTATTATTATCATCAAACTACACGTGTTATCTTCGATCTGTTCGGCTCCGGCTGAGACGGTTTGAACATTTCCGTCATATCGGGCGGACCGGACAAGATCGGCCCGTCTAAAAGGGAAAAAATTGTTTTCCCTTCGCTCAGTTCACGTTGCAGCTCTGATTAACCGATACAATTGTACCGACTGATAACGCAGCACCAAGTATTGATCTATCAGACCGAATTTCGCAATTGCTGCACCGTTGTGCTTGACAATGTCCGCGCGAATTGTTCACGCTTTCTTTAGAAAGTGCTCGCGAACCTCACCTCTCCGGTACACTAAACGGATTACGGGTCGAACGACGCGCGTGCGGGCCAGAACATCGGGTGAACTGCAGCAGTCGTGACGACGAGCACCGGGGCGCCAATCGATGCGTTGAAACGGAACCGCGAAACAAGACGCGCGCGCGACCTCCGTGCCGGTCATCAACTCTTTACTGCACGTGTAGCTTAAGTACCGCGTGCACGATGGAATTATCATCACTATTGTTTTATTGTTGTTATAATTATAGCGAAGCCGGTGTATTGGGCACCGTTCTTTTCGCACAGGCTGAGTACGAAGACCGACGACCACGGTAATAACGACGGTCACAGAGCCGTAGGAAGCCTGAGGCGAGTACAGAATATGCTCTCCCCTTCCATCAATCAAACTAAATAATCATCAATTTGAAAATTTCAAACTATTACTTATTTGTTTTTCAAAGAAACATGCGTATATTTACAATTTTACAAGTATTTATTTGAAATTTATTTTTTATTGATAGCAAAAAAAAAAATGATAATATTATTAAAATAAATGAAAGAGCATTGTGCGAACAACAACGAAAATGTCTATAATTTGGGTATTCAACGGTATTATGGCATTGGATTTCGATGACCATATCGTGTCTGAATGTCCTTTTGATGAAACGTTTAATACAATCATCAGATTAGTCCATTTGTGGAGCGAGAAAAAAACTTAAAAATGCTTTCAACGTTTTCAAAAAAAAATGTTAATTTATGCATTGGTCGAAGCGGAATGTACTCCTGCCAAATTCGGCTGCGTACGAGTTGATTCCCGGGTACCTGTTTACCTGCACCGACACCGTTGAGTTGATTCCCGGGTCAATAGAGGGTACGTACGAGTTGATTCCCTATTGTTGTATATCAATTATCAATAGATTGCACGAGTAAAAATTTTACGACCGTAAAGAGTTCGACCATCACACACAACTTGCTCTTATGTCCACCGAGACCACGCGCGAATTTACAAAAAAAAAAACGTATATTAAATGCAGGAATAATGGAACTAAGGTAAATCTAAAAAACAACAAGAAAAACAAATTTTTTTAAGAGAAGAGATGTCACAGTATACTGGTAATCGCATTACTAGATACCAATTTATAAAAACAATGTGTTACAAATTTTTACCAAATTACTAAATTTTTTTATATTTTTTTACCTAGTTACTACTAAATGTTATTAATAATAATTTTTTACCTAATTACTACTAAATGTTTTTAATAATAATTTTTTACCTAATTACTACCAAATGTTTTTAATAATAATAAATATAATATAATTCAATAAATAATCAATAAATAAAAATTGAATGATTTTCGAAATATGTGAAAACTAAAAAAAACAACATTTTTGAGAAACTTGTCAGCCAACCTCCTCGTGGTGTTCTATTATTATAGGCTGTATATTTAACTAAATATTGAATAAAATATCTAAAGACCCGGGAATCAACTCGTACGTACCTCTTAATGACCCGGGAATCAACTAATACATGATAAAGGTCTCGGGAATCAACTCGCCTATTGCGCCAAATTCAAACTGTGGCTTGCACATGGTTTATAAAGAGCGAGGCTATTTCTTTATTAAATTCGTCCTTGAACACCGCGATAGTTTCCCGCCATACTGACATTTTCGCATAGGTAATATTTAGACATTAGATGATTTTCGTAGGCTACCTGTTAATATTGCGGTCAGATATTTTAATTTAAAGAAATTTGTCAAGGTTTAGCGCCCCCATCGCATTGGCGCCTGAGGCAAGTGCCTCAGCCGTTTCACCCTTTCTACGGCTCTGACGACGGACAACACGCGTCTTACGTAATAATCATATTATAATGGTAATGGCGAGGGAGCGCGTCACGCAGCGCGTTGTCGTGGGCGCGTGTTGTAATAAAATTAGAGCTGTGCATCAAATGCACTAAAAGTGCAGGATAAAAGTTATAGATTTGCATTTGTTGTTACACGACTGCAGTTGTGGGTTAAGGAAGTTACGTTTCCTTATCTGATCAAAGAAATGCGCTTTCCTGTACAAGAAGATGATCACAGTCGTGATCGTAAAATATGAATACGTCGTATTACAGCGTTGAATGCCCCGTCAAATGAACTAAAACAGTATATAGTGTGTCGCAAGGACGAAGAGTGGTAAATTTCAGTGGCGCGCGAGCTCTAATTAGTAACACGGTCTGTTTTTACACCGTGTACGTTTACCGGTTATTAAAAATAAGTATTATTTAAAAAACGTTATGGCATCTTGAAAATTTCAAAAACGTCGTGCAAAGAGATCGTGTAACGCGGCGGGCCGGAAAATCCGCTACACTCGTGTACTTGCTGTCCGTGGATATTTTCATTTATATTTCCCTGCGATACTAGTCGAAATTTCCGCCGCATTTATAGTGGCATCGGAAGTTAAACTAAGAAGGGGAAAAAAATCACCTAAAAACGCAGAACATAAGTAATACGAATTGAATTCGTTGTTGCACGACAAATTCACAGTCCTAGACTTACAATATCAACTATAATTTATATATGCTCACGATACGCATATTGTACTTTAATATCATCGTCGTAGCCGGAATTAGGTAATGACGCTAATGACCGCCACCGGTCTTCAATCGTCGCACGTCCGCGCGTAATAATTATTGTTTCAATTGCCCGCCTCCGACGCGTACGGGCCGCAATGATCGCGTGACGATTGTCACCCACGCTAATTGCCGTCGGTCGCGCGCGCATAATATTATTACGTACATTGCTGTCATCGCGAGACTCGCAGGCACGACGACAAATCATAATTATTCGAACGCGATAACGTCGCAATTATTATAATTTTCATCATCATAGTTATTATTATTATTATTATGACGGTGCACTTCGGGCAGCGGAGCCGGATCCGAAGACGTGGTAGGCTGGGGTGCAAACGGTACTACGCAGGTAGTCTGAGCTGAGCTGAGGTTACTCTCCGAGCAAAGGAAACAAATCGTCGTAAATCCGTATCTTCAGTACAATTTTATCATTTTCCTTAACGCGCGTACACGATATTTTCTTCAATCGTTATTTTATGTTTGATAATAAAATGTTTTTGCTATGTTATACCAGGGGTAGGCAAGTTATTTATATTGGAGTCCCCTAAAGGTTAAAATAATAAATAAATTATGTTCGGTGAAAAAAATCGTTGGTATATCTTTATATTTTTAAAATGGCAGTAAGAAAATAAAAAAAACTGATCTAGTTTTGCAATTAATTTTTATTGAAAAAATACACTATTAATTAAATAATAATAATAATTTACCAAGTAATTTAATGCCAAAAATTGATTTATTTTCCTTAGCCAGTTTTTTAAATTGGGAACTCCTGGAGAACAGCTTATTCGCATTATGTTTTCAAGGTGAGAGTCTGTTAATTTTGTCCGACACTTGTTTTTCAAAATACTTATTTTTGAAAATGATGCCTCACAAATGTTTGTCGAACCAATCGTCGTGTAACATAATCAAGTACAATGTGTTGACGAGGTTCAGAGTTTTACCTTTCACGGTCCGGATTTTCATCCATCTGAGGTACCCGAAAAAAAGGATATTTACCATTTTGTCCAGTTCGCTGACATAGCTAGTTCGCTTATACCCAGTTCGTAGGCACCCATTTTTGGATAGTTAAATTAACGACAAAGTAGAATCAATGTACAAAAATTTACTCCGAAGTTTTACGCATCAATATATATATTCAATGAGAGTAATATCATTTGAAACCTATGAATACCATTATTTTAACTACAAACTTGATTTTTTTCGGAATCAATTATGTTATCTCATAATACAATTTTATCACCTTGCTTAACATTGTGTTGGTTAACAGGGCATATACAAAAAAAAAAAAAACCGCTCAATTTGTCCCCGGTGCATTGCACCCCTTTGCACCCCCGCCGAATCCGGCACTGGCACTCGAGGTATAATTGCATTATCAAACGTGTCCCGTGCTTAGTTGTAATATATTTGTTGTATTCAAACAGGCGTTGAATAAAAATAACTAGTATCCATCATCATTGATCTATATTTTCGACCCGGTCATGTGCAATAACCGCACTCGAACGCACACGGTGGAGTGGTTGGATATTTTCAACTATCAGGTATACCATAGAGTGGTGACGGATCAAGCTACTAACTGTGAACACTTACCGGGTTCGGCTACAAATTAGATCGGCCCCACTCGGCTCGGACCACTGCACCGTCTGCCCGGGACACGGTGCAGATAGTGGAACATTGCACCTTCACTCCGAGTCCCGTGAAATTCCCGTCAGTAAAATTCTTCTCTCGGACCACGTACACGATGTCCTCAGTGTTTGTTTACAAAGAAGCCAGCGAGTGATTTTTTTCCGCTATAGAAAACCACGTCATCGTTTTCAGACGATTAAGGGATCGGAATGCGGACCGAGCGGACGTCTATCGTATAATGATAAGCTCTAAAATGTCCGACAGGAATGTTTTCAAAAGTGTTGAAAAACACGACGATGTCGAGCGTGTAATATACCGTAAATAGCTCGCCAGAGAGATCACTTCGAAGATGATAATAATAGGTAATATGTATGTTTAGAATAATACTTAATGTGGTAAAATTTTATTTGAAAACTCTCCGTGTTTCATTTATTTATCTCGTCATCATCATACTTCTATATATATATATATGTACATGTTTTTTTTTTAAATGCGCTGTTGAAACGCTCGCGTCGATTTGTGTTGACGAAATGTACATTAAAAGAACTCGATTTCTCCGGGAAAATATTTATCTCGCGCCATACACGTCCATCGAATAGATTTTATCAAAACATAGTAATACATATAGTAATATAATTATCGTAGTACAATTTGCTTTGATCGTTTCGTATTTGAAGTAATTTAGTGTTATTTTAATACACTATAGTATTACTATGGGACTGAACGAGACCAAAGTAGATAAAACGTTCATGTGAAATAAATAAAATGTAAAAAATAAATGTTATTATTCGAACTGAGTATTTCTCCTAAATGTATATAGTGAACGGTTATTGGCGTTCGTCATTTGGCATTAAGATAAAAAAAAAAAAGGTGATTTCAAGTTAATTTCATTTAATTTGAATTGAATTAAAATTTCAAATGGCACGTCAACGCGAAAGGTTATTATCGTTCGTAGACGGTTTTTTTTTTTCAAATTTATTCGATAGTGTTCATATTAATTTATAAAAAATATACGAGCAATACGACAACAAATATGAACGAATAAAATAAAATTAGTTTTCCAAAAAAAAATATCGACTGTTAAAAAAATCGTCTGTAAAATGAAATGCTGTTATAGGTGTTGACGGTTTAAACGAATCGTAACTATAAAGCACATATGAACCAGATCACAAAAAAAAAAAGAAGACTTCCTTTTCTGCAATACCCTGGAGAGCCCCATTTATAATATACTATTAATAATTGTGCATCGAGCTACCTATAAATGATGGTACTGAAATATAATTGAGATCTCTGTCGATATGCAATTAGAAGAAAAGGTGGTCAAACACCTTAATAGTCAGTGCACCTAAAAAAGTGACCATATACTGCGATGCGATACAACGGAATGTAGTCGTCTGCCACGTTTTTTTTCGTACTATAGAGCTCGTACGTAGAAACGTTTTTTATTCTATTATTAGTGTTACCTTAATCCCAGGAATACAGTATTTTGGGAGTATATAAATATAAGTATATGTATAACGTATATCGGATAATATATAATACTGCTCGACAGTGGTGGAAATCATGAATGTTTTCCATTGATATGCTCGTTTCGGTTCTATTTGCTGGAATCTGTACGACGTGTAATACAGCTGTAGATTGATATTAAACCGACATAACTCTTACACATAAACCCACTTGGAGAACTCTTGATTTGCCGCAATGTTGGCACCGAAATCATAATAATACGAACGCTGGTCCGACCATCTGCACGATTGAAATTAATCAGTTTTTCATATTTTTCAACCATATGTGCTTGCGGCTAAAAGGCTTTAAAGACGATAGGTGCAGCCTACTCGACAACAACATTATTCATTACCGTTGTCGATCGGTCTCACAATATTATTCCATTCTGTTTGTTCATCCACCAAGGGACGAGTGGTTTTTTAATTGACAATTATTTACAAACCGTTTTCGTATTCGACGCGTGTTAAGAACGTGTACATACTATATTACCGCTAAGCACTGTGGCCGGTGCGCGCATCGAGGACACGTTGTCTTGATAAATTATGCAAAAACGACAGTGTCAGCGTTTTAAAGACTTGACACCTGTACGGCTTGGTGAGGTGCTCTCGGCGTTTGCCTACAGGTTCTGTGCACGCGAACGGCAGTTGTCACTGACCGTTTTGAGAAATTCTGCCACTGCAGTCGTTGGTACCTATACGTTTATTCCGTCCTATGATAAATCGTACGCATGCAACGATCCGATATCGAGTTGGGGAAATAAACACGCACACACTCGCACACAAACCCTCCTAATTACATGACAACACGCGCGGACCCATGCGGTGGAAAAAATGTATTTTTTTTTTAACATTCGTCCAAGCTTTAATCCACCACCATAGTACGTATTATAGTGCAGTGCCCGTCGGCGATTATGATTTACAATAGCAAACGATGGTCTGATCGATGTCTTATAATACAAAATATGATACGTGGCTATCATGACATCTGATTTAACATTGTAGAGACATCTCAAAGTTCAAAATGTCCACGAATTGTGAACGGTCCCTTTTAAACCGTTCAATTTTATTACATGCGCCATATGCGATCTTCGGTTCTTCATAAGGGAAAATCAACAACTGCACATACTTTCTGACAAATCGATTTTTGCCCCTGTGCCGACATTACGTGTGATAATTTACGACGTTTTCAAATAATTTTCCATCGTTTTTCACGACACTACAGCTGCTACATTTTGTGGCACTTACAATAGATACATATTATACATGTAGAGACACTGACCTATATTTCGCTATTGTTATGTACTTTATCGCGCGTTTAGACACTGTCGCGGTGTTCATACGTTTAGTGTAAAAATTATAAGACAAAACGGAAATAAAATACAACGTCTTATAAATTACAATTAGTTTACTCGAAAAAAAAAAAATACAAATAATAATAATGGAAATAATAAAACGATAACGCGATTGAATTTAATATAATTTCGGAATGTTGTTAGAGATTTTACGGTAGATTGTATGAGATAAAAATAAAATTGAAAACTAATCAAGTTTTATTGTTTTCTTATTTTTTTTTCTTATTAGTTTTAAAACTAATAAATGTTCTACCTAACCGATTTATTAAATTTAATGCTTCAAAGTTTTACATTTTAATAGATACAACTAAATGGCTTTTTCACTCGGAACTTAAATATGATAGTTTATGTAATAACGTTGTTCAGACAAGAGCATGATTGCTTATAAGCATTACATTAATCTAAAAAATACATTATTTGAAAGACAAAAATATAATATTATTGAGGATTTAAGGATTGAACCGAACGATGGTCAGAAAGCGGACGCAGTAAAATTGAGGTGACAAAGCGCCTCTATTTATCATACATTATTAAACTTTAAGAACACACTTTCAAATCGTTTTCATTGAAACGATACACTGTTTTTGTGAAATTAAATTAAATTGTAATATCACTAAAAGTATTGTTGATTTATTATGTTGCAAATTATTTTCACATCTCTAGAATCTATTCAATCAATATTTTATTATAATTTATATTTACCTTCTGTTTTAATTTTAGAAAAGTAATCAAAATAATAGTTCAAGGGGTTTGCCCCCCCCCTTCCTCATAAATCGCAGTAAGTTATAAGTTTTGAATGGTCTTAAGAAATGCTAATTTTTTCTTAGCTCGAAATTCCTTCTATTTTTTCAACGCAGAAAGGGTGTAACGTTGGAAGGGGCAAATTATGAAGAGATTTCGAGTAAATGAAAAAAAAACTGCGAGCAAGTACTTAAAAAATTATATTTTCTGCCATAACAATCTTATGCACGCCCCGCAGTTGCTGCTGACCTTGACGATTGTTCGAAAAAAAATTGCTTATGACGTATTATGATGTTTATGTTACAATCACGAAGCATGTGCACACTGCACAACCTACTATACTTACCGAATCTAACCAGCAATTTATACGTTTTTTATATAGTCTTATTTCAATCGCGAGCATAATGAGTCTCGCTGAACTCGTTCGTGGGAGGGGGGGATTCCAAGAATCGCCCTGAAAATTAATTAACTACAAATGGCTCGCATAAACCTATGTCGTAGTTACGGAGAATATTAAATGAATATTATATTAATTGACTACGTTCTTGGTCGGAACACGATAATGATTCTATAATGATAGCTATGTAATATTGTTTACCGTATTAAATTATGTATATTATATATTATTATATCATGGCATCGAATCCGTCAGAATATCATCCTACATGGTATGCAGAGTGTTCCACCGAATTTTATACAGAGCGATATATCCCGTGTTGGTGGAGATAATCAAATTCTGTTTTTTTTTCGCAAGACCCACGAGGCTAAACAATTTTGTTCACATTAGTTTTATAAGTATAAATGTTTTATTAAAAAATTAATTTTTTATCTTATATGTTTTGTAAAATTCGAAGATATCCATTTGACTTTTCAACTTTAAATTTTTTTAACTTGTTTTTCAATCATTTTTTTAGCCTATAAGAAAATGGTGTACCTATTATTTACATAAAAAATAAAATAAAAAGTAGATTTTTTTTTAATAAAACATTTTTATTTACCAAACTATTGTCAACCACTATTATCTTTAGCCCAGGGAGTGTAATAAAAAACAGAATTTTGGTTATTTCTATTAACACGGAAGTTATCGCTGTGTAAAATTCCCGGTGGCACACCGTGTACGGTATCTTTACCACGAAAACGTATTTTCTATCGACGATAATGCGTGCATTTAAAGAGAAAATATGGTCACCGTCTGTGCAACGTTTAACATTCTGCAAAGGTGGTTTTGCTGAGCAGTGTCATGCGGTAACAACGAGTTGTGAATTTTCAAAAACTTTACACAACAAATCGGTTTATCAAACTTTCGTTTTTCTGTTGTTTTTTATTCTTACGATACAACATACTCCAAACGTAATGTACCATTTATATACCAACGGTGGTTGAATAAGTAATTGAATTCAATTTTAAACCATACCGATGGCGATCGGCGAGTGGGTGTCGTCTCCCCGTACGAACTCGGAATATATATTACCAAATAGCTCTTTACGTCACTGGAAGCGATAACTGCACGTGTCACGTGGCAACGGCAATCGAACGTATCGTAATAGAAATTCAACAAATTGTTTACGACCTTGGACAATAACCAGCTATAATTGCCCGCGTGTACGACGGTGCAATAATGATAGTGATTACAATACTGTCGAACGGTACATGGCTGCTGCAGTTCAGCTGTTGTCCGGGGGTGAAAATAAGTATACCCACGGTCAACAGAGGCGTAGTTATACGTTTGCCGCTTGTACGCAGCTGTGAGCCTATGAAAATATCGTCTCTCTCCAAGACCAACATATTGTTATAACGTTTTTATAGGTACTCATAGCGCGGCTAAGATTTGTCCTCGACGGTTACGTAATGATATGCGTGGAACTTTATCGTTTCGCGAGAAACTCGTCAAATCGAATCTTTTCGAACCGTGACCCCTATACCCCGCCCACTGCACATAGGTACCCGGCGCGTGTCGGCGACACGTGATGCTGCCGACGACAGTCCCGCAGCAGAAATTAGCATGCGTACGCGTGACTGATGAAGTGACGAGTAACGCGAGAACGTGCTGCAGCAGCCAGACGTCGCGGTAGAGGTGCTGCGAGTGAGCAGTAGTACAATAATGATTAGAACGATAACAAATACAATTATAGCGGAGCACGGCGGCGTCGGCGGCGTGTAGGCGACGCGTGGTACACGCAGTGGTTGGCGCACGCGCGAGGATGCGAGGAAGGGTTGCTCGTACAGCATATTATTATACAAGCCATAAGTTAGCACTCTCGGGGCTTGATTCGATCTAAAAACGTTGGTCGAAGCGGATCATTTTTACAATGTAATATTGTAGTTGACACGCCGTGAGTAATGGTTTCGAAGAAAGATCGATCGCGGTTTCACGCCGTCGACACCGCAGTGTTGTCACGTTTTTGTACACCACGGTTTTCTTTAATGTTTATCATTTCGTTTTGAAGTTGAAACGTTTCACGTCGGGTAGTCGAAGGGAGTGTGGGCAGTGCCGACCCCCCACCCCCTTCAAACAGGCTTACCCGCGGTCTAACGTTCTAGCGCTTCCAAGTCTTAGACCGAATGTTGTGTGCTTACGCGAGCACACAGCCGAACCGCGCGATAATGAACTTACTACCGTCCGTCTGTCTAACTTACTGAATAGTCGCGCGGGGCGAAAACCCGTCGGTCTAGACACACTTTTGCGCCAGTGCAGCGGCACGTGGTGCGATTCGATAATCTGCTGCCACGGCGAATTCCTTGGACGTGAACGCTCTCGGTCATGAGAAAATATCTTCGAAACTATACGCATTCATTACAGACCATAGCGCATAAAGTTCCTGTTACATTTCAGAGTTGTTATTTCGAGAAAAAAAAATTGTTTCCACGTTGTTGGATGGAAAAAAAAAATTACCACAGCGCAAACATTTTCAAGTTAAAAGTGAGATTAAAAGTGAGTGCTGAGCGATTTTCATTGCTTTGTGAAACTTTCGGAAAATTCCAAATGGAGTCTGTGTAGAACTGTAGACTAATATTACGTGCGAGTAGGCAAATAGTATATAATATCGCGATAGTATAATAATAACGTGCTCGAGTGTTGCGGCGTTGGCGAAGAAAATACGTCGATAAACTATAATATATGCAGGCGGACTTGTGCATTATCGCGATAGGTTCGATAATTACATGCGATAATATCACGTAATCAGATTACAAATACGATTCGGGCGCGAAGCGTAATTATATTACATACACACCGACGAACGATATCCAGTGTAAACGTGTTCTTTCGTGAGCTGCCCCAGTGTACGGTACCAGCAGGTAATGATAATAATCGTCTGATTGGAAAGAGAACGAACTGATCGATTTGCCTACCCATTGCACGCACAACTGCATTGCCAATATGACGTTTTCATTTGTTTACGCTTTCCAAATAGGTTCGCCGTTAACCTGACAGTGCGGTCCTGCGGTATTCCCAAAACATCGCGGCACAAAATGCACTTTACGTATATTATGCTATTGTACTTGAATACCGCAGTGTGCTCGGTCCTATATTGTGTAACCCGATCGGAATACCATGTTTAACAACGGGTCACATTTAAATGCGAAATCCCGGTCTTTTGCTATCGTGATCATGTATAATATTGATATTGTTTAGCAGAAAACCAGCGTAATATTATGTGATATTTTTTTATTTTTTATTTAATAATTTATTGTTATAAGGTGACCCTAAGCCACGATATACATTCAAAATACATATAGTTGATTAGTGCGCAGTTCTAAGTATTCATCGTACACGATGAATAAAAATAAATGTACGCAAGTAGCATTGTTATAAATTTACGTACACGGGTAAGAGGTAAGATGTGCTAAACCATTTGATAAAAAAAAGATAACAAAATTAACTAAAAATTATATTTGAAACATAATATATTAGGTACGTTAAAGAAAATGTATGAATTTATTTTTTTTTATGTTATTAATACACCCACCAGCGTCTACGTCTTCAAACAAACGAAAAAATTTGGAAAAAAATTAATATTATCTTACCAATTTATTCACAAGCGCATGCCAATCCGTTGTTAAAAATAATTATTTGATTTTTAAATTATATGTTAGACATCTTAATGACACGTGCTTAATGTTGATCCTCGGTTAGCCAAGTACAATCGGTAAATGTTTATGTTACATTACAACTATATTGCATGATCCATTCTGATATTCAGATTATTAGAATGCATAATTAAATAATAATCTTATGATTTAATCAATTTAAAATTAAATGTGGAAATGTGTATCGTATTTTGTATGCACAGATCAGGATTCAGCGTAGTAAATATTTTCTACTTTTTCTACTGAAACTAAACGTTTCATCAAACGACTATTCCGGTTTTTAGTCATTAATTATTATGTTACATAAAAAGTGCTGCCCATTTTCAGGGATTAACAAAATTAATTTTAAACTTAAAGGATGTTAAAAGTTTCGCTGTCGGCATTCCTGTTCATATTTTTTACATTTACATCATTATTATACACAAGATTGAAACTTCACCGAGACCATGAAATACTTCATATTCCCAATTATAATTAAGGGAAGTGACTAATACGAGTATTATATACAGTGGAACGGATTTTCAACGAGTTATGTAACAGCCTATTTTTAACTACATCATAAGTACAACATTAATTTAACTTAACAGTGTTTCCATTGCATAATAAAGTTATAACGGTTTACTCGAAATACACGGGATAGACTTTTAGAAAAAATATATTATCCTAACAATGTTTATGGTTATTGCGAACCCTAAAATTTGATAGTTCTTATAGTAAGTAAACGAGGCTGCTGTGTTTAAATGACTCGAATAAAATGTATCATTATGAATGAAATGCCACCAATGTAAAATAATTCAATGTTAAACTGTACATTTAATTAAAGTGACCTAAAAAAAAAAAAAAACAATCTTTGTGAATTATTAAAACAAAATCATTTTTAGGGGTTGAAATAATCGTAAACTTATGAAAATGGTTTCTCTTATGAAAAAAATCCAATCCATTTAGAACGATAAAAATAAATGTTTTCGTCATGGACTACCAGCATAATATTTTATTATTGATTGTGATTTGTGATTGATCTAAAAAAATAGGTACGAGTATACTGTAATAATATTCGAAAAAGCTTTTTTTATTTTTTTTTTTTTTATGTAGGTAAATTATTTAAAAATGTATTTTTATTTGACGTGAAGACAAAGCTAATAATCACTCTTGTATAAACTCAAAATCGGACAAAAATTGTTTTGTCGAATATTTTCTGTTCGGTTTAACACTTGAATATGATGACAAGTAGTGATATGTGTAACTGCGTATCAGCGCATAGGTGAAACGATTAGACCGGCAATCGAAGAAAAAAAAAATAATAAAACACAACCGACAAAGGAACCGCTGAACGTCTGAGGCTATCCGTATGGGTAAACCGTGGTGTAATGGACGTGTTCGCGAGACTTGGCATTAGGACGCGACCGCGTACATAACTGAATTAATAAATTAAACGAGGATCAATTTGGCTAACCGAACCTAACAACGCATTACTCTCGGGCGAGTGTAAGAGAGTACAATATAACAGCACTTAATGTACATTATATACGTATGCACTTGGATGATGCGGTATATATTATAACCGCAGAGGTTTCCAAATTTAGCGGCAGCTCGACGCCCAAGGCAGGCGCGCGAACACTTGTCCGGTAGGCGTGACCTGATCCAGTACATTATATACGTATAACGCGTTCACTTCTAAAACACTGCAGCTTCACTCCGTGCGACAAATACCATAACCGCTTCCGTACGTTCCGACAGCTACGGCGAACATTTCGAATTCACACCGATGCGCTGCATGCAGTGGCGAATTTTTTTTTTTTTTTGGGGGGGCGGTATCCTCCATGTCTGGACACCCCCCGACTTTAGAAAAAAAAGTCCTAAAATATTGGACATTGGTGTTATCGTTTATTTTATAGTATACTATTTTTATATAAACGGCAAAACTGAAATTAGTTTGATTCGATTCGACAACACCAGAAATTTATCTACAGTTTATCAAGAATATCCAGAAATGATATACGATCGAATGCTGAGTCTGAATTTCATACAGTTTCTGAAAATGCGTTGACCTTAGCAAATAAATTAGATATAAATATTTCCATACCACGTATTACAGGAAGACAAACGAAAAGAATAAATATTGAGACAAATTCGCCAAAATCATATTTTCTAGTTGCTTTTTTTGTTCCTTATTTATATACATTTATAGATCAACTAAATTAAAGGTTTGTGTTATTATTGGACTTCAAATCATTAATTTCAACAGACGAAAATGAAGCTCACTTCTTACGCCTGGAACAAAAGTACATGGTTGACTTACATGAATGTGAAGAATCTGTGTTATTGGCTGAGTTCAAATTATGGCAAAGACGTTTAGAAAATATTACATCATCAAGTATACCAAGAAATGCCATGGAAGCAATAGTTTTATGCAATAAACAAGTTTATCCAAGTGTATTTAAACTCTTACAGATTTTGCAACTTTACCCGTATAAAATACATCTAGTGAGAGGTCATTTTCAAACTTGAAAAGAATAAAGACATACTTGCGAAACACACTATCACAAGTAAATTAACGTTGGTTAATTTATTATTTTTATTCTTTTATAATTATGAATTTTTATGTATTTTTTTTAAATATAGGCGCGATTAAATGGTCTAGCTATCCACAGAGAAGTAAGAATTTATTTCAATGAAGTGATCGACCAACTAAGTTTAAAGAAGAGGCGCTTAGATTTTTTACTATAAATTTACTTATTTCTTTAGTTTGAAAACTGTTAATTTTAAAATAATGTTGATATAAGAAGGTAAATTTTAAAATAAATATTAATAATCAGTAATAACCTACAACTTGTCTATTATACCATTTACATGAGTTTCAAATGTAAAACTTCTTGTCAATTCCTTACATGGTACTTTGTTAAAAAATAAGTTCAATGTTTTTTTACCTTTGTAAATAATTCTTAAAACTTTGTGAGGTTCAATAAATGTTGGACACCCCCCGAGAAATCACCCAAAATACGCCACTGGCCGCATGTCTGTCGGCGATAACGATACCATGTGATCGCACGTTTAACGGGATACCACGAAGGGTGACGCGGCAGTGAGTTGCGAAAACTGCGTACGCGCCAAAGTGCTTGAATTAACACGTTCACTGTCCGATGACCCATGGTTTATTTCTTGACTAGTCCCTGTTGAAAATGTATAAGCCGTACGCGCTAGTCCACTTCAATAGGATTATTTTTGATTATATTTGCAGTACCAGAGTAAGCTAATAACATTTTAAATAATATGCTATAACCAGATATATTTAAAAATAGCATGACCCATATGTGGTTCATTCTTATATTTGACGTTCAGTTGCATAGTATTACAGTAGAACGATAGCAAATTAGTTGCGTACGTGGTCTTATTATTGCAACAACTATGTCGTCGAAACCTCATAATAATTTAAGCGTGGACGGTATTTTACGTTAGGGTAGGTTAGGACTTAACCTAACCTAACCTAACTAGGTATGTGAAATCCACACCCCAACCGACCATCCATGGTTATCCGCGTAGTTTTTTTTTGTCTTTTAATTGGATGCGAATCAAAGCACCCACGTCATGGGAAGTATATTTATTTTTTAGCCGATCAAATATGCACTTTTTTGCTACGATCCGGCTGCAAATAATGATGAGCTGTGACCGACCCGTTTTTTACAAACAGTATTGAATCGAGTGATTACTTTATTACTACTATTTAAAGATATTTTGCAACACAAAACAGTAAAACATAAGACTACCAAAATACCCGCATAGATTATAATATCGATAATTCTCGAACAGCCTCCTACCCCTGCAAGCATGCTGCGACGTAGATAGGTATAGTGATCGGCGCCACTGCGTATGTGTTCGGGGCAGCGCGAGAGAGAGAAACCCTGAGAACCTCTGCTTCGTACATGTCACTATGACTCACACGCGCTTCGTGTTAAACTATCATCGGCAATAATTGTATAAGCGTCACGCGGCCCGGATGAACAAACGAAATTAAACTGTTAATTACTAATGATTGCGCATGATGTAATGCGTGCGCGCATCGAGTGTGTTCACCGTTTTTGAGCAATGACGGTTTTTGTTGTTGAAAATTGCAATTTCCAAACACAGTTATGTCACTGTTGCTGTAAATGCTGTCTAATGTTCATGTCATTGTTTTCTAAACGCGTTGTTAACTATACAGTTCCTCAAACATTTAACACGCACTAATGACCAAATCCATTGGCACGTTCAAATGTACACATCCTATATAATACACGCGCATAACATTGCTGTATGTCAACCGTAAAATGTATATGGTAACGAGATCGCGGTACGTTCTGTCGGGATCATACAAAATTTTCGATAGGTCTTTGACACGCGTACCGCATTACGGTCCTCGACTGCTGATTTCGAGGTTTGCGACTTTTTCTACGTTCATGGGATTCTATAGGGGTTACATTCGTTTTATAAAATGTTTAATCGTCACAAACATTTGGAAAGGACAAGATCAGTTTGATATGATATCTTAAACGATTTTAGCAAACTTCGAAAATCTTGACCAGTTAGGTATATTATTTTGGGGACGTTTACGATTAGAAATATACGACTTATACACACTATATACTATTATACACGCCGAACTCTGCTCGGAAACGGACGGTATTCGTCCAATTCGATGATTTATCATTGTTTTTAGATTTACAACCAATTTAATATAATTCAATACCGGTTTGAATCGAAGCGAATGAAGCGAGACAAAAACACGAAAACTCGTACTCGACCCACGAATGGCTTTGTTTTAGTTGGCAACTTATAAACGAAAGACATGTTTTCAGTCCGGAAAGTATTTAGATCATAAAACGGAGAATTTTATACGTTTGTCACGAACAATCATGTTATAATAAGCTAGTGGGCGATTTTTCGCATAAATAAAATATCAACGCCGGAGCATTTGTTTTGTCGTACAACTATAACTTCACAAGTAAAAGATTATTATACAACAGTGGAAATAAATATTTTTCGATTTTATAGACTGTAACTAAGTTTTCGTGCACAGTCGTTACATTTACTCGAACGTATTCAAACTACAAAGTGTCTTAAAAGTTTTCTACACCAACGTAAGTTGCATAAAATGTTTTCAATCGGTTTTTTACGTTTCGAGTGTAATACAATGTTTATTTTATAAATATTTAAACACCTATTCATTACTTAGTACAGACGACTTGTAATACATTTGACAACAAGTAATTAATGCCCACATTTTTAACATAAAAACTAATTATAGCTTTCGCATAATGTTGTTGTTTTTCATTTTAATTATTACATTTCTTCAATCGTTGCTTACCACGAGTATATTGGAGTTCAGTGTTCGAGAAATACTTTTTAACCATTCGAGATATTTTCATTGAGGTGTAACCATTTTCGTTATTATTTTTGTTTTTATTTTAACCCCATTTACAATAATTAATTCACTGAATCACGAGAACTAGACTACATAAATTACGTCCATTTCAACAATCGTTTTTGTGTTTATTACGGATTTAGAGTTTCAAAGACAAATACAGTCCTAAGCCCGGGAGTATCATATTTGTTTTGTGCCAATGGCAATCATAGGCAACTTATCATGTCAATGAATAATACATTAGAATGGCTCATATTTCATATTGTTTCGGAAAAATGTAATCTGCCGTAAGCTCCAAAGCAATAGCCGACAAAACTTTTAAAGATTATTCAAAACGTGTTGAAAATAAATTTCGCCGATTGCTATTAATATCTGCTGAACAATAATGTATTCGATGTGAACGTGTAGTGTTTCGTACGTACCTAGACGGTTATTACAGAAACGCAATGTAGATCATCGGTTTATGATGGAAATGATCAGAAAGTTTCAGTAGGTATCAACTTCTTCCTTTGGATATAATACTGCGCATATTACAATATAGTGGCGTGTGAAAATAAAAAGGATAAAACTTATGGAATTGGGTGATTCTTTTTCCCTCCGCGAGACTCGGGGTTCTATCTCCCGGCGTCTCTTCTCGGCCATCGTTCCATCAAATTATTTTCACTTTTCCCGGGGGCCGATTCGTGCGGTGTACGCGTCATATGAAAAATAAAATAAAAAAAAAAAAACGTGTAGAAGTTTTTTATTTGTTCAATAATTCCGTATACCCGCGGGATCGTAGCGGAATATTCCCGAGCACAAACGCGTGTCCCGGAATACGGTCTCGGAGGTCTGCGCGCAAACGAATGCGAATGATTAGCATTTGGAAAATACACAAACCCTTATACGACCCGAAAACCACGATGGAAAACCCAAAAAAATAAAAATAAAAACTCTGTCACGGTTCACGTGGCGCCAGAGATATCCGGTCCGGGGATGTTGAATGACGTTCGACTTTTGAACGCTGACCGAACGTTCTCGTGCGCTAAATATCATCACAGTACGGTGAATTAGATCACACGACGAGTCGGATTTCAGACGAGTCACGGACGCGAATAGTGCAACCGTTTTCGTTGTTTTGGCGAAATTCGCATCGCTTATCGACCCGATACGTGATGTTCTATCACGATCGGAATTTCAACAACAGCAATATACGTAACGTTTATGCGCATACGACATGGTATTGGTGTGCAAGACAAAAAGTGTCAACGGAACAAATTAAAATAAAATAAAAGTGATAACGGATTAAGTAAAATAAAATAAATAAACAAGAAATACACAATGGAAAAATGATAAAAGTCTACAAGCGTATGCCATGTTGCGCGGCTAATCTAACGCTTCCTTGTCGCCTTTGTGTAGATCGCCTGATCTATCTATCCTGATCTATCCTGAGGCTAATAGTTAGGACCCGGCCGCAGTTGCGGAGCGGAGAGTCTACCATTCCCCGTTTGTGCATCAGATAATTGCACCTTCGCTGTCCAGTTCTTACGCGCGGTCTGGGGCGGTCCGTGCTGCACGGGGGAAATCGGAAACCTGGAACTAATTAGGGTGGGTCACTTATGAGGTGGTGGTTGTTCAGCACTACAACATCCTTGCGATGCGAGTTCCATAAGTCTCCTCCTGTTAGTTGATTGCGTACTTGATCATCGATGCCGTCACAAGGTGTACGGTGTCCGTTCACTATACTACGCGTCATACGTACGAGGTACGTTAAGAGGTTCACGCCGAAATCGACACGTCTATGATGTGTTCGGAATACGGTTGGAAACGTAGTTCAGATCCGTAATGTTCTTCGCCCGTAGCTTGATAACATAGCTCGTACTCGTGTTTTTCGTGCGCAGGCTGAATCACGTCCGCCGGTCGGATAGGTCTGATTAACTGTCTTAAGTTTATAAATATTATGTATAATATACCACCCCCCCCCCTCCCCGCGACAGTTACTTTTTAAAGTTATTTCAAGTGACTCAACTATACTTATATTATCTAATAGATGATGGGTTTAGTCATTTATAAGACAACGAAATTGTCACACGTCAATAGCTGATTCATTTTTAAGTGGTAAGAGGTAAAAAAAAATTTGAATGCCGCGGGTTGTACGACGATCAAGTCCAAATCCCCTCTTTAAGTACTGAAAATTACATAAAATCGTATAAAATGTTTGAAGTATATATTTCGTGGAGATAATCAAACTCTGTTTTTTTAATGAGTATCCTTTGGAACAGGCAATTTCGTTTACAACAATTATCGAAGAAGTTGTTTGCCAAATTGTTTTGAGTATATTTTGTTTTACTTGGAAATATTTTAAATATTTTAAAAACAAGCTCCAATGGTAAAAATAAATTATTACTTTTATGATTTTATTGAAAAAATACCGGGTTTGCCGTATTTCCGATTTCTAGATCCTTCAGATGTATTGATGAATTTATTAATTTCGTTCTCCACACATAATCAATTTTAGAACAATCTTAAAACTTTCAAATACTTAGAATATATAAATATAAAAAAAATAAATGCCTACAATATATGATACTAATGTCCCGAGAAGGAGCACCAATATGCACCGCGTGTGGGGTCCTTGTCGATGTTAAACATATTTTTTTCCGAATGCCACTTATACAACACGGCCAAAAAAAATTCCAATCTCTCTGAATCACTTGCTGAAGCTCTTAACCAGGACCATAATCCATTATCAAACACAATCAAATTCATCATAACAGCAAAATTATCAAAAAAAATATAATAATCAACAAATCACGTTCAAATTCCACTACACCTAAATATATACATTGAATTATCAGATTTCAATTAGCTATAAGTATACGACGTGCATATTATCTATAATGTAATTTCTTTTTTTTTATGTATTAACACCACCCAACGGCCGAGGGTTTATTTCAAATAAAAAAAAAATATATATGGTACGAACTAAGTTTTTACTTTTTAAATATTTTTTTATGTACTATTCAACACATTGTTCATGAAAAATAAACTTTGTTAATGAATTTTCTAAACATATGGTGAATGTATTGTTTAAAATGAGATACTCGTACATTTAAAGATCACAAGTACAACCTATTTGACGGCGTCTACTATATTCGTTTAGTTTGAAGCTCTTGGCCAAACAAAGTTGTACGAAGAAATATATTTAATAACTATTTATATAATATGCTTATCGTGGATATATTAAAATTGTTAAGTATCAGTGAAAATGCAATGAAAAGTTTACTTACGCATATTTTAGATGTTCGATCCTTAATTATATCTTAGTCTATTTTATATCAGATGATCGGCGGTGCATATTTAATAAGTAATCACAGTGTAAGGAAAAACAACAACATTGTTATAAAAATACACTTTTCGCTTCACCCCGTACCTACCTTAAGCTACACGAAAAAAGAATTTAGACGTTTACCTTTTGATTTTAATAAATGAAAAGGAAATTTAAAATTTAAACGTTCCACTGTATAATCAACAGGGTGTAAGCTGTACCATTTGAAAACTACATACTATTAAGAAATAAAAAGATTGCTTTGTGAATGTTATAGTCTATAAAGGCTAAACTAATGGATTTATACTCATACTGTTAATAATTTACACGGTTTTGAAAAATAATCTAAATTTATAAGTTTTGATAGTGTTTACAGATTACACATATTATACGAGTACGCTTCAATTTTCGTACATTTTTTAATCATAATAATTTTTGTCCATTTTTATTCGTGCACGTTGGGTACGGAGTACACGATTTAAAATGTAACCCTTCATTGTATGTGTTTTACATTATAAAATGTTTAACCGGTTTGAATATGAATGTTTTATTTAATTTAAAAATTAGTTTATTCTCTTAGTGCTTTGTGCGACGCATCAAAATTAGATTTAAAATTGACAAAATACATTTTCAAATTCAACCTTTAACAGAAAAATAAAATACACAGAAATGTAATATGTGTACATGAGGTGGTCAATTATCATTTCGGAATAAATGTACTATATTATGTGCACTTGAGACGTATACATATAACCAGAATAAATAAACTAAAATAATCCAAAACATCAAAGATCGTTTCGCTGAAGATGAGAGACAAGATTTCCAGGAATCACTTAAAATACGAATTACTTATGCCATGTTTGAATTTTGATATTCAAATTTCATAAAATGTTTTAAATCGAAAATGTCTACAGTAATATCTGAATTATTTTAAAGTCCGTACGAAGTTCAAACACTTACATTTTTTATCTGGTCAATACTCTTAAGATTTTTTGTGTTTTTTTAGAATATATTCATAAAATAATCTACGAAAGACCTATTTATGATAAAATTACAATTCATATAGGATAGTCAACATGTGCACCAGTATGCACAACTTCAAAAGTATGCACATGAATGCATTATAAAATGTGTATAATATAGTCTACATTTATAAGTAATTAAAATCATCCATTAATTAAAATTAACAATTGCTTGAGCAGAATCGATTTAATATTTATAAAAATTAAAAGGATTTAATTTGAAATTATTTGAATGTATAACTCCTACATTTCAAACCCTCATGATCGTGCACACGTTCAGTATGGATATGTAAATGCATATAATTCAAATTTCTAATGATCATAAAACCAATTTAATACCTTCTATATAGAAACCAATATTATTAGTAAAAATGATTTATTCAGATAAATTTGAATAGATTATGTAAAGTCGGTAACAAAAATACATATTGTATAAGTTGTGTAGGTAACGAACTTTGTGGGACTATAAATTATACCTAATATTTATACAATATATTTAATATTTCTTTGATGTATCTCAATGTTTATACAATTTTTTTTCTTTATAAATTATTGATAAGTACACATGCCATTCTAAAATATTAAAAACTTAACATTTACTTGATATTATGAGTCAAGTTTGAATAAAGGTCTGTATAAAATACTATCTACGTCTTACATATAAAATTTGTTAACAACTTTTGAAACGCATACAATTTAGACGACGTGGACTTATAGTCATATTATGGCATTTTTTTTACTAATTAACAGTACCTAATAAAGAAAAAATACGACGAAAATGTACGAAACACCATATTATGCGAACATTTTAACTTTAGTTTAAGATTAACACATTTTGTATGTCAAGGAAGTTTTGAAAGCTTACATTTAGGTAAGGTTTTTATAGGTATCGCCACGTTATAATATTATTTTATGGCGACAAGCGACAAATAAAGATCTTCGGAAAAACTGAATAATATGCGTTGATCCGAAATCTTTAATCCGAAATATTTATGCCATGTGTTCCCAACGACAAATTGCGTGGTCCCAAAGGGTTTTTGGAGTATCTCGTGTGCTGCAATATATTAAATCAACTATTAACCACGACGATTAGATCTGATAAGTCTGCCCGAAAAAAGAATCCGTAAAGTACTGCGTACATATATATTATATATGTGTATATATTTTTTTTTTAAATCGATTTCGTAGTAAAGGGCTTTACATTTCGTAGCAAAACAGTCAATCGTGTAACACTTGTATCGATATATATCAACACGTGTTTGGAAGTTGTATAGGACTAAACTAACAAAGTTCGGCTGAGCGACGAAAAAAATTATTACGTACACTCACTAATAATTTGTTACGTCGCGGGTCGCATATTGTACGTTGTACACCAGCGTTTCCCAACCTTTGGGGCTTGTAAACATTTCTGGGGAGGCGTAAGCAGTCATTAAAAAATACAGTTTTTATTTTAAAATGTAGGGAAAATATGAAAAATTAACAATGAGCGGTTATTGAGTATTGATAAAGAGACATAAATATAATCAATAAAGTTATTGATAAACAAACATTGAGCCAAACATAAAAAAATTGTCTAAAGAAAAGTGTTGCCAGCCTGTACATTAATTAATAAATTTTAAATTTCATTATATTATATTACTTACTATTTTACTATGATTTATATTTTAAAATTATTATCATCAATAAAATTGAATTCATCTCGGATATTTTATAATTTCTTTGTAAAGTACACAAAAAAGTGATAAATTTTTCATGTTATAGAAGGGGGGGGGGGGCGAGAGTTTCGAAAATCAACAAAGGGGGCGTGGAATAAAAAAGGTTGGGAACCACTGTTGTACACCGACACAGCCCCACGTTGACGTCGTAGGCGTGAAATATTTATAGACATACATTTTGATTGACGGTACGTGTTTTGAGCCCGTGGCCCTACGCGCCGAAATCTTTCACTCACGATCTTATACTCATGTATATTATGTAGGGCATCCGCGTTAACTCTACCACCAAGCCGCACAACGGGGGATGAACTAGGTCAGTGGTGGGTGGTGGTGGTCAGATAGAATGGAGGTTCTGTAATTCTGTAAGCGAGGGTTTGGGGGATGATGCCACCCGGGCAGTAGGAACGATGAACAGACAGCTGCCATGATGACCGCCCGTTGATGTCGTCAGACCGTGTCATAGGTGTGAACGTTTCGTGCGACAAATACGCGAAAGCTGACACTGAGCCTGCACCGCGTCTTAATTTTCCCTCGCGGTTTTACACCTATGTAGTACGCAGGGTGCCCGAGCTGTACGGCTGAGGAGACATAACGCACCGCGTCAACACTTGATAAATCATCAAACGGATCGCAGCCGTAAGATTCCAACATTCGGGTACCAATATTAGCTGTACGGAGGGGTGATTGCCGATGAAAGCCGATCACGGTTCAATGACAAAATGTCCTCTTTTCGGACAGTGATGCCGGAATACTATCAGTATGACGTGTCACCGATATGTCGTACATCTCATTCGGCTGCGTGGACACCTTTGCGTCTCGGACGGGATGAATTTACCCACTTCATCCTGTTCGATTAGCTAGATTGCAAAACCACGCGTATTGCGAACGAATGTACTAATAGTAGCTAGTGCTCTCGTTCCAACATTGGCCATTAGGACTAGGACGTAACAAAAACAAAAACGACGGATTGCAATACAATGTGTAAACGTATAATGGCGAACACGGAGTACACGAGAACAAGTATAGTATAATATTATCATCAGTATTACGGTACGCGAACGATTAGCGCAATGTTTAGGAACACAAATAATCTCGAAAACACAATGGAAAAAAAAAAAAAAACAACAAAACCTTAACAATATTAATGACGATGAGCAGGGAAAAACCTACGGGCGTCGATGCCGATCACTGAGCGAATCGTCTCAAGATTTCCGAGTACGCTCTGTCGACGGACGTGGCGTACCGCTGCACGTTCTCGTCGTCCACCGGCCTCTCGGTGCCGTCGTCGACGTGGCTTACTTTCGCGCCGAAGTTGATCGGATAGTTGTTGACCGTGCCCACGTTGGCGATCCCGCCGTTCGCGTTCACCTCCTTCAACGACCCTCTGTTGATCGCGCCGCGATTGATGTTGTACACCTTCATGGTGCCGTTGTTCAGATATCCATCGTGGACGTTGCCCTTCTTCACCACGGCCGCGTTGTTCGAGCCCACACTGGCCACGTCCTGACTGGATTCGTCCCTGCTTCGGTTCTCGCCCCGCCCGTTTTCCAAGAGCAGTCTGTCGTCGGCTTCCTTGGTCCGCGTGGCACTGTCGTCCTTGGCAGCCGCCGTCTTTTCGTCTCCGCCGCCGGAAAATATGAAGCCGAGGTCCGGTGCACCGCCGTCGTCCGGGGTCCCGTAATGCGGTTGTTCAGCAGAGTTTCCGGTCCCTTGGGCACGGGTTTCCTCCGGTCCTTTTGCGGTGCTGTTCTCTTGGTCTGCGTTCGAGGTGCTATTATGCTCTTCGCCACCGTTCGCGATGTTATTCTCTTGGCCGTCTTTCTGGTCACCGTGTTGACGAGCCCCACCGGCGTTGATTGTCGCCTCGTTGGTGGTACCGAAGTTCCAGTCGTAATTGTTGATCGTGCCAAAGTTTTGACGGCCCAAGTTCACATTAGTAGTTGTGGAATTTTGGCTGGTACTACATTCGGTACCTCTACAGATAGCGTCATTCTCATTCGGATCAGTAGCACCGTTCCCATCCCGACCGGAAGTACCGTTCCTTTCCGGACCTGTAGCACCGTTCCTATCCGGACCTGTAGCACCGCTAACATCCCGGCTAGAGGTACCCGCTGGTAGACACAGTTCCCTGTTGTCTTCTACTATGGCGGTCACCGAGCTGGACACTTTTTTCTCGTTGTCCGACACCGTCACCTCTTCGTACCGGTACACGTCCTCGTGGTACTCGGTCGTGTACTCGGTGAGCACCTTGGTGATCTTGACGATCGCCATGCGCACCGTCACCTTGCTGCCCGTTCTCGTGGACTCGGTAACTGACTTGAGCACGAGCAGCTGGTCGACGGCCACACACTTGAGCGCGTCGTGGTACGCCCGCTTCAGCTTAGCCAGGTCCTCGTCCGACAGGTTTTCCGGCGACTTGTCCTCCAACCCGTCCAGCCGCGGTCGGGTCCGGATCGTCATCGAACGGCTCCTGACATCCGTCCAAATGCTCGACTTCTGAATGGCCGCCACGAACTTCAAGTTCGACGAGCGGTCATCGCCACCGCCGTCGCCGGGGCCGACTCCCACGACCGCCACCGTCGTCCTTTCAGCTGTGCTCTGTACGTCCACATCATGGTACTCGATCTGCCCGGGCGCGGACCGAACCGTTAAGGCCGGAGCCAACAGTAGTACGTAGGCAATCCACATACTGAAGCACACGTAGTGCGATGTTCAAGGAAAAAGAGGAAAAAACAAACAACGACCGAAAAACTGCAAATGATGTGTCTGCTGCTCGGCGGATAGGGAAATACGTAATGAATAACGATGCTCGATGTGTTTCCGACTATTATATGGAGCAGTGGTTCGTTAAACAATTATTGTGTCGAGCGTGCGTGGTAAGTTTACACAGTTGTCGCGGGTCCCGTGTTTCGTTCGATCGAATAATATATTGATCAAAACGTGAAAAAAAAAACCATAATCTATCCACGTCTTCGCGTTAAATCGTTTTCGAGAGTATCTTATTTGTTATCACGTAGTGCACGAATATGTTTAAACGGAATGTGCGTCAATTGTTCGCGGCGAACAGTTTGCGCGACAAATGTTCGCGTGCAAATAATGGTAAATAATGAAATATTTCTATGTACACGTCGGTAAGGCATATATGTATCATGATTGCACCTTCATTCCTAGCCCGGACGGGTTGGCGGGGTGCAACTTCTAGGACCCACCGCGGGTTGCCAAAAACGGCAAATCTATGTGTACAAAGCTACGCGATACGATCCGTGCTGCTACGTTTTTTGTCTTAACGATGTTTAGTTGTTTTTTTTTTTCGTCATTGTTTCTCATCGGATATCGGCATATACCGTCCGCTAACCCATTACGTTGCGTTTAATACATTGCTATAACGTGGTAATGAGTTTAAACAAAATGTAGTAAATCAAATTCGATTGTGAATTGTTTGTACACGTGATTCATCAAATAATAATATTATGATCAAAAGTAGCTTATTTATGAGAAGTTGCAGTCAGTATAATCCCAATACATAGGTATAACACTTGGATTACTATAGAATGATATCCAATCATGTCCTGGTGAATAACAGCTCATATGCAATTATTTTAAATGTATAAATGCGATGAACGCGATTCTATCGGAGTAGCACCGAAGTGTGAACCGAAATGGTAATTTTCAACGTATGATGACGAGTGAATCAAACATTATTTGACTTAGTTTAAAAAAAACTTAGAAAAAATCCGTAGAATTGAGATCGAATAAGTTTAGTCGAACACGACACCGGTTAGACCGGGGATTGGGTTTATGATATTTGTTCCGACAATCATAGCCGCAGCAGCATGACGTACGTTTCCCCAACCCGCCCCATTCGACTTTTTCAAATTTTTCCTTCACAGGGATTTAGTATGTAATTTGTATGAATTTGTATGCCCATACTTGGAATTTGTATGACGAGGGTTTTCTCGGAAAATCAATTTTCCTACGGGAGGGCTGGGGAAACGTTCTCCCAGCCTAATTATAATTAAAATAAAGACAAAAATTGTATTTTATAAAATTTGTTCTGGTTTATTGTTCTTATTATTTTTCTTATCTTATACCTTATAAGATTTTTAAATATTTATGTTAATAAAAATAAAATAAACATGATTCTACGACTTAAGGATAATTTATTATTTACATTTTCAACTGTATTTAATGTATTACTTATTATTGAATATTTTTATTTTTATGTATCGTTTTTGGACGGAAGCCTCGTCGTTCAAGATATTATTTTGTATCTTAAGTTCTTATAATTAGTATAATGAATAAGAAAAATGACACGTAACATATGAATTTAATTTTAGTTATAATTTGATAAATACGATGGAAAACCACTAGTAAGTCATAATATGATACTCCCTAACGGCCTAACCGATAGTTGTGGGATTACTTCATTGCTGTAGTCAACAGAGTTGCCTCCTAAAATATTATACACAATTATATTTATATTATTTAATGGTAATATTTTATAAATAATATGTACTTATATATTTGAATCATATTATTCGAGTACATACCTTTCCAGTTTAATATTTCTACAAATAAATGATATTGTGATATTTTTGTTGTTTTTATTTTGAGTCCTTGGCATTGTGTGTTGTCATTTTTTATGTAACAACAGTTCATTTCTTCGTCATCCATTTTAGTGTCAAAATCATTTTGCAGTCCTTTTAAGTCTCCATTCTCGGTTATATATGTCAAAAAAATAGTTGGGTTGGGCAATTCTGTTCTTCTTCCACAAATCGGAATACTACAATTTTGAAAATCATATGCAGTTGGAGTGTCTTTTAGTAAACCATCAAAAATACTTCTGGCTGTTGTTTCACATTTGGCTAAAGTTGTGTTGAATTCTAAAATTTCTAATTCCGGTTGCATGTTATTTATCTGTAATAAAATAAAATATATTAATTGAACAAAGTACCAATAATTAGTAAAATAGTCATTCTTATTTTGTTGTATAGTTAATATATTACCATAAACTCAGCTCTTGTTGAGTATGTCCTTGATGTGATGCCGTTATTTACCAACTCTCTAATAAACTTAAAATATTCATTATTGCATTTTTCAACAATTGCATTGTAATATGCAGTACTGTCACACATGGACACCATTACAATTTATGAAACTGTATCGAATGCACAGGTGTTACTAATTATAATTTTTCCTAGATTTTTAACAGCACAACTCTTCAATTCTTGTGATCGAGAACCGTTTTTTAATAATAGCAATGTCTGTCTATTCTTAGTATTTTTTATCTAGAGATGTCGTAAATTAGGGTTTGGACACAGGTAAGAATTAGATTTGCGCTGCTTTGATGATTTACGATTCCAACCCTCCACACTTTTTAGTTCTTCAATTACATCAGTAGCTACTTCAGCTTCTTCTTTAGAGCAATTAAAACATATCCTCACGTTCTCATGTCCTTTTTTATGAGTTGAACATGACGGTAAAGCATGAATCGGTATAAGACATTTGACACATTTATGAGCGCCGGTTTCTAAAGAAAGATTTCCCGATTTACACAATGATTGATTTTCGAACAATACATATTCGGTCATTAACGCCGACTGCATCAGATAATCCGTTCGTTTCCAATAATTTGGTTATTATTAAAATTGTGTCTGACGCATCGGATCAAATTATCCGATTCGTCGTATTTACGAGTACATTAAGTTCGTAAAACAATTTTACAAAAATATTTGAAATTCTATGTCATCCAAATGGAAAAGCTATTCAAAATACTTACCACAATATTTTATATATTATATTCTATGAATAAACTCGAAAATGTAATAAAATATAAAAATTAATTAAAAAAAAAAGGTAAAATGAAAAACAAATATTGACAATAACATTTGTTCCGACAACAAATTCTGATACTAATCATTAATTGACTATTACAGTCGTATATCAGACTAGAAAGATAATATACGAATTATGTTAAAATAGCTAAAATCATTCTACACGTAAATGTACTATCGGTTATGCCGTTAGGGAGTATCATATTATGACTTGCTAGACGTTTTCCATCGTATTTATCAAATTATAATTAAAATTAAATTCATATGTTACGTGTCATTTTTCTTATTCATTATACTAATTGTAAGAACTTAAGATACAAAAAAATATCTTAAACGACGAGGCTTCTGTCCAAAAACGATACATAAAAATAAAAATATTAAATAATAAGTAATAAATTAAATACAGTTGAAAATGTAAATAATAAATTATCTTTAGGTCGTAGAATCATATGTTTATTTTATTTTTATTAACATAAATATTTAAAAATGTTATAAGGTATATGATAAGAAAAATAATAAGAACAATAAACCAGAACAAATTTTATAAAATACAATTTTTGTCTTTATTTTAATTATAATTAGGCTGGGAGAACGTTTCCCCAGCCCTCCCGTAAGAAAATTGATTTTCCGAGAAAACCCTCGCCATACAAATTCCAAGGATGGGCATACAAATTCATACAAATTACATACTAAATCCCTGTGAAGGAAAAATTTGAAAAAGTCGAATGGGGCGGGTTGGGGAAACGTACGTCATGCTGCTGCGGCTATGATTGTCGGAACAAATATCATAAACCCAATCCCCGGTCTAACCGGTGTCGTGTTCGACTAAACTTATTCGATCTCAATTCTACGGATTTTTTCTAAGTTTTTTTTAAACTAAGTCAAATAATGTTTGATTCACTCGTCATCATACGTTGAAAATTACCATTTCGGTTCACACTTCGGTGCTACTCCGATAGAATCGCGTTCATCGCATTTATACATTTAAAATAATTGCATATGAGCTGTTATTCACCAGGACATGATTGGATATCATTCTATAGTAATCCAAGTGTTATACCTATGTATTGGGATTATACTGACTGCAACTTCTCATAAATAAGCTACTTTTGATCATAATATTATTATTTGATGAATCACGTGTACAAACAATTCACAATCGAATTTGATTTACTACATTTTGTTTAAACTCATTACCACGTTATAGCAATGTATTAAACGCAACGTAATGGGTTAGCGGACGGTATATGCCGATATCCGATGAGAAACAATGACGAAAAAAAAAAACAACTAAACATCGTTAAGACAAAAAACGTTTTATTGATTCGACTAAAATTAAAAAAACCGGCCGGTCGGTAGTCGTTTGGCGGTATGAATATATAGTTTTACAAAAAAAAGTACTGGTATATGACAATGTATATGGGTGGGATAGATAATACTCTTTGAACGAATTTTCCACGCTGGCGTACGATATAATATCGGCTACCGACAAGGGTATTATTGGTCGTCGGCGCCGATCTAGGCGAATATCTCGATGCGGTTCTTGACGAACCTGGTGAAAACTTCGGCGTACATCTTTTCCACGTAAGCCGCGTACTCCTGCAGGTTGAAATCTCGCGGCTGCTCGACGGCGCCTGTGCTCGCATCGTGTTCAGCATCACCTCCTCTCGCTCCACGCGAATCGCTGTGTTCCGCACGGACCATCGTGTAAGTACCGCCGTCGCCGTCCGGGATTCGGCACAGTTCCCTGTTGTCCTCCACAATGGCGGTCACCGAACCGTTCACCTTGGTCGCGTCGTCCGACTCCGACACCTCCTCGTACCGGTACGTCTTCTCGTCGTGCTCGGCGGTGTACTTGGTCAGGACATTGGTGATCCTGGTGATGGCCATGCGCACCGTCACCTTGCTGCCCGTGTCCGTGGACTCGGTGTACGACTTGAGCACGAGCAGCTGGTCGACGGCCACGCACTTGAGCCCGTCGTGGCACGCCCGCTTCAGCTTAGCCAGGTCCTCGTCCGACAGGTTTTCCGGCGACTTGTCCTCCAACCCGTCCAGCCGCGGTCGGGTCTCGATCGTACGCGACCGTTTTCTCACTTCGGTCCAAATCATTGAATCCCGTACCGCCATTACGTAGTTAAAGTTCGACGAACGGACGTCGTCCGTTTTGTGGTGGACGGTTTCACTCGTCCGGTGGTTGTATCGGTCTACCACCGACCAAATAGTAAGGCCCGATAACAATAATAGCAATAATTCAGTAAACATATTCAAACAAATACAGGTAAAACAAAAAACGTTTGAAATACTACAAGTTGTGTACCTGCTGCCCGGTGCGATGTTGTACGTATATTTAACGAATTGCGTTGCCCGAAGTGTTTTCGACTGTCACGAAGAACCGTGGTTCGTTAAACGATTTATTACACGGAATATGCGACCGTAAGTTTACACAGTTGTGCTCGTGACTCGTGTTTTGCTCGATCCAATGGCATATTGATCGAAAAGAAAAAAAAACCTATAATCTTACTACGTCTTCGCGTTTTATCGTTTTCGTGAATACCTTCTTTTTCAAGACACAAATATTTTTAAACGAACCTATGCGATGTATTCCGCACTGACGCGGCTACGATTATCGGAACGAATATTATAAAATGTATGTTATAAGTCAAATGCCGGGTTTGATCGTAGTCGTGTCTGTATAAACTTATTCAATCTAAATTCTAGTGATTTGAACTTTTAAGTCTAAGGTTTTTTTCGAACTAGGTCATATAATGTTTGATTAACTTGTCATCGTATATCAAACATTCCTGCAGTTACGGCATAGGCTTTGTTGCTACTCTGATAGACTCGTACGCCGTATGCAAACTTAAAATTATAAAACATTTACAATTTATTGAAGTAATATTACGTCACTTGAGTACACTTTTGGTAATATTTAGTCGTAAGGCAACATTTTATAGCTTCCATAACAAGATATAACTTCATTTTTATATTTTATAGACGTTGGTTCTTTTAGTAAATAAATAAATATTTTTTCTGACCATAAAAATTAAACCATATATACCAAAACGTATTTATATTAATGAATACCAACAAATGAAAAAAAAAATAATAATCAACATGTTACTAACAGTTTCACCTAAAAATAAATATAAACGTAAAATCTAGATTAAAAAAAATCTTAGAAAACAATAACATATTGTTTTTTTTATTTATATAAATTATTATTATACATTTGTTATTTATATTTATATTGTATTTTAATCAGATTATTCGCCTAGTAATGGTAATTTAAAGTTTATAGTGTTTATACCATATGTTAAATGAAACAATGCATCGTAGTAAATTTCAAAAACATTTACAAATGTGATTGACATAAACAGAAATTTATGAAAACTATCAGAAATCATTTAAAATTATTTCTCCTCGTTAATCCTTTGATGAGAAGTGAATATTTTTTGTATTGTCATTTATTTGAAAAGTCATCGAATGGATTTTGTTCGAAAATGGAAAGTGGTAGTAGCATTAATGTTAATATAATAATGTCATCAGTAGCAAATGGATTTAAATGCAAAATGCAAAAATTGTAATTGTTCTTGGCTGCTCCGTAGTTACCATAGTTAATAACATTGCACACAATAATGCATTTGATACAATTTTAAAACGAAATTTTCACTATGCATTTTATGTCATAAGCACACATTTGAATGGCCTTTTTTATACATCATACAAGATTTTATAGAAATAATAAAACGTAGAGATCACAATTTATATAAAAAATAAATGAGTTCAATGTATGCAAAATGAAATTGCTTAACATACAAACGAAAACACGTCGAAAATATTAATCAACATTTGTTGTCCAGCATCATAATTAAAACCAATGTTGAAACAAAAACAAATTAACGCATCTAAGTCTAACATAAAATGCTCGAAACATTTTAATAATCAAAAAAAAGACATGAAAGGTTTATTATAAAAAAAAAGTGCATTCAATATTTGTACATTTTTTCAAATATCGCTGCATTTTTGTTGTGTTAAGCCGCGTATATTTTTAGAGCATTGAAATCCATTCTTAAGGTATCACACCAATACAGAATGAAAACACTGGTCGCGATGACTGCAGGAGTGCTCTATTAACTGCAAGAACGTATTACTGTTTGGTTTAGGGTCGACCTAATCTCATCATACAGACTTGCGCGGTCGTTTACGGATTGGCAAATATTGTACTTGTGTACCGCTGTCACCGCGGCTTATTTATATATTTATAATGATGGCACACGAGTTGTCATCATTTTGGACACAATCGGCCATTAAGCGTGTATAGTAGTGCTGGGCGCATACCGTTGTGTTTACAGTTTATACTGACCGCGACTTTTCTTATCGATTAGCTACTTTGGATCAGGAGACACCGCTACGGGATTACAGTGTTATTCGACTGCAGCGCGCTTACACCTGTTTAGTAACTGTGATTAATATTCACCTGAACCTACAATACAATGGTTATTATTTGCTTTTGAGATTTTAAACCACGCACTGTCTTAGCTTACCGCCGCCTATTAATCATTACGAGTCGTAAATATTGTTGACAATACAAATACCACGCGTAAGCAATAATTGACATAAAGAAATATAACAGTATGAAAATGCTCGTGTCTCTGAATTCACTCGCTTGGGCCAGGATAACCGATCGACTGCAGGATTCCGTTCCTTTTGAAAAGCGTGAAAGATTTAGCCACGATTGCGCGCTAGGTTTTGCAGTTCAAGCTGTAAACATCGAATTCTCAGCGAACAGAACACCTGCATGCGGTTGTCATTGCAATGTATAGTGACAATGGGACGATATTCTTTATAGAACTTCAGTTGGTCGTCATCTCATACTGAAACTGATCACGAGTTGTGTTAAATATACCGAAAGTTCAATATTTTCGCTGTTAATCGGTATTTTTCCATCACACTGCATAGTTGCAAGTATCTCGTGCGCACAATTCCCAATGGAAGTTGTCGCGTAAAACATTGCACTCATATTACCAGAAAAAGTATAAAATGTACGTAATCTTATCACCAGTAAGTTGATTCGCTCAAATCGAAACCTAGTGCCGACGTGGTACACATTATTGGTAGTTATAGAATGAACACAAACATAGCCAACAAAATTAAACGTAAGAAAAAAAACCATCGCCGTGCCGTTGTATATATGCACTAGGTGACTACTAGAAATGTGACCAAAATAGCAAAGTAAATATGTTCATCGCTTAGCGCGAGACATTAAGTCTACATTTCGAAATCAACTATTGGGTAAATGTAACGAACACGTTTTTCTATCGTAAATTCGTCTAGAAAATGCCCTTATAATACCTTAAGACCATAGAATATGAACTAAAAATTCACCTAAAAGGGTTTGGAGGGTGATGATGATTTGAAAATTATATTTTTTAAATAATTTCGACCTGTGAGCTTAACAATGATGTAACAGCTTAAAATTTTAAATATTTTTCGTAACATGAACAATGTACAGGATTTCATGTCACAGGATTTCCGAGAAAAAGTTATTGTATTCATCAAAGTTCTCTGTAGTGATTATGATCTTATCACAAATCAACTCAGTATTATAAAATATAAGTTATCCATATCCACAATAATAACTGTCTCTGATCGTGCCTAACGCACATTTTTTCTGGTTAAAAAAGTAAACAGTTGGTATCCTATTTTTTTACGATCGATTTACTTTTAAAAGGTTTAAGACAACAAAACGACACCGATAATTTTGTTGAAACCATATTTTATCGATTGCTTTGTACATTAAGAATAATAGTACTTTACAATCCGCACATTTGCGATTAACATATTAATATATATGTAATATACCTATTAATATAATTTCAATCCCGCATTATATAGGTATGACGTGGCTATAACTAAATAACGGATTTTGGTACAGCTGAAATCCGAAAAACATGCAATCAAAATGCTGAAAATATGTAAAATAAATTTTTGGTTTTATTTTAAATATTATAAAATGTATGTAATGTATACAATTGTTTCAACTACTTCAATTTTTACTTTTCTTTAGACTTCTTTTCGTTTTATGTTAATATTTTATGAAGTATGTGTATAAACTATACACAATCGAAATTGACGTGCAACATTTTATTGAGATTCATCATCTCGTTATAGCGGTATAACGTGTTGGTAAGCGGCCGGTATGTGCCGATATCAGCCGAGAACCAATAGTAAATAAAACCGAATGACGTTATAATAAATAACATTTTATTAGTATGACTAAAAACCAAAACAGACCGTCGGTGGCGGTTAAACGATAGTTAAATAAATAATTTTACAAAAAAAAAATAAATAAACAACTGACAATTAACTATTATTGAAGCGGATAAAAAACCGAAAATAGTTTTATTGGACGTCGCTGCCGATCTAGTTGGATACCTCGATGCCGTTCTTAACGAATTTGTTGAGCACGTCCGCGTACATGTTCTCCACGTTGGTCGCGTACTTTTGCATGTTCAGGTTGCTCGTCCGCTCGATGGTACCGTTGTTGGTATCGTTCCTGATCCCTCCGTAATTGGTCAGCCCGTTGTACACCGTGCCCACGCTGATGATGCCGTTCTTCGCGTCGACGTCGTGGAACTCGCCCTTGTTGATCGTGCCCTTGTTGATGTTCTTCGTCAACATGTTGCCGTTATTCAGCTCGCCCTTTTCCACCGACCCTTTCTTCACGTCCATCTTGTTGTTTGACCCCGAACTGGCGACGTCCACGCGCATGCTGTTGTCCCCGACGCTCTGATCCTGGCCTTCGTCCTGGCTGGCCGAGGGGTTTTCCTGTACCGTATTGCCGGACCGATCGGCCGTGTCGTCGGACCGATTGGCCGTGTCGTCGGACCGATTGGCCGTGTCGTCGGACTGATCTGCCGTGTCGTCGGACCGATTAGCCGTTTCATCAGATCGATTAGCCCTGTCGTCGCCAAGGGTCAGATGAAGTTCTCCGTCGCCGTTCTTGTCCTTATTGTTCACGGTCGCAGAGTTCACAGTACCGTAGTTTATGTTATAGTTGTTTATCGTACCGTAGTTTTGATCGCCAGAGTTGATGTTTGTGATATTCTCGTTCTGAACACTGGTATTATCATTCGGTTCCTGTTCAGCGTTACGATTATTTTCGTTTTCGCCGGTTACTTCGGCTTCGTTTCTAGGGGTGACCTCTGGTTCGTTTTCCGGGGTGACTTGCGGATCGTTTTTCGAGGCGACTTCTGGCGAGAATTCCGCTTCGTTTTTACCGGTCTCTCCGTCTTCGTAACTGCGTAATTCTTTGTGTTCGGCTTGAACCATCGTATATGTACCGCCGTTGCCGTCCGGGATTTGACACAGTTCCCTGTTGTCCTCCACTATGGCCGTCACCGAACTGTTCACTTTAGTCGCGTCGTCCGACTCCGACACCTCCTCGTACCGATACGTCTTCTCGTCGTGCTCGGTAGTGTACTTGGTCAGGACATTGGTAATCCTGGTGATGGCCATGCGCACCGTCACCTTGCTACCCGTGTCCGTGGACTCGGTGTACGACTTGAGCACGAGCAGCTGGTCGACGGCCACGCACTTGAGCCCGTCGTGGCACGCCCGTTTCAGATTCGCCAGGTCCTCGTCGGACAAGTCTGCCGGCGACTTGTCGACAATGTTGTTCAGCTGCGGTTGAGTCTCGATCGTCAGCGACCGTTTTCTCACTTCGGTCCAAATGCTTGAATTCCGGACGGCCATTACGTAGTTCAAGTTCGATGAACGGTTATCATCGGATTGACTCGGTTTGACTGCCACAACCTCTGTTGTTTGCTCCGCTCCGCCTTGCACGTCTAAATCTTCGTACGTCACCGTTTTCGGCTGGACCGGGCTCGAGCGGCCCAGGACCGTCGACACTATCAGCGACGTTGCAAATAATACGAAAGTGAACGCCATTTTAGCGTTCAAAATAAATATAGATTAAAGAACTTTTGAAAATTATTTTATAATACTATTCGATGTTGGGTTTTCGACTTATAGGAAGGTATTGAGACGATGCTCCGCAGACCTGTTTTTTGTAAAAATTATTTGTAAGCCACGTTTATTTAATAAATACACAAAGTGTACACAGTTGTTCTCGGCGCTTTAAACTTACGTGCGCCGTTCGATAAATCACGAAACCATTATTGCCGAGTTGTTTAAAATATACAAACAGTTTTGCGTAAAACTTTTTTTGCATCCTCGCCATCGGGCAATATGAATTTTTCTAAATTTTTAGATTTAATATAAATTTTTCTGTTTTTAGATGGTTAGTGTTTTTAATCGAAATCGAACTTTCATTTCTAGCTCATTCTTGCGAGTAAAAGTTCCACGGCAGCAAGTGGAATAAGTTTTCAAAGAACAATATTACCATGCATGGTAGATGACCAACAGTGTCCGTGTATCTACCCAATATTAGGCTTAATCGTGTTGAAGCCGATCAAAACGCAAACACGAGATTATCAACTGTTAAAATATATATATATCAGCTACGATATAAGGGATCGCAGAAGTATTGGGTCTACGGAAGTTCGTTCAACGGCATAGTACTCACGTGCACGACACACACACACATACACACACACACACACTACTACCTCAAGTCAGGTGGTCGACGGCGACTGTATTTCTGTGTGCTCACAGAACAAACTATCGAAGACGATGTTTCAAGCGCGGCGGCTGTTGGTTCTAGTTCGAATGTACCTAACTACTCGCACAGCTGTTGAGATTAGGTATCACGAGGGATAACCAGCACCGTGGTACACCCGTACGTAATGTTACGGCGTAAAGGTCACGTATAAAGGTCAACGCGAAAGGACTCGTGATTGTCAATCGATGGCCGATGCGTTTCGCACACGTATTGCCCGTACACCCCGGGCACGTAACGCGCGTCTTGTCTCGGATGTGCGGGTTAATCTCGGAGACGCGGAACGCGACGACGACGTTCGTTTACGCTCTTAAACGCAAAAGTTTGTGGGCAACGCCGGGGCGTGTTCGAGGGGTAGGAAACGGTTAAGTTCCGGCGAGCACGTACGTGTGCCGTAGGTAAAGCGTGTGCGACGATCACATTCCCAGCCGCCTGTACGGGCCTCATCGTCCTCTTATCTGTTTAGCTTTCCCCGACCGCTGTGCCCGAATGGATATCGCGAATAAAAGTTTGCGGTAGAATAAGGCCCCTCGCGTTCAAAAGACGTTCGATACCGTGGCCGGCGGTGCTTATAGCGAACTATCGCGAATTTGTACCAAAAAAATAACGCCCTTGCGGGTCGTCGTCGTCGTCGTGAATGTTTAGCGTGTTTTTGCGCAAAGTACCGAATACGATTTTCCGACGAGGTCTTTTTTTAAAAAAGATCAATTTTCCAATAAACAATAAACGAATGAAAACGAAAAATGACCGATGACATAAGAAAATGTATACCCCCATACAATGTATTGCCTAACGAAGAACGTTAGACCGATCGGACTTAATTTTAAAAGTTACTAATTTCTTAACCGTAGTCCTGACTGTCTCCGAAATTACCTGTCAAACAAAAAAGTTAAAAATATAAAAATAATATCTCATCTCGAACGAAAATCTTGTGTTAGGCTGTCGTGGAAATAACCAATAAATATTTTTATTAAACTTAAAAGGTATATATTTATATTGCATTACTTTGTATTATTCATTCAATCAATTGATTTCAATTTGATCTAATAACGTATAATCTGCAAAAAATGTATATAAAAAATGAATACATTTTAGTTTTAAAAATACTAAAAAAGTTTTTTATTTAACAAATTTAATATATATTAGTGAACTAAAAAGTAAAAAATAAATTTTTATATATTTCTGCCTGGTACAGTGAGTTGGAGAGTATGATAGTACTTTCACTTTTGAAGTGTGCTCAGATAAAAACTTGGTGGGACTTCCTTAATCATCTTATTTATATGAATAAAATAACTATTGCCCATTTAATCTTAACTTCTATAATCAAGTTAGCACTTGTTCATACTTTGTAGTATGAAGTTCATTAGTTCATATGCACTAATATTCATATTAGTATCTGGCTAAAATATCTGAAAAAATCTGATTATATTCACACATTCAATTCTGATATCCTACCATTGTTCTAGTATTGATACTAATATTAAATGACAATTTTCACACTTTCAATTTGACACTGACAAATTTACAGCACTCCATTAACTTCTTCATATTTTGGTTTTTTTAAATTACTCACTTTACTTTCATATATTGCACTCACAAATCAAGTTCTAAGTTAGTATTTATTGCGCTTGTCAGGTTTTTATTTTAACGCACTTCAACAGTAAAGTACCCTCATTCTCACTATACCAGTCAGAAGGACATGAGAATTTATTTTCTACTTTTTAGTTCATTAATTAGTTTAATAAGAACCTTTTTTGTTTTTTTTAAAACTAAAATTTTTTTAATACTTTTTAGTTACAAACAATGTGTTTCTGTAGATATTCAACGAATATATTTTATATTATGCTAGCGACGCCTTTCCATTTCGGCCGGTGCATTTTTGTTGAAGGGAGCAGTTCCCGCCAACTAAGCACAATCCAATTCACTAATTTGTAAACACTCTAGTAAACGGACGCGGCTAAGAACAACATGTCTGGCCGACTTGAAACAATTTATCGCCCAGGTAAAAAAATAGCAAGGTCTACCGTGCTTCCTTGCATCTTGTGTACTGTACTAGCCCATTAAAGGACAAGTGGAGGCATTCCACGATCAACCTCTATTGCGTATAGCATCTAACTCTATGGTTATTGGCTCAACACGATGAGTTTCCATACAAGTTGGAATTTGATTGTGAAGTTGACGTCGGTGAAAGCCAGGCCATATTATGCCAGTTATCTTGCCTATTGTTCCATTTACAAGTCCCAAAGGGACATTACTCTGGCGCTAATGAATATTTCCTGTTCACGAGGGAGTTCGCCCGTCTTATTGAGATCGGTAGGAACGATAGCCTCCAAACCCCCCTTCAGCTCAACGATTTGCGTCAATCAACTCGTCCTGGGCAAGGATCTGATAGATCCTAGTACCGATGTTCCGGTATTGGTCTAGTACAGTATTATTACGAGCTGTGACCATGGCGTTTGTCGGATAGACACGAAGTGCTCTATCTAACGACCGTCATACTGTCGTGCACCGACAACTGATGTCATTTGATCAACAGAGACGTGGACAACAGATTGGTATGTCGGCATTGTCAATGAGGGCCTACGCGCGGCACGACTTTTTTCCCGATGCGTATAGTCGTATCATTTTCAACCGAATACATTTAACGGCGTTCGTCATGAATCTATGGTATATTTTGCTTATTATATTTTACAAGTTTTGATCGAATAAAGGAATTCGTGGTTCGCGGCTGATCACAACATCGACGACCACTCGCATGCGTATACAAGTCAAGCCCGTATTTGCACTGGAGCAAACGGCAAAGACAAATCGACGCTCAAAGGGTGCGGGTGTTGCGACGACGGTGAGCAGACGACCGACACCGTTGGGTCCACTCGTAGAATACCGGTACATTGTTGCTATTGTTCATAACGCAAGCTATATTCAGTAGTGAGAAACATCATAATATTAGTATTTTAATACAGACCCGTGCTAGCCGATATTAAAAAATAGTTACCAAAATACTCTATTTTCAAATTGATAAATACTAAATTTTATTTAGCTTTCTACACCGTGTGGAAATCCAACTTTGAATACTACTTGTGGACTGTATGGGCGCACGTAAGCATAACACTCAAGCTACAAAATTGATTATAAGTTGCGCCTACGTGGCTACGTGGAATCATAGTTCATTGTTTAAAATATACGTTTAGAAACCACGAATTATGGCATGGAAGTGGACTTCACCTGATGTGCTTGGTTCTGTTATTATCATACAATTTTTCCAATACCCGTTTTTTTTAACATTAAATAAATAATAGTTTTATCCTTCGATGGTAACAATAAATACATATATTCTAAGTGAATAATATATTAGTTGTAAAAAGTTTAATAATTATAAATTAAAGGTAAAATTCAACTCAGATCATTAGATATACCCACAAAGCATGATTTTTCGTGAATATTGTGTACCATAAAGTTTTCATAATTCTTACATTTTCATAGTACATGTATAAATTATAAACGCGTGTACATAATATATACGTGTGTTTTGCACTATTGCTTGTATACGTATATTATGTTCGCACGCGTTGCGTTTTGCTAACAGTGACGTCGTCAGTAAATATTAAATCAATTATTTTTTAGTCAAATTATAAGCAAAAAAAAAAAAACCTAAAAAGCAGTGCGTGTATAGTAGCCGGCTAACCTAACCGACCAATTTATACTAATTTAATTGCGCAGACAAACAGACAAGATTCGAAGTTAAATAAAAACCTTTAGTTAAAAAAAAAATAAAGGTAAATAAACTTAAATTCAAATTAAATCCCCATCGAAATATAAATATTTATTTTAAAAGGACCGGTCAACTTACGCAGGTTTTTTTTACAAATTTTCATTCAGGTGTGTGAAAGTCCTACTTTCTACACGACTTTGCAATAAATAAAGTGGACCTGATATTGATGTCGAAAATATATAAAATATAAAAACAAAATCATGATTTTTTTCACCCTGTAAAACACTAGACGCACCGAAAGCATGGGGCGCGGTTTTAATAAAAGTGCCGCGTCCCCCCCCCTCCCGGAGGACTCTGCCTTAAGTCCAATCGATATTCGTACCTGCAATGTGCTCGACCAC
Organism: Periphyllus acericola; assembly: GCA_949715065.1. Lineage (NCBI taxonomy): Eukaryota > Metazoa > Arthropoda > Insecta > Hemiptera > Aphididae > Periphyllus > Periphyllus acericola. Next base: position 46,258,806 of record OX454266.1, on the reverse strand, counting down.
GGATGTATTCGGCTCTGAGAAGTTGTGCAATACACGTGGAACCGACCTACCAGGAGCCCATGGCACGCGAATCGGTAGACTGCAGACCATTCCACTCGCACGCAGCAATATTATACGTGCATATTATTATGACAATAATGACCTTCGGCGACGACGTACGGACACAAAATTACAGACGGATCATTTCAAACAAACGTGGTGGAAAAAGCATCGCAATTTGCAACATTTAAACCGTAAGCGAATTTTCCCAGTAGTGTCTGGACGCGCGCGGGGGGATCGACTCGGGTAGGACACGGGGTGAAAACGATTGACGATGTAATATATATCCTATCGTCGGTGCGTCACGAAAACAAACGAAACACTTCAAACGCTAGTTCTCATTGTTATCAATATTATTGTCGGTAAAATTTCTTCTTGCAACACAATGTGCGCGCGTATCGAATGCGTTCAGTTCGGCCGACGAAAATCCACCCGCCATTGTCTTGTCCGCGGTTGCCGGACCGACTGTGCTTTTTAAAAAAACAAACGACGGGTACATTTTAAGTAGAGGGCAGTCGCCACTACTATCTGTACGGTGACCAGGCACCCATATTGAACTTTGGACCCATGTACTATAGTTCCTATAGTTCCAAATATGCTAATGAACAAATCTAGACCGGGCCATAAAATATAACTCTAAGTGTGCGTTGTATAAATGTCATATTTATTGATAGTTTACGAATTATATTATTTAATTTTAGTACAATTTTTTTTTTGTTTTCACGCTAAACATTAAATTTGAATGACAGATTTTAAATTTACAATATGTGTGCTCTTATATGAACAAACTCGTTAGTGACATCGTCAAAGTTAATAATGGCTGCTGAGGTATGCTTAATGGATAGAAGTGAATTCAAACGTTCCAAACCAGTTGTAGACCTTTGGCAAGCTTTTAACAAATTTCCCAATTTACTAAAAGATCTATCGGCCTCTGCTACGGTAACCGGAATAATACAAGACGGACCAAGACCAACAGATTTCCAAACAAACGTTCAACAAACCCCACGTTCCCAAAAATTTTGTGTACATATTTTGCATAAAAGGAATGAAAGTTTTAATAGAGTTCTAAAAGTCACATTTCGGTAGGTACTTCTATGAAATGTTGAAGAATAAATGGTTTTTGATTGTGACAGTTCATCACATATATTTTCTGATAAATCCGGTTTGAATTTTTGTACAAGTATTTTAGTTTTAATTTGATAAATAATCCCAATAAAGGATCAAAAACATAACAAAATACATTTTCCGCAGCTTGAAACCTTTATTCTAAATAAGACACTATAAAATCTATTTTATAGTAAATAACTTTATGTTTCCTTATGTTTTTTTGACGTAGGAGATTCTGTTATTGTTGTTTTTAAGTCGAAAACATTTTTCTTTTTTTATTCGTCTTACAGGTTCTGAAAAACGTGGTATTGTTTCCATTTCTGAGGCGGGTCCCAAACTAAACGAGCCCCTATATTGTGGGTTCAAAGATCCTTCCCCCTATGTAGGGGATCTGACAGTGATACCTCGCATGTGTACATGACTACAGTGGAAATAAACCCCAAATGGTCCTCACTGGTCTTGCCTTAAACGCGTACACTATTATACTATTATTTAAGTCGAAAACAATAATTTCACGATGGCTCGGTAAAATCACGCAGTTTTTTTTTTGTTTTTAAATATCATGATTTCAGGAATCGTATTGTCGTGTCGGTTTCGGCGCTCGTGTTCGGAAAACATTTTGATGACTATCAAATAGTAGGAACGCGATCATAATGTTTTGATGAATAATAACGCGTTATTATGCGTTCAAACTGGGAAATCCGACCGGTATCTTTGAAAAACACGTTATGTATAATTATAAAACTCGAGCTCGCAGTCCATCGTTCGAGCGCAGCGCGTTTTTCAAGTCGTCCGAGCGTTCGATAGTTACCCACTTACCGTATACGTACGGTAATAACCACGCTCGAGCGTAATTAATTTAATGGTATACAAGTACGGCGACGGCAAGTGGAAGAGCACCGATTAATATCGTATACTATTTGTTGTACAGGTGTTCGGCGTGGAGTAGGTATAATATGTAGGTACCAAGCGCGTAGCGTACATACGAGGTGTGTACAGCGAAGACCAGCATCGGTGATTCGTTTTAAACTACCGGCTGTGCGGATGGTACGAATAAGGTAATGGGTACATAATACCGGAGCTGGGTTCACATGCGCTACGTGGCCTTTTATAAATATCAAGTTCACGGACAGTTGTCTGCTAACTCATCATTGCCTACTTTGTTGTAGGACAAAACATGTGCGCTCGATTCTGATACACGTGGTGATAACCGTCCGCGTGTATGTTCGGACTAAGTTTCCTGTACACCCGTAAGCGCTAATATGCCTCTCTCACTCTCCGGTATCCGTTTTCCCGAAAAGTTCTCAGACGTTTACATCGGTTACGGCCATCATAACGAACGATCTCTGTCCAACCGTATTACGACTGCTAGCGTTCGCGTATGATCATAACGATCGAAAAATGTACGCCGCCCACTCGTTCACTGCAACAATAACGATGCCGATGTCGTTTTCAGACTGTTGCGGTCGTCTGAATCGAAAATGATCACGCGTTCGGCCCGTCGGAAATGCTTTACTATATTCCTGATTATATATTCGGATGAACATATTGAACGCGTGTAACGACATGACTGAACCTATACGGGCGGTTATACCGTGTGCTCGTCTCGCGTCGGAGTACGGTGTAAAATAATATACTTTCCTGCTTTCGTCCACGCTTAAAAGTTAAAACACGCGTCGCGCTGAACAAACAACGTTAAGTGCAATTTAAAATCCTGTACGGTGATTTTAAGTATCGGCCGTGCGGTGCACATTTAAATTTGTACGCAGACGCGTAATAAACTATCGAGTAACTGCGGTAATTACCATTAGCACACGAATCAATCATCCGTGCGTCCGAGTGTTGGTATTTTTTACTTTTATTTTTTTTTTTCCACGTTTTTAACCGTTTTTTGATGTTAAGCGTCAGACACGTGACATTTGGGCGTTCGATTTGAACTATACTACGTGAATCTTAGCTGTGGATGAAAAAAATAAAAAAATCATTTAATTAACTTCGACTGCTTTTGCGGTCCGTAGACGAGAAATACAATACAACAACAATAATAATAATAATAATAACAGGGATTTTCTCGGGCCGTGTTAATATAGGTTAATATATTGATTTTTTTTTATTCTCCTTTCTCGACCTCGGACAAGATAATAGTAATAATAATAAATGTATCGGATGGAGTAGAACGTAAAGCACGCCGACACAAAACACATATTGGCCCCGAAACATCGTTACAGTTATGTATAAACTATAAATTATAATCTTCGAATGGTTTTCTTTTAAATGGTATATAATACAATATACAATGTACCATGCAAATTCTTCGTCTTACGATTTATACATAATGGCGGTATTATACAACGCGAGTGTTCATTTGGTATCTTTCTTTTTTATTGACGTCTTTTAATGAAAAAGTTATCGACTAAATGTGGAAAGTTTTAAAGCTCAACGATTTTCAATAAACACTATACACTGCGACTCGCAGATAAGACGTGAAAACCGTGTGTTTATCGTGGCCGCGGGTAGGAAAATGTCACATGAATAAACGGAAGAAATACGGACCACGGTCCAATAAGAATTTTTAAAAAAGTAATTTGTCCGTAATCTGCTCCACCGATTGTAAACCAATCAAGCCCAGTGTACATAAAAGTGTAAAATGTAGTCGCGCTCGTGTTGACGTAAATGATTCGCAAATCATGTTATTATTTCGATAACAAATCAACGGGTACAATATTATAATATTGTTTTGTAAACGCTGTGCGGGTACAATAAATGCACCGAAAACATTACGCCGTGGCGGTGTAATACGATAATCTTACCCGTGGAAGGGGGTAGTATTTCCCTTGAATTATCGTGCTAGGGGTTAAAACATTCTAAGAAAATATTACGGGGGTTGTAATTATCCTGGAATAATTTTAGCCCCTATTCCCCTGGCGTTATTATCGGGGGTAAGATTTTACTGGGACACCGCGATGACTTCCTTATGTCTCAACTCGCAATCATCACTAATTAATTCTCCGATTATGGTTTATGCAGGTGAATAAATTGTTTGTACTGTCGTTGGTATACTGTTCATATGGAAATTGTTTAAGTCATCATCATCATCAGCATAGTACAGTATAGTAATACACTGAAATCGGAGGCAAACGTGTTAAGTATCCGGGATGTAATTTGTGCATTTACGAATATTGCCATCTGACCCGGCAAACGTTGTTTTGCCCATAAATAATTTCTACAAATTTTATCTGTACGGAGTTGCCCGTAAAAATAGTTACGAGTTAAATACTATTAAATTTTCAAGTTTTATTGTTGAACGCAATATTATGTATTCAACGAAAAAAATATGTATCGCTGTAATGTATTGTTTTTCAATTATTTTACTAATTTATTAGGTATACGTAAAAAAAAGTCCGTTGTCACCTGATTTTAACCCCTTGGGAATGAATTAGGGTAAAATCCAAAGTATCCTTTAGAGTTTAGACACTTAAAAACCAACCAGCTTCAATCGTTAGTAACGATTGGCGATATCGGTGAGGGAAATCTCGACGTACGGACACAACGGGCGTTATATTTATGCATCTATACATAGTTGATACGACCCTCTACAGTATTTATACGTACGGGCGGGACTCTTTTACCTCACAACCTAACAATTCCACCGATTCCCTTATCCGCCAGATTTAAAAATCGATAGTATGTACATTGTGACATCGATGTTTTTAGGAAAATTTTTATTTTTTGATTAAAAACTAAAAATTGATAAATTTGTTAAAAAAAAAAATTTCATAAAAAATAAATCATTAATGAATCATCATAACAATAATATATGAGTATATAGGCATTTGTAAAAAATGTACAAGTTTGCTTAAAACGATTTTCATATACGTAAAATAAATAAATATAATATAATAAATTGTGCTCCGGGTCTCGAATTCGACGATCGTGAGTAATGTTTGGCAGATTTACACTTCTTAATTTTAAAGAAACATAAGGAAGAGGTGGGGTAATGTGAATCGACGTTTTTTCAATTTGGCGGTTAAGGTAATTTATGGTAAAAGAGGAATGATGCGGTTTTGGCGGAAAAGGGTTGTGCCCTTACGTGTACCGTTGTCCATATAGTCTAGTAACTAAATCGGTTAACGCGTATCATATTTTGTTTTAAGAATTGCACCACTCGCGGTATGGTGTACGAAATAAAATATTTCTTAACAACACATTATATGACATAATAAAAACAATATGAAATCTATTGATTTTAACTGCTCCGATGAACTCAAAGAGACATATAATAACCACATTTCGTTCTGTTCATCGCTGGGAAAACACATCATAAATTAAATATTAATTTTTGATATACTCGTATTTGCTCAGGAATTTAAATTTATATCAATTCGGGCAAGACAAATAACCGAGTACGTGAAAAATAAAATCCATTCCGAAGCGCAATTGTGTGAAATACAAAATTATGACTTTGCAGTCTTACACGGTAAAATGTAAACACGTACGCAACCAAAAGCTACAAATCGCACTTTTATAATATTATAATCACGCAATGTAAACCGATAAATTTTTTACACCATAAAAATATCAAAATAACTGTGAAATCATAAAAACAATATTTTTGAAAATCGTTTATAATTTACATTTGAAAAACATAATTTAAAAAAAAAGACAGCTTGCCATATTAAGTATGCCATAAACATGTAATAAACCGTTTTTGGAAATTTAAAATTTAAATAATAATAGATTTCCAAGAACTGGGTTATCAGTGTTGTCACATTAGATCAGCAGTTCTTATTTCGTGCACTGCGTTGCCATAAGGTCACCGTGCGTTTGGGACCTCTGCATTCGACGAATGGTTTTTATTCATTCACCAGGAAAAAATACATATATTGTTTAATTATTTCTCATTTAATTTATTTATATTTATTATTGTCACAATTTATAATTATTGTTTTATATATATTGATATTATTCTATCTTTGTTAGTGATTTATATTTTATAATAATTTTTTTTTACAAATTTAAAATTTGTTTAGTATTAGTTGTATGTTGAGCATTAGCATTTTTTGAATTGGATATGCCCCGTATACATACATAAATATAAATAAATAAATAGACAAATAAAAACAAACGTCGTATAATCGAAAAAAAATTATACAGACAATATCTTAAATGTACAGAAAACGAATGTGATCAAATGTAATTGAATGACAATGATACTTCATCAAAAATATCCTTCCTATCCAACAAAAAAAATGTAATTTTCAATATACTATCTTTTTTAACCATACAGGTTTTTTAATTAAATTTATATTTCTTCTCTTCCTTTTTGTAATTAACTTATATTTTATGTTACTCCCTTTGCGTTTTCCACTAATACCTAATTGATACAAGAAATTATAATGAATTATTTCAGTGCGCTTTGGTATTTTTCCGATCCAATAGATGATTTACGTGTATGATTTAGAATTTTCAATGAATTACGAGTTTTTAAATATACCATCGTTATTACGGATGCACTTAAAATGTATGTTATTATTTTGTATAGCTGTTAGAAGTTATTAATACTAAAGCTCGGTGTAATAAAACTAATTTATTAAGTTATTGTCTAGTGCTTTTAGGGTCGACGACCTTATTGCCTTCACGGGCCAAGAGCATCTTTGAACTTTTAAAAAGGTTTACATTAAAGTAAAACGTGTAACACGAAATGAAGATTCAAACGGTTTTTTTTTTTAATTTACTCTTCAAAAATGTACGTGCACTGTACATATACGTTCTCATTTTGCGGCGCTTAGCGTCTCCAAAAACCAAATAATTTTATCTCGAATCCTCGGTGAACATGACTATTAGTCCTGACACGCACTGAATTTATACACAGTATTATATTTACATATACACTGCTATACGATCGAAAACTTTTCGTAAGGACAAACACGCGAATAGTTCACGGAAAAATATTGAACCCAAGGATTTCGTCGGAACTGACGATGATGATTACACCCTAAGACCGTGGTGCAATCCAAATAAACAGTTGGAACTCGAAATTACGAAAATCATAGACCATGGGCAGTCGGATACACTATTAGTGGCTTGTTCACGTGGAGAGGGTTAGAACTGAGAACTCCCACCCATCGCATGGACCTAAGATAATAAATTAACTTTTATGCGCGACACCGTTTTTTTTAAAAATTTTTTTTTTGTATTATTAGAACTTTGACTTGGACCACAAGCTTAGTACCGTAATATGAACAATTTTTAACATATTTTTCTATTCTTTTCCATCTAATTTATCGGAAACGCTATAAAATTGTAATGGAAATGACCAACCAAGCCTTTGGAAACCGTGGCAACTTTGCTTACTACGACCGATACGGCGAAAAGCCGAAAGGTCATTTTCGACATTGTGACCGTTAAAAACCTACATCAGAAACGCCGTGTTAATGGATCGTTTACATTGGCGGCGTACAACCGACCCACGGCCATCGGTTAATTCTAATGTGGCGCCCAAGTAAATTTCATACTTCCGATGCCTATACCTTTACGGTTGAATAACGCGATCGCAACGTTTTGGTCCGGTCGAACTATTTTTTTCTCCTTTCGACTACGAGCATATGTGTTTCACCCGTTTTCGTAACAAATAAAATGCAGACAACTGCGCAGTACGACGAACGGTCGTGTTCGTGCAGTTTTACGTTACTGTTGCAACCCCGTGGTGAGTTTCGCCCTTGGATGTGCACCTGGACGGGATACCACGTGTCTCGATTGGATGCGATCGTTCGATAAACGTATCCGGACATTATTATTGTCGACGACGCCGTTGTGATATAATTGCTAGGTTCTGACGCGAATAAAATATGTTTACCTAGTCGTATTGCTACTACGATTTGCCTCTACAACACGCGTTATCGAAGAAGGAAAAAAAAATATCGAATTTCATGACGTAGAACACTAGATTTATTACGATCTATAATTTACACAATAATCCCCGTGTTTGTTGTTCTGACTGCAGCTCTGCTTCGGGATGAGCTCACTGCTCGGAATATGATGCGAGTGTAATGCGTGTTTATTAAACATCGAATTCAGTCGTGCCTGCGGAAAACCGCGCGCTGTACAGCATGTACACGTTATGCATATTTTCATAATGATATTAGGTAAAAGTCTTGTAAAAAAGAAATTGTAATAACGCTTCGGAAATATATTGGATCGTTTAAAAAGTTTTTCCACCTTATTGAAAATGTGAAGTATTCAAGTTTCGCGTGTACTTAAAACAGAATAAAATATAATGAATATTTTTTATATTTTCACGGTAAACATTTTGTATGGAGATAAAAAAAAAAACATTCTGTGAAAGACTGTGTACAGAGGCCAGAGGCGGGATGGAAACAGAAATAATAAAAAATAAAAATTTCTTCATTTGACGCATAATTACTTTTAAATTAAATTATTCATATTTCCTTCGACACATCAGACAACTGCATTACTTGCATAAACAGTAATTAGTTTATTTGAACTTAACTATAACCAACGTAACACTAATGTGGCTGAAAATAACGAAAGCTTTATGTATACATAATGAACAAGTTCATTAAAACTAACCTATCATTTTTATAAAAATGAAACTATTAAACAAAGTCACATTGTCAGTTTATAATTGCAAAAACTTATAAATACCTCTATGGGCTCAGTGTAACATAATTATAAATCGCTACATGTGTAAGGTCCAGCAAATAACAACGTCTATAAGTTTTAAATTAAAAATTGTATTTTACTACAAACATTGCCAAATCAAATCGTATCGTTGACAATATTATTCACAGCATATCATGGGTGCAGTTGAGTCAGACGAAATTCAGTTGAATTAAACAGAAACTTCGTATTCCGAGTGACTGTTTAAGGTGGCATTTAACGATAATCGTACTTACAGTTGCCGTTGGTATCGAAAATATAATACTATCAGATGACAAAGAAATGGTAAAAAAAAAAAAAAAAAACGATTCACTTGACGTATTTATACAACAACTCGATTGCTGCGAGGAAATAGGAGATATTTTAAAAGTGTTCGAAAACGGCTATACACGTTCACGTAGGTACTGACAAATTCAGTGTCATTTTTAGTACAGATTTTTACCTGAACTGTGTTTCGACCGTATAATACATATATATTATGTATTATGTATTCATAGATTATCGATTATTGCAATATTACCATCTTTGTTGGTGTTTCGAATTTTGATTTCCAGCGTCGAATTCAGCACAATAATGTTGGAATCATTATAATGTCGTTTGACGAAATCCATTCCTCAGATCATCGCAGGACATCTAATCGCTTACGAACGTAGTCGGCGAGTGTGGTGTTAATTTCGGTAAAACGTACTCATGATCTTCACCTAACCAGTCGAATCTTATCAACAAATTTAACAATGACAAACGTAGCGGTAGATGTCACATGTAGCTCATCGAGTGGTATTCTAAGTTCTTATAATATTATAAGCTGATTTCCGCGGCACCCCCAAAAATAAAACAGGGATGATTTAAGGTCCGTTTAGATACAAACGAAGAGACAAAGGGTACAAACAGATACAAGCGATCGTTACGAGCATTAACCCGAAATTGACCGTGGATGTACTGGGAAAATGGGCTTGATAATGTAATGTTGCTTGACCATGGTTTTATTTTTATAAAAATTATTTTCATACGAATTACTATCCTCAGTATCTATAGCAGTGGTTCTTAACCGGTGTTCCGCGGAACACAGGTGTTCCGTGGACTTGGTATAAGTGGTCCGCCAAAATTTTAAGATCAGTAAAAAATTTTTTTTTCAATTTGAAATTTATTTAATTAATAAAATAATCTATCCAATTATTCTAATTAGAAGTTCATTTGTAACGACCATTTTAATAACAAAATGGACAAATTTCTTAAACGAAAACATAATTCTGGTACTGATAATGCAAGTACAAATAAAAGCAATATCAATGATGATACTTTCAATAATGAGAATAAAATAAAAAAGGTCAATAGACAATATTGCAATGATTATTTAAATTTTTGGGTTCTCTTATGTTTACGAAAATGATTGTCAAAATCCCGGTTGTGGTTTGTGGAGAAAAGTTGTCTAATAGCGCAAAAATCTTCAGGCACAAAGATCTCATACAAAGTATTCAATTTCAAATTTTTAAATTTTTTTTAACTTTTTTTATTATATTATTATTTTTTGGTGAGTAACACTAACATGTATGGCATGCAAATAATTTTATGCTATAAATTTATTGTTTAATATATTAAAAAATTTAAAAATGTAAATATACTTAATACTTATATATACTTAATACTTATACATACTTATATATATTTATTACTATTTTATTTTACGGTTGTGTTCCGCGAAAATCTTATTAAATGTTAAGTGTTCCGTCATTCGAAAAAGGTTAAGAATCACTAATCTATAGTGATCGTCCAGTCGATTGAAAATCACGTTGAACTATTTCGTATAATGCACTAAAATTATCTTCTATTATGCGTCTAGCCGGCCGTGGTATAGGACGTAGCTGATGGTTTCGGGAAACAATATTATACAAAGATTAACTATGCATAGTGTATCTATATTACATCTAAGATATAACTAATTAGTAATTGTACGCGGAACGCTCAAAATGGTATAGGAATCAAAGGCACCCCTGTGATTTGTCGTTACTTTAAGCTGTGATATATACAATTTAGCGATACATACTTATGTAATGTATAACGTATATTGTGTTATACGCACGTGCGTATTTACAGTGTAATTATGCATAGCTAAAATAATAATAATTACTGTACCGCAAAGGGACGTAAAGAGAGAGAGAGACGCGCGCGCGTACTACTGCGGTCGCCGCGATCGTCCAAAAAAGACCCGAGGTCATGCGAAAACGGTCCCGTTTAAGGGGGAAAAAAGCCCCCTTTGGCTACGTGCCTGCACACTATTAAACGCGCGGTTGTCACACGATTTACGTCGATAGTAATTATTCTTATTTGAACTATGCAAATGTTTTATTTGTGCGCTCGCAATCCCGCGTAACCCATAAAGCGACGACGCGTGCGACCTGTGCACATTGACGGTCGTTTTTCTTCTATTAACAATACCTGCATGACGTACTTCTATTTGATTTGTGCACGGTATCCGTACGCAACTCGGCGTCATATAATGTTTTATTCAACTATTATTTTGTCTAGTAAATGTTTAATTTGCCCTTTTCCAAAGCTTCGCCGTGTCTTTAAAGATAATGTTTTATGCAGCGCATCCGCACTACCACGAACCAGTTGTATTTTTATTGTGATCTCAGTGCCAAAACTGTATTCTTAATCGTCTGTTTTCATTGTAAATATGAATTATTGCTGTACTATTGTTAAACATTCTAAAAGGGTATACGCCCGTTTATATATAAATAAACAAATATAGTGTTATATACTATCCGGGGTGATCGAAACGTCGTCGTCAAACAGATTATTGCAGTGGACGGTTACCGTTGGGCCGAACGAAATATTAATATTATAACCATATATTACACACCGTGTTCTAATCGTTGTATAAGTGTCCAACGTGACTTTTCGATTTTCGACGACTCTATGTACACACGTTCGTTTCGCCCGCTACGAAAAAAAAAATATACGTACATCATGGTACACAACGCGTAATTATAATAATAATGCACAATAATAATAATAATAATACTACACTAATGGCTATAAAGCGTACAATGTAATAGGTACGTATAGTGTTCAGCGTTTAATCTTAAATGTCCTGTGCACAAATACAACTGACCTACATTTTTATTATGCGCGCGGTTTGGATAATCGAAATACGTTGCACACGTCGTTATATTATATTCACAGGCACACGGACATAAAAGCACTGCACTGCACGTGCAGTTTATAATATTGTTATCGTCCATTGAACTGGGTCATCTAGGTTGTATCTGCATGCGCGAGTTATCGGTTTCGTAATTAACAAATGTCATATCCGTTTTCGGAAGAGCTGCGACGATCGAGTCGTATGTTTTATCATAACGATATAGTGTTTCGTAAAGTTTTCAAAGAGCCTTTACCGTTGAAATAAAACGTATCGATCCGAAATCGAATACCTGCGGTATTACATGACGTACTGGCTCGGATAGATGGGAAAAAGGCACAGATTTATGAGAAATCGTAATCGTGTTTGTTTTGTGTATATTATCGTGTCCCTCTTGTCGACGTCGGAGGCGAAATACCGTTATAGGACATTTGGTGACACGAGACGATTGAAACGAGACATCCGCTTGTTCATTAATCGTTAAAATAATTATTACGTTAACCGTGGACGCCGCTTACAAGACTCGCTTCGGGATCAACACAATGTGAGACTTATAACCGAATGTATATTATAGGTGAAGTGGGGAAATAAATGAAATAAACCGTTTCAAATTAATTATTGACATTGTTTGGCTATTTTAATCATAAGAACTTTACTGATTTTAAATATTCTATATTCGTTATTTGTTATATAAAATTGTTGTTTGCTTTTGTTTTCTTTTACTATCGACCGTTTCACCACCAGACTGTTCGTACTTGTAATGCATTTTAAAGTAACGATCACGGTAGATAATCGCAGTTAGAGTGTAAAACGCGATATAGATCGTTGTACTTGTATAAGGCATGTACATCTACATTTTCTACCGAAAAATACCGCGAAATTGGGTAAGTCTTGTCACCTTATTTCATTTTCGGGTACTTGGACATGGCCCGACTGTTCCGGGGGATTTCGAGTCTTATGAGCGACCGCGTATATGTCCGTGAATCTTCAAAGGTGCAGTGTACACCGTATACCGTTTCGGGTACAACGGGCACGGATGTTACGGCCAACGTCTAGACTCTCCGGACGCGTTTTTACCGTCTAAATATTGGCACGTGATGCGAGTTAAGCGCCGCAGTGCAATATGTCACTGTGCAGTCACTGCAATCGGAACGGCGGGAGAAGGGTGCGCGGTCTTGACTCGAACTTTCAGCGTTAAGATCGTCGGTATAAGCTGTACGGTGCACGGGACACAAACGGCTTTGCGAACGGTAACCCCGTGGCCGATGTGTTTCGAGCGGTAAACTTAGACCGGGAGACTTGTGTTGCGATCCGGTGTGTTTAAAACGCGCTATGATACATGCATGTTTGTGCGTTGGAACGAGATAATCGGCAAGTCCGCAACCCCGTCGCTCGTACAGCTATTATAGAAGTGTCTAAACTGTTTTCGCACGCGGATCCCTGTGCGCGCACGTTTTTTTGGGAAATTCCGCTGCTCCCTTCTGATACGACGTGTTTTTATCACACGCAACGGCAACAGTCGCGCGAGTGCTGCAAGTTATAGGATTTGAGGTGTAGGCGGTGCTAAAACCTATTCAAAGATTTACCCGCGCCGAACGGTTTAACAATAATTATTATGTCATGTTCTCTGTTTCTATAGTTAGTCGTGTATCATCACAACAACAGAACGGTTTTAAAAAAACGGTTCTGTTCAAACAAAATAAATCACTTATTTTATTCTTTTAACGGCAAATCGAAACGTACCTACGTCATATGTTTACAAATATATTTGAATAATACGTAACCATTAACCGCTTAGAGGTTCGATCGTATAGGCGCGCAGCAGTGCGGAGTTCAACTCGCTCGGGTTCAAGGGTTGCCCACCCCTAATATCACAATGTCACCCCGCTGCTTTGCTACGACCGGGTTAATGTGTTAAGACCCGAAATATTTCAGCGGCAAAACGCTATACTGTGTTTGCGAAAAAAAAATAAAAATACTAATAAAAGAATATTGGAACTTAAGCCCGATTCGATAGTACTCTCTGTTTGCACCAACATAATGACTGTCATTAGCAGAATAATCACCTCGACGCAGGATCTATAATACAGTGGAGTGTATTATTTTATTATAATCGGAACGCGTCGATTATTTTCTTCTGAGAACTTATCCGGCCAACGCCCGGTGAATTCTACAACGAAATTTAAATTTCATATTCTCCGGTTGTTGCGGCTTTCAACTGTGTCCAGACTGCAGCCAATTAAATTTCATCAATAATTTAAATTATAAATAATTGTAAACTTAAATGACACATCAATGCTTCGAAAAAATAAATTATACAGACTTACGTAAAACCGGTTTTTTTTCCAGAAGCTGCTTCACTTGCATGCTTAGAATCTAGAATACTATTTTTTTTAAATAAAATCAATGGGTTCAGTCTTTAATTATTCTACTCAATAGCTGATATGTATTTCATAGTGTAACACGGATCTATTAATTTCGATTAAATCATTATTTCTACATTACTGATTATCATTTTAATAACGATGGGCCACAAGGGTATACTACTGGTATTATAAGTATACTTGAAGCCAAAAGTTAATCATAGTTTAGTATGAAACCTCACATTATATAAACAACGTTCAAATAATGTTATATATATATATATATTAAATATGTGTGTGTTTGTTAGATAATTACGGTATATGAAAAAAATATATATAAATTACTTTCAACATTAAGGTAAATTATGTTTTAATTAATATCCCATGTATGCTTTTTATAATACTTTTTTAGACATAATTTCATGATACGTCGAGTGAACGTAATAATATATTATTACGTTAACGAAAATATTAAAACGCAGCGCAACTATAATGTTTCGAGAGCGTATATTGACGGTGTAATCGTCCAATGGGATGATGGTAAACATTACAATGAAATACATCATGTCGACACCAAACAACGTACATTGGATTTTAACATAAATCCAAAATATTATTCAAACAGCGAGCGTGTGTACAAACTGTTGATGTAAGCTGCTAAAAAGCTTTTATTTTCGACAAAATCACGAAATATTTGAAAACTTTTGTACTTATTTTAGTCAAAAACACACATTCAAATTGTCTACATCAAACATGATGAGAAACTGTCGAGGGTCGTATAATCTAAATCTACATCGGTTACCGTATCTTCATTATGAAAATTGATGCACTATTTTTTTTTAAATTTTTCAAAAAAAAATTACCGACAACATGCATTGGGCTATTTGTGATAACTTATCAAGTGATAAGTATCAAATAATAGAAATGAATACTTAATGTACATTCAATAATGTCAGGGGATGTGCAGAAAAACGACGAAAATTGCATACAAAATGCTAGTGACATGGTTAATGTGCATTCCCGCGGTCCATGTGGCGGTGACGTGGTGCATTCGATCGCAAATGGTTGTATAGTAGTTTTAAGTTCTAGATATAGAATAATGAAAAATACATAAAATAAAAGAAAAACATTTATAGCTTAATTAATTGTACCTATATTTATAGTATTTCGTTTATCGACAAAATTATACTGCGCATACCTTTAAACTATTTTCAGTCAGTTGTACAATAATGTGTACTTTGATTGTGACTTTTTCAGTTTTTTGTAATTTTTAGAAAAATTACTTACGAAATATAATAGAAAATTTCCATCTAAAAAGTTGTTTCGTGAAACTTTTAAGGCTCCCGTAGTCCCGTTACCAAAATTAATGTGTATAGACTTAAAAATAAGATAAATTCACGTTATAATGAAATTGATACAACCTTCGCTTCGCATTGAATCTAAAAAAAAAAAAAACGCAGATAATAAAACTTTGGCAATAATATTTTATTATCAGTTTACCATCAATAAATGCCATAAACAATCATTCAGGAAACATTTTTATCCTCGTTTCTTAAAAACTATAAAATTGTGTTTCTTTTTTCTCTTTCGTGAAATTTGATATTTATGACTTGTGTTACTTTACCTGTTGAACACATACATTCATTCATAGTAATACAATCATACTATCAAATATTGAAATACTCACGAATAAAATCAATAGTATAAGCGAAATGTATAATAAAACAAAAATCTCGATTCGTCATTTTTTTTTACATATTTTTCGTTATTTTTTGTTTTTGAAGAATATGACTTTTTCGGACGTATAAAATGCTTTACAAGTTATCTTAAAAATATTGATTCTTTTAAAAATATTTTATTGAAATTCCGCGGGTAATTCGTTTTTATCCGATGATTATATTAACTTATAAATTCTTTATTCACGGATTGACGTTTATAAATTGTTTGATATTTAGTTATTTTCAATGTTTTTTTTTTCCTAGTCAGATATTATTTTATTTCGTATAATGTTGAATACATTTTCACCTAGGTAATGAACGAACGAAAATATGCTTTGTGTCACGATCATGTGTTTTATTATATTTTATTAATTAATCTATATTGTTTCTATGGCTATAACACTAAATGTGGCAATTAAAACGAACATTTAAATGTTTGTAAGACTAAAGCGGTAATCGTTTAATACGAATCCATTCGACATATATTATAAAAGAAATGAAATTATAGTAACTGTAATCAAAATTGATTTTTCTAATCTTTGACAATTTACAATCTTAAGAGAATATTGATGTAAGTTGAACACGTATTTTTGATTGTGTTTTCGTAGTTAAATGTTTAAAATGTTACGAATTTCGAGCTACAAATACTTGGATCTAATCATGTATTATTCGCGTGATATGTACTACTAAGATTGTACGTATACTGTTGATACCAAAACTTAAAAAAATTTCGGAAAACGAACGTATAAAAACTAAAGTATCTTGATCGGAATAATCTGATGTGCCGCTCGTACGTGCAATATGAGACGCTTTTATTGCCAAACGACCGCCATTATTATTCCAATTCACGTGTAAATAATAAATTAATAATCATATAATTATGGATACATCCGAAGTAAAAAAGAAAAATCGACGCCGTATAAATGAGTTGTAACTTTACTAATTTACTATCATAAGTCAACCTGCGTAAGTTATGCGTTGAATATAATAGTGTTTGATCAGACGTAAGTAATTCACGCACTTCATTACAAACGCAATATGAAACCATCGACTTGTTGCATTGCAATGCGTATTACGTCGTCAAGCAGTTAATACCGTGGGGATGGTATATAAGAGGTGGTTGGTTTGAATTTTTTTTTTTTTCATGTCTGGAGACACCCAATATTACAAACCAAATCCATTGCATGATGTCCGTTTGCAATTTCTTCGTCACCGGTGGCACTAGCGCTTAGACAAGGAGCCAACGGATTGGACTTTGGGAAGTGAACCCATTAAATGATATTATATATTCTCCACTGGCGCGCGTCTATAAATACGGTATCCGTCAATGTTGGGCTATAACAAGGCTGACGAGAAGTTTTATAGCCCCGCCTCGAAATTTTGAATGTTAATTATATGTGATGCGCAAAGATTTTTTCACGCGTGCAATCGATTAATTGATAAATATTTGTTTTATTTTAACTTGGAAAACCGTACACATGTTGATACCACTAAATGGTTTAACCCGGCATGAGTGGCTTCGGTCTTTTTGACCGACAGTTTTTTAATTTCTTAAATAATTACTTATTGGAACCATATCGTTAACATGAACTTATACCGTTTATCAATATAAAACTACATTATTATATAAAAGTTAAATAGTTCATTGCTAAATATTGCTGGTGTAAATAGTTGACGGATAATATATCAAAATGTATAATTTTGTATTGTTCGGTCAAAAAGACCGATGCCACCTCTTATGTGTTTTTAAACGATGCCACTGATGCCGGGTTAACCCGTAATATCAAAGAATAAATCGATTGATTTAATACAGCCGAGTGTTGATAAAAAAAAAGCAAGAAAATTATACGTTTGTTTGAAATACGATGAGCTAGCGCACGGGGGAGGCAAATTATATACTAATTTTATAGAAAATAAATCAATGGTCGAGAAAGGGGGAAAAAGCCGGATTGAGCGAACTTCCAAGAACTTCTATTGGGCCTCGCGCACGGCATTTTGACGACCGAACAAAAGTCCGGCGGCAGCCGTCACACCGCGATTCCGGGAACTGTATCGATACGATCGGCACGCGTGTGCCCCGTCCGACACTCCTGGAACCTGTTTTATTATTATTGTTTTTTTTTTCTCTCTCGGCAAACAACGATGTCACGTGCGGACGACGGTCGAACGTCGCACGACGATATATAATGACGACGGCGAAGATCGTGTACGTTATTATTACATATCATATGATTACACTTATTATGCATCGATGATTTATAGCTGCGACCGTATGATGTATTTCGCTGTCCGGCTCGATTATGGTTCGTGTCGGATCCGTACGCAACAGTGGCGTAACCAGGATTTATTCAAGGGGGAGGGGTCCAAAAAAATGTATTTAACTATTGTTTTTCTGTCCTGAGTATATACGTACATTTCATTTTTTAATAAACACAATTTGCCGGGCTTAAGACCAATAAAAAAAAACAATTATTTTATCGACGTGTTATCGACGAAATACCTGTGTTTGTATGTACCTGTATTTTGGACTATGTCCAATTCTAATCTAATAACTAATAACTAATAAGTATTAACTATTGAGTAATAATCAATCTGATCAATAAGTTTCGATGAACATCTCACGGAAACTTTTAAAAATAAAAATAAAACTATGACATAAGCCAAGGGGGGGGTCCGGACCCGGGGTCCACCTCTCTGGGTTCGCCACTGGTACGCAACACAACGGCTACACCTGCGTCCGTCCGAGCGTTTCGCCGAAAGCTCTCATTTGTAGATTGAAAAAAAAAGAAAAGAAATAAAAAAATCAAACGCCTAAAAAACGTGACAACATCGATCGGGTCGAGCGCCGGTACGAGAAACCGCGGCACGCAACGTTTGGATAGGGCGCGTGACGAGAGGAGTCGAAGTTACGAGTGCACAGAAGCGTTTCGTGACCGCAAACGACGTTCTCGCGGGGACGACGGGATATTATTTACCGAGCGGCGCGCGTCAGATTTCGGCGTGATGCGATCAAATCATTTTTCCGCGAACACGAGAATAAAAAAAACGCAAAAGTCTTACAACTCGTTTG
The DNA here is from genome assembly GCA_949715065.1 of Periphyllus acericola. Lineage (NCBI taxonomy): Eukaryota > Metazoa > Arthropoda > Insecta > Hemiptera > Aphididae > Periphyllus > Periphyllus acericola. The sequence continues at coordinate 46,239,687 of OX454266.1, read as the reverse complement.
GTGCGCTAAGAGGCGAATAAAAAACGTGCGGTGCCCACGCGTCGAGTGTCTTTTTAATTTAACGCGAAGAACATTTGCCATTTTTCGCTATTTGCGTTTCGGACGGATTTCCAAGTACGGCTCCGCAACAGCACTGAGTAACGTTGAGATAGGTCGTAATCCTTGGCGATCGACGGTCGAAACGTGAACGCGTTCCTCCGAAAAACGGTGTATTTGTGTACGCGCAAGAATACGCGCGAAAACGCAATGTCTATAATAGTTCAGTAGGGTTCTCGGAAAATCATCTTTCAACTGTATATTGTACGATCAAAATGACGAAATGTATACGAGTTGCGAACTCGGTGTGAAAATGTTTCACTTACGCATTTCCACGGCGATGTACGTTATTTTTCTTCTGAAAAAATTATTTCGTTTCACTTGTCGTCGGTCCGCTTAGGTATTAAATCTCGGTACATGCGTGGTTCTAAAATGTTCCAAGTACAAAGTATACTTTTATCGACTTATCGACTCTGGCCAAATTTGGTTTGTGTTTTTCGTACCGGTTTTATTTTTATCTCGACCAACGTACTACCCCCGTCATCTGACTTACAAATGTCTCTTTTTGGTTTCTGAATAATTCATATTGAACATACTAAATAAGCTATTCCCATGTACGTGTACACGAAAATAATAAATGAAAGAATTCTGGTTTTCGTTAATGATAATTTAGAATTAATGTGTTTTGACATCCGGTACAACTATTAAAATGCTGCTATTGACCGAATACAATTCCTCTGGCCGTTATAGGTTCATTGTGTAAAATGCATTAATTATAATAGGTAGGTAGATCATGTCGTGATCTATTATCGCCATTGAAATGCGTGAAAATTAACGAAGAGATGGTATCTCAAGTTCCGTTACAACTTCAAGCTGATAAAGATGTTGTGCTTGAATTATTATTGATTTCATTCAAATTGTATGTACACGCCTTAATTCGTTACAAATTTTAAATTATAATCATCTGATCAACAATTGCAAATACTCAAACCAGTAAAAGCTATGTTTTAAAAAAAAAATATGATTTATCATTTTTATATATACGAGCGTACAACACAGTAGAACACTCAAACCGAATTGGAACAATTAAGTAAAATTTCTGTTTCGTAACGATTATTTCACGTAATACATAACATTACTTTTAAATTTTAACGAAACACATATTCACTTCTTACAACCTAAAATGCAGATATTTAATGTCTGTATACTATTTAAACATTTTTAATAATTTATTATTTTTAATGATATTAACTTTAATTATAAGTCATCATCCAACCGCACAGACCGAAGATGGTAAAATTTCAGAACACAAGTATAAATTACCTACACTACAAGTTTAATAAGTTCTAAAGTTTGTTGAATGCATTAACATGAGTTTGCAATGTTTTATCATTATTATTTTCCATAAATTGGTCGTGTACATACTGCGAGATGGATTTTATTCCTATTTGGTGTACACCACCAACGCCGCATTTTCCTTGTAAATAATTCAAGGCTTTATCCGAAAACTTTTTACCGATCATAATAGTAAATAAGTTTTCCTTGCGCGATAAAATTCAATTTCGACTAAAAATCAACCGTGCACTTGACATTAGGATTCACCAAACAAATTTGTTCGGTTCTTTAACAATTATGTACATATATTATATCTTCACTTACAAACAGTATAAAGCACATTAAGCGTATCTGCGTAACTGTGCTCGAGTTCTTGAGTCACAATTTTATCTCTGTTACAAATTAATCCGTACACAATGATACTGTATATAATGATTCAAAATATGCCTTTTGGTTTTAATTATAAATAGTATATAGGTAGGTACAATACGCATATAATATATAAATATATAATTAGATATTTATGCTAATTGTATGCTATATTCAATTGCATATACAATGCACCATACAACCTATGCTTGGAGTTGAATGCTCCCGCGGAGTGTGCTTTTCCTTAACTTTCCTTAACTTTCCTTAACTCCGTCGTTTTAGTGAACGCAGTAAAAAGCCCATAAAAATGATAGAATTGCAATTGGAGTTGCATACATTTAAAAAGGGATGTATACGTATTTAAATCTGCATACATATGTCTTAACCACCCCATACATTTACATTTAAATACGCTACATACACACAAAAGGATCATCATGAAAACGTTTTCATTTTATTATTATTCAGTCATGTTTATGGAATAACAAGGTATATTAAGTGAACTCTTCAAATATTAAAAAATAAAACGCGTACTTGAAGCAAATAATTATACAAGTCGTATAACTGGTACTAACCGAAACCAATGAAATTAATTCAAAAACTCAACAGACGCTATATCTAATATACATGTCATTAATTTTTTATTTTTTTTTTCATAAGCCATTCAATAAACTTGAACGCGAGCATATTAAATACAACAAATAACTCATTTTCTGTTGACGGACGTTTTGTGCAACACAAGATCATAATAATTTTCCAAAAGCATTAAGTTTCCGAATCATTGAGTTCTATATAAATTTACAAATACTCTAGAAAGCATCTAAATGTATAAAAAACAACTACCGATGCGATATAAAATCATAATTGAATACGTCGAACGCCGTCGAGTCCGTGAGCTATCGCGAACTTATAGACATACTAGCGAATTTTATTGCAACGGAAGAGTTGGTCGGAATTTCCATTACGTCATCCTCGTCGAGTTTATCCGCATCAAGTGCGCGTACATCTTCTCGGTACGTTACGGATCATCCACCTCCCCACCGAAACCAATCAACGCAGGAGTCCCTCAAGGTGCAGTCACTGCTCCTCTTTTATTCAACATTTTTATATCCGACCAACCAACAATACCCACTTCCCTTGTTGGTGATTTTGCCGATGATAAGGCAATAATAACCAACAATATCGACCCAATCACTGCCTCCCTCAACATCCAAGAACATCTCTCCCTCCTCGAACAATGGTACAAGGAATGGGGAGTAAAAATTAATGAATCTACATCCATACATTGCACCTTCACTCTTAGGAAGAAAAAATGTCCACCTATCATCCTTAATGAACAAATTCTACCTGTCGCACCATGCATTCGCTACCTAGGCATCACCATCGATCAACGTCTCACCTGGGCTCCACATATACGTAACAAGCTCTTAACCCTAAACGATCGTTTTCGTCTTCTCCGTTCTCTTCTTACTTCTCATCATATAAAATTATCCACTAAATTATTAATATATAAACTCTACTTAAAACCAATTTGGACGTACGGAATCCAATTATGGGGCTCCGCAAAACCTACAAATGTCAACCGTATCCAGCGTTTCCAGTCCAAAGTCCTCCGCGCTATAACCAAAGCACCCTTCTACGTATCAAATCATACATTACATAACGACCTAACCATCTCTCCTGTCAACGATGTAGCTAAGACCTTTACAGACGTTTTAATTTCAACCTAAAAAACCACAAAAATCCTTTAATCAAAGAACTTGCGTTTATAAATATACCTGGCAACCCACAAAAAAGGTTGAAAAGGCGGTGGTGTAGGGACCTATTAGTCTAGACCAATCTAACTCCTTTTGTTCTTCTTTCTATATCTACCTTTGCTATTTCCACTTATCCTTCCTTATGATATTTTCTAACATTGTTTAATATTGTTTAACACTTAACACTTTTTTTTTTTTTCTCATCTTTAACTGTAAAAGTGCCTTCACTGGAAGGTATCTTTAATCCGTCATTCACGCCATAGCTATCTATTTCATCAATTTCACTTATTGTTCAAACTATGTAACAGATTGTGGAAATATAAATAAAGTAATAAAAAAAAAAAAAAAAGTGCGCGTACATATTATTTCGCTAAGGATCTGCCCGATCCTTGCAATATTGTTACATTGCAATCGCAGTACCTCGGCATTTCACGGTGCGCGGTAAGATCCTATGCAGGGGTGCAGCTCGCGTTTCCACGATAACATCAAACGTACCGTGTAACTTGAGTTCATTTTATTTTTCATAGACAATAATTCGTAGGATCACGGTTTTCCGAGTATTATACAAAGCACTTATGAATGGATATTAAATTTGCAAGAATAATGTTCCTTCCTGTTGTTGTATATGCCAACTAGGCCAAAATTTAATTATTATAAAATTAGTAGAATTGGCCAGTGAAGCAAATGAGCTGAGGTAGCATATTGTAAATTAATATTTAAGACAGCCGGACGGACGAGACCGGGGGAGAGTGTGTGTGTGTGTTTTTGAAGCACGTATGTGTAGAGACTACGACGCCACGCTTAATTTTTGTTTTAATTAAAATTGGCCTTTTGGTGTGAATTATTGTTTTATTTTGAAAACCCATCAACTCTTAATAATTAAACTAATATCTATTAGCTTTGATTACTAAAGAGAGGATAGAGCGATACCCACGAAAGTGCGGTATACGACACTGTACAGTCTTTTTTTTTTCTTAGTTCAGTCACTCGCGTGATATACGGCAAGCTCTACCCACGTTTTAACGGGAAAAGTGTTTGAAATTCAAAAATCCGACTGCCTGACAACCGAGATCACAGCTGTATATTATCCGTGTCGTCGTCGTGGAACGTTTATACAGCGTTTCGATGAGATTTTTATATTTTTATAAAATAAAAAAAGAGCTTTCAGTACAAGACCGTAATATGACAACTCGACGACAATCATATAGGTATTGCACAAATATAATATCATACACGACTATACGTAGTGAATGTATTATATGCGCAATACAATTTTAATGTCATATAAACTATTTCGAGTTATGCATTGAAAAGTCTCTTGGCCACGTACCAAACGCAGTGTGCGTATTGTACGTCAAATTTTTTTTTGTGAATTGGACTCGAGTAAAACGCGTGTTTCTATATAACGGCTAATACGTACGAGTAAATGATGATAAACCATATTTCACAGTGATTGCGCGACAGTGTAGAGCGACAAACGCTTTCGTAATTGGTATAATACACTATCCATCCCGGTTGTAGTCGTGCGTGAATATAATATTGAACACTTAGGTACAACTCTGATTTTATACTAATACGACATTTAATATGATGACACTAAATCGACAATTAAACTCGAGTTATCGAGACGACAAAAAAACAAAAAAATGTAAAATGTTAAATGTAAAAAATCATTATTCGTACGCAAATATTTCATTGGTTAGGATAATGCGTTTAGTGTTTTTTGAATCGTTGACAATTGTTAAACTTGGTATACATAGTTTCACCAATTCTTTCTTAGACGCATAAATCTTTTATTTTCCATTTTCTACAATGATTGCAACCATATTTTATAACTTACGTCACGCGATTTCCTTCCGTTTAAATAAATAAAAACACTCCACCGTCACCGCTGCGGTACACCTTCACGAACACGTATAAACTAAATTTAATATGATAACACAGATAACACTTACGACGTACGAACGGATTCTTAAAATGTAAAAGTCCATTTACAAACAATAAGCCGATAAAAGTTCTGCGGAACGGAGTTATACTTGTTCATAATTAACATTCAATTTGGTGACGATCCACGCTAGTTTGTTTGAGATACCGAGATAACGTACTATTGTTGAAACAGTAAGAATCAACGGTTCTCATGTTGTCGAAACTCGAGTCGATATATTATTGTTTTCGATAAAGATAATATAATATACCTGGAAATGCGAACATTTCGGGCCGGTCATTTGAATGTTTACCGTGAAAAGTCCTTTTTTTTAATTTCTTAATTTTTACAACGCTGACCAAATTGCGGGAAACTATAGAAGAAATAACTCGATGGGCGAAAACGATGGCACTATTTTTTTGACCGGATCGATTTCATATAACTATATAACTGCTTACACACAATATGACAAAATAACATGGTAAAATTGTACAATGATATTTAATTTTAGCAAACATGTCTTTAAGTTTGGAATATTTACCATGCGTTTTTCGGCTCATTAGGATTTTAAGCTCGATCAAACTTTACTTAAGACTGAAACTGTTAAGTACTTTACTTTCGCTTCAACCAAACCGATACGTTTTATAGTTTAGACGTCGTGTTTATGCGCATTTTACGAACAAAACGTTCAATAGCAACAAACGTATGTGATGTATAACAATTGTATATAAAACACGAGTTGAAAAATGAGCTACCATTATTTACGCTGTTGTAATTATTATTAGCATGGCGATTATTTTCGCAAAAGTTCACGGACACGTCGGCACAAGCTTATTAGTCTCCAATCATAGGTTCCAGTAGTAATAAGAATGTACATTTAGTTCAGGGCCTGAGAACATACGTTCAAGATAACGTACAAACGACACACATAAAACAGAAAAAATAAAAACGAGATCATTATTACCTATCAAATCCGGCGTAACGATAAAGGTAAACGTAAAAAATGAAAGCCTAAGGCTTGCATTGAAGTGTTGAATGATCATTTCAGAAATGTACAATAACTCACGGTGCACAGAGCAGCATATCAAACGCAGCTCACAAACAATTCCAGTCACGACATAATCTATTTTATATTTGACGTATACTTAAATAACGTTTAAACGAGTACGTACACAAAGTGTGTGATTTTGAAATGTTTGAATTTATTTTAGAAGAAACTTTTACGCCGCGCCCCAACAGTTTGAAGGCTATAAATCCTGGGAATAGGTTTGTGAAACCGTTAGGAAGTTAAATAAAAAAAAGTGTTTTTTTTTTTCCTTATTGAATTATAACTTTTGTCTTTAAACATTCGAGACCGAACGCTTAGTGCTTTGTTGATTTGTTCAACGTAGCTGCGCGGTTAATCCGGGTCAACCATATGTCAGGGTTTGCCTCAGACTTATGCCGTATCGGAAACGGTAATCGGCCGACGCAGTTATTTGGGTGTAGGTCATAAAGCGGCTGCGGCGATTGTAAAAATATAACTTTGTCCGACCACGGTGACGACAACTCTTATTACGTGTACGCATTGCGAATCATTACGGCCTAGGCGATGACCGTATAACGTGGGTATCTCCCAGAAACTAAATCATGATTAAATTATCCAGTAAACGTAATTTCGTGTTGACATTTGTACACGGCGACAACTTTTACGACTTATAACTGCGCGTTATTAAAAGCTTTTAAAAACAGTGTACCACGAGTCCACGTCGGAACGCAAAGTTGTGTGACGACGGTAAACGTGTGTTAGCACGGATTTTAAGTCCGTGCGCGTGGTTACTGACGTGGAAGCGGCAATCAGTAAAAATTAAAATGACCCCGTTAGTTATGCGCACCCGGCTAAGCGTTCATTTATGGGGCGGATATCAAAACAATATGTATATAGTGAACATTTGTAGGGATCCATTCGATGTTTAAAGGATCGCAACAGTGTTGGACTTCAACAGTGCAAGAAACAGCCGGATATTTGGTTCCGACAAGTGAATGATATCGGAGCTGTGGTGTCCTAGCTCCGTTACAGGGTGGTTTAAGACGCCCGGCTCGAACCAGGTGTCTCGCCCGCGGCGGAGACGGCTTTGCTTTTCGGGCGAAGATATTCCAATGTAAATTATATGTTTGACTGAGTTATAAAAGGTCTAGATTTCTAGAACACGGTGTTTTTCGACGATGCTATGTTGCCGACCGTATTACATTTTTAAATATTATACGGTTTTAGGTAATATCCGGCATATGATCCAGACCGCTGGTCCGCGACCCTAGCTGCAGCGCCAGGGGGATGATAATCAAGTACCAACGATGCGATATGGTTATCTACAGCTGGTTTTTAAAGCGCCCCAAATTCTGCAATGCTTAAATTACATATTTATACTCCGTTTTGCAACGTGCATTGCGAATAACATGACGGACGAATTGTCATCAAACATTTAACGATGCTACTTCTGTTTAAAACCAACTTCGAGTCCTGGAGATTTACGCTTGGACTAAAAAATATATATACATACAGGGTGTCCCACCGGGATTTACACAGAGCGATATCTCCCGTTTTAATAGAAATGATCAATTTTGTTTTTTCTTGTTTTTAAAGATAATTTTGCTAACGATAGTTATCAGTGTATTATTAAAAAAGTTAAAATATAAACTTTTTATTTTATAGTTTTTGTGAAATTCGAAGATTCTTTTTCTGAACATTTTTACGGTTGAAACATCAATTTTCATAAGCTTCTTGATTTTTAATAATTTTTCTAGTTTATCAAGAAATTATGTAAATTGTTATCAACTCGACATTTTTCCGATACTGTTACTATTACCTAAAATGAAGTAAATAGTACACAACTTTCTAGTGAATTAGAAAAATTATTAAAAATCAAGAAGTTTATGAAAATTGTAAGTTGAACCAAAGAAAAAGAAGCCCTATAAAATGGCTATACTCGAATTTGCTAAAAATGATAAAATAAAAAATAAATTGTTTAACTTCTTTAATAACTTATATTCACCATACTATTGTCAACAATATTGCCTTTGCCCAGATATGCTCATAAAAAAAAAAAAAAACAGAATTTGATTATCTCTATGAACACGGATGTTATCGCTCTGTGTGAATCCCGGTTGGACGCCCTGTATATACAGCAGTGGTTATTAAATCAAATATTAATATATTCTATTGAATAAAATATTAAATTAAACAAAAAAACACGACATCGGTTGAATAGACGGAGTTTTTAAAATCCTCAGACTTCTTTATTTTTCGATTTACATAATTTGCTTACTAATAAATGATAATGCAACGATTCTTACTGCGGTGCTCCGATGCCAAGTACAGTGAAAGATGTGTGTACGTATACGTGCGGTTCCTTTCAAAACACAATGAAACACATATTCTACTCATTGTCAGCACTCAGCAACAACAGATTTCAAGCCAAGTACAGTGTTGAAATGCGTTTAAAAATACTTTTTCAAACACCAATAACAATATTATTATTTATTTAGTCTCGGTCTGCGTTGTACAAATACTGAAAGACGTTTTGAAATTATCATAACATTGTTTAGTATTTTACAAATTCAATACTTCATTTATTCTTGTACAGTGCAATGTCTAACTGAAATGTTTCCCAAAGTATTGCGACGAACCGCCACGATATCGGGTCTAAGAATAAATTTGAATCCTAAATTATTCACCATTTATGATTAGCCGCGATGCGACTTGTAAAAGGGCATTATATAAAAAAAAACTTAAGTCATAAAGGACTCCGACAGTCTAAAGAGTTCGGGCTGCTCTGGTCTACGTCACGTTTAAATGGATCTCGTTGGATAATATTCATCTCAACAACGAAGCCGTATTAAAATCATTAACCATAACTGAGTGTTACTGCTGGGTAGCTACTCTATTTAAGATGTCATCTTATATATATTACTCTCTGTTATCAGTTTATCACATATGCTTATTGCAATTGTTATGACAAATTGTATATTCTTTAATAAATGGTAAAATAAAAAAATTAACATAAAATTTGGATGGATGGAACACGTTGGTATGAATGTAGTAAGTATTTATAACTATTTAATTTAATAACACCGTTTTGTCCTCAATTTAAAAAAAGAAAATTTGTTTAAATAAATAGTTAAATCATAACTTTTTCATTTGTTCATCCGTTTATTACGATGTCAGAGCAACTTTTTCCACTGCGGTAATTCATTTAGGTAATTTTTGTGTGGATTTTTATGTATCGAAATTTAAATTCGAATGGGTAGTTTTTGAACTATTCTAATTTAAGTATTAAGAAAAATAGTCTTATAACTTATAAGTTATAATACCTTATTTACAATTTCATTTAATTGCCGATTGCTACTGATTCGAGATAATATAGCGGATATTGCATTTTTCATACGAAATTTTAAATTTTAATAATTCCGAAAATATTGGTCCGAATTTTTACCACGCTGTACCAGAAAAATTGTCCAAATAATATTTTGCGTAAAAAAAATGGTGTTTCCAATTTGAAGAAAACACAAACCGTCCGCTTTTTGTAGTCCAAGGGATATACTTAATATAAAAAATGTTATTGAAAACATTGATTTTATGGTAAGTAGAAAAAAAATCCAAATTCAAGCATTTATACGGCCAAAAAATGGTCGGGGCTGGTTACGAATCACCCCGTATAATTGTACCCGTATCCGATAAATGTAATCATGCACATATTTGTACCGATTGGGTCTGCTTTATTTTGACCAGCCATTTCTCGTACGATTCCGTTATTAAGTTCAAATCGGTTCGAAAATTTGTCGAAGCGAGTTCAGCCGATCACGAGCTGGGAAAATAAAACCGTCGTCGCAGCTCACATTATAGTCAGCAGTTACGTCGGAATGTCTCGAAACGCGAATGGGATCAAGGCGTACTGATGGTGTTCACACGGGAAAGCGTGCGCAAGATGTCATCTCGAGTAACGCGACCGCCCCGCGTTAGACGTGATATGAGCAAAAGCCGGAGTTAATGAGCCGTAGCGAATTGAAATGTTACGGCCAATCGAGAGAAGGAATTTGAACGAGACCCAGGTGAAGTGGAATAGACGATACATCCCGTCGAATGCTTGTGACATGGCTGTTAAAAAAATAAAAAAAGGCTCGAGTACAATATTAAGCTTTCTTTCGGGCGAACGGCGGCGTCGACGGCGCCGCCGTTGCGATCTCGGTTAACCGTACACGCTGAGCGGACGTGGCGAAATCGAGACTTTGAGAATACCGATTTGTTGGTGGCAACGTACGATGAAAACATTCGCACGGAATCGGTCTCGAACGCGTTTGCTCACAAGTTTTCGTAGATCCGTTGGCTGTGCTCGAACGGTGCACTTTTCCCGGTCCGCTACTGGTACGATAATTTTGTCTCATCGCGTACAATGATAACTCACCGCGACTACACTGCGCACGATCTTTTGCCGGAATATCAAAAAGGTACCGCGCGACACACCACCTCCTTATAGCGACATGAACAATATTGCAAATGCTATAATGTACGGTCTAGCGGTGCACTGGTTAGGACTTGGAAATCCTTTGGCGGGCTCGCCGCGTAAATAATGTATTAAGCCGCCGGTGCACTGTGCACGCGCTCGCAACGACCTACAGTCAGGGTATTTGTTTTCGAGCCATAGGCAATGAAAGAGACGTGTATGGTTGCTATTAAATCGATAACATATTACATGATAACACAGTCGTGGTAGCGCAGTGCCACAACTAGCTGGGCGGGGGAGTCTTACGGAACCCTAAAAGGGTCTCGATTCAGAAAAAAAAAATTGGTGCCCAGAAATCTGTAGTGCTCTGTTGGTCTAAGAAGTAAATTTGAGAGTGAGCCGTAAACAATGAGAGCCAAATGATTAATTTAAAAATGACGAAAATTCTCATTGTCTGACGATGACTGTACAGGGGTATAATATATATTAAACATAGTTCATATTACGCTGTACCTCGGGTTCCGTAAATAGCGTCCGGGAAAAAAAAAATTGTTGGAATTGCGCCGTAGTTTTATTAACAACTATGCGACACATTCCGCAAACAATTTAATTATCTGTATGACGCTAGTTATATAAGGTTTTTTCAATTTAAATTATGTTCAGTCCTTACATATATCGGACTGAATTATTAAAATGCGGTGTAGTGGACAAGGACAAGTACCGTAAGATTGTTGAAAAAGAAAATAAATTATTGACGGGGCTTCAGTGCGTCGAAACCATTTCGTTTGAATTTAAATACCACGCAACACCGTGGTCTTAACTTTTGAGAAAAACGTAACAGTGGGGCATGAGGCAGCGCACAGTGGTCAGCTTCAGTCGCCGATTTCTTAGCGACGAAGCTGTCCCGTGTGTACACGTGCGTTCCGAACACCCTGCAGATAATGGCCATAGTTCCCGAGTCTTAAAATTATAATAAAAACGAAACGAAACCAAGTACGGGGCTGGTTTTAAGAGTTATCACGGGTTCGGAACGTGACTTGAGAATAATAATACCGGCTACGATGTCTAACCAATATATTCGTTACGGGGGGATAATACCGATATCGTTACACAAGTACGCTCGGGATACGATAACTATTATTGATTCTAAAAAGATTGTTTATCATTCCGTTCGTACGATTCCTACGATTGACTGTAAACCCCCCCCCCCCATATTATTTAATGTTAATATTAATTTTAGAGCTAATAAATATTTATTTTGGCATTATAATGATTATACCTAGGTGTGTTGTATTGTATTTTATTTTAATATTGTAAAATATCGTTCCGAAAAAGAAGTGTGGTTATGAATAGCAACGGAATATTCTAAAATTAATAATAATAATATATATTTATAAACATATTATGAATAGCCAGCTATGGATGATAAACACTACGTCATTCATAAAATTGTCCATGTTTTCGACGAAGTGAAACGCTGATACAAGTGCACAACGACATTTCGTTATTCTCGTGGTCTCGTAAATATTAGACCGGTGGTCGAAAAAAAAAATGCTTACAACGCTTAAAACCGCGAAGGACCGCGGTACAACAGACGACTCTCGGTCTACGTTGCACTACCATAAGTACTTTCGGTTGTTCTCTCACGCGATCCGAGTTCCCCGCGTGCCACGTGTCCCCGGGGATCACCGCGAGTAGTACGTATTACATTGACAACAGCGTATAGGTATTTCGTTCGTCTCAAACAAATTAACGCAAAACGGCGACATTGCGCGATATTAGCCGACCACGTGCCGGAGGCTTGCACGGTACATGCAGTGCACCCCTTACCCGGGCGTAGGTAGTGTCGGTGGCGGATGTACGCATAGGCAACCCGACGCACGTGCCTAGGGCGCAACATCTATCGGGGGCGCGCCAAAATGCTTGTAGAAACCAGAAACTAGGCGACATGCATACGATATTTGTTGGTAAACCGTTTACATTTTTAACAAAACCTAAGGCGTTGGCCGACAATCGAGAAATGAGAAAATCGGTTGGATTACTTCAAGGAATTTATACAACATTTTTTGTAGAATTTAACGATTTTTTAAATGAAGTTTTACATTTCAAAGCTCACGTCAGTGTAAGTTCTATTGGGGGAAAAAACACGATCTGCACGGACTTCAAACATTTCTGTACGAAAAAGACCTAGAAAAATTTACCCGAACATAGAAATAATACTACATGTTTTTACTGAAACAGCTGTCCCCAATTGCTCAGCTGTTAGATCGTTTTCATGGTTAAAAAAAAACAAAAAACTACTTACGTTTTACCCCGACCCAACAAAAGTTGAACACTAGCAATTCTGAACATTGAAAATCAAATAACTCGTCATTTATCATGGAAATAAAATTATAGATATTTAACCAGGGATAAATCAAGACGCAAAATGAATTAACGGTAAACCAATTTATTTGACATAGTTCACAATATTACATATTGACTTATTATTATATATTTGTTTTAATTGTGTGCTTACATACGACCTATGATTATTATAAAGTTTAAGTTTTATTTTAATTGTTATTCAAATTTAAAATAATTTGTGATCAAATAAAAGTTTGATTGAATTTTGGGTGGTACGGGGCGCCAGCGTTTTATGCATAAGGGGCAGAAAAATGTCAAGTCCGTACTGGGTAGGTTTCATTGTTCGTACAGAATAATAAAATATTATACGATCATTGTACGGGCCTTCAATTAAAACGTTAGGCCTCATATTGTTTACGCGTTTATTACAATATTAATAGTTTTATTATTATTATTATTATTGCTTATTAAACGCGTAAAGGGCAATTTCAGATAATTTACAAATATGGTATAGGTGTGATTACATAGTTACATAATTACATAATTAAGTACATAAATAATTTAGGTAGAAATTTTTTAGAGTATACATATAATATGGTTAGTAGTATTTTAGTAAAATTAAAGTAGAAATAGAAATAGAAATAGTGGCCTAAGAACTATCAACAAGGAAATCAGGAACGTCCAAAGAGCCATTTAGGATTGAGTTTAAAAAATCTAGGTCTCCTTTATCACGGCGAGAGGCAAGAGTAGGGATATTTAAGACTTGTCTTATGTTGGAGTATTCATGAGGTTCGTGGTAAATATTCATTTTGAAGGTAATAAAGTTTAAAAATTTGTTTTTGACACGTTCGATTCACGGCTGGTCTTGGACTAAATACGGACGTCAAACCACAGATCCATATTCAAGAAGAGAACGGATAATGGCATAGTATAAAGTACAAATGCATCCAAATGACTTGAATAATTTGTTATTGCGTTCGATGAACCCGTATGATGAAATTATCAATTTAATAATGACTATCACGATATAAATGCAGCCCGTGACGTTGAGAACAGTACGGTCGCAGTCGGATCGCTGTTTGTTCTGTATTACCGTCGGTTAGGTATTTAGATTTAAACGCACCTACGACATATATTCGCCGAAATTGCAGTTTTATGGCAACACCATGGCGCCACGCGGTCATTGTGTGTGTGTTATTGTTTCTTATCATTCGTATTCGGTATTTTTTTTTTTTATAAAAAGTTGCCTTTTACGACACTTATTTTGTCATAGTTGTTTTTTACAGGTACTCGTATAGAAAGACCCTTTTTACACCATCGCCGTGTGTTTTGTAAATTTCATTCCGTCTGCCGTGTGACAAATGTTAGTGCTGTATCATCGTGTCGTGAATCGTTATTATTAAAACGTACCGGAATACTTTACGTGATCGACGCAAAAAGTTCCAGACGTCAAGTCGTAAACAGTCATCGTATAAGGTGACCGACCTGCAGGAAAAATCTGAGAAAATCAACAGCACGCGTCTTTCCGAAAATAAAACTAAGCCGCATGTGATTTTTAGTGGTACAAAAAACGATCGTAGTGTTGAAATGCTGAGGAAAATATTGAATTGTTCAGTTTTTATAGCCGCACTGGAGACCGCAATGTCTAATTCGTTGAAATCAATTGAATTGCACTGTTTTTTCCAAACAAATATCATTACTTCTCACTCAAAACGTAAAAATACATTGTTCACTGGTAAGATCCTTACTTGAGTATGCATCCGTTCTTTGGGATCCGTACACGGCAACGGACTCTTCACTTATAGAGCAGGTCCAGAGGCGTTTCTTATCATCTGCCGCCAATATTTTACGAATACATACAGCATATCAAGCATGATTACCTTCCTGTCTCTAATAAGCTTGGACTGATTTCCTTGGTTGATAGACGTATGACAGCGAATCTAGTGTTTTTGAGTGAGCTAATTAATGGTCGTATTGATGCTCCCTCCTTACTCTCTCAAGTTAACTTTAGAGTTCCACCTCGTTTCTTTAGATCGTGTATTCATTTTGTAATTCCTTTCCATCGTACCAACTATGGTAAGAACAACCCAATTGATAGAATGATGCGTTTGGCCAATGAGCACCCTACCATATTTGATCTATATATATATTATATTTAAAATGTTTTGTAATTATTAATTAGTAATTACTGTATGTCGTCAAAATGTTATATTGTTTGGGTTATATTAACCGAATTTTTATTTACTTTCTGTTGTTAAATTGAATTGTTACCTGTGAAATGTATTTGTGCACTATTGGGCCTTGTGCCCGTTATATAATAATAAATAAATAAAATAAAATAAAAATTACTGAAATACACCAGTCAAATTGTTAGTTACCCACTAAACTTCGTTCGAACACGTGCGGTCAGAGCGCAGCTACTTGATGTGTCGGTATGAATATTTTTAAAAACCATGTTGATTATACCAACAATTATAACCGACATACCTACCGTCGACATTTTTTTTTAACCGAACATTTCGGATATGACACATCAATAATCATCATACGTTAACATTATTTAATTAAATGATAATATACGATATACGGTCTTATAGTGCGCACTTAAATTTTATACGCACGCTGCGTTCGCGCTGTTCTGTTTCCCGGCCGAAATAATTATGTCTCTTTATCCATCAAATTCGAACGTTCCCACTTAATCGGACGATAGTACATAATGTTTTGATGGCCCTTAATTTCGGGCACTAAACAAAATCATCATAAAATGAAATGTTTAACGAATTCATTATTTTCCATTACATATAATATAGGTTTTGTTACTAAATTATTCATTGTTGAAGTACCATAAGCCGTTGTCCTTAAATGTTTTTATTGTTATTATTAAACTATACCCTCAACAACAAAGGCCGTTGGGAATTACAAAAGTGTTTAGAATATAATATTAATGTACAATGTAGAATTACAACTTATTTATTGATTTCTAGGTGGTAATGAAAAAGATTATTGAGTCTGTTGAGTGATGTGGAGATATGTTCTGGAAGGTTGTCCTTAACATTATATACTTTACTGGTGGAAGTTATAAAAAATAAAATAAAATTTGAATTATTGTATTTATTACACACTGTCTTTAAGTTAAATTAAATTCTCAAAACACTCTTCAGTATAACATAAAAATAATTTGTATAAGTAACGTAAAAATTAACGCATTATAAATGTATAAAATAATTGCCTTTTTTTTTGTTTATTTTTTCTTTTTTTTTGTGTTAATCTTTGATCTTTTCCTATTAAAAAGACGATTTATTGAAAAAAAATCGGTTTTAGTACCTAACATAAAAAACATTTTTTTCGCATGCTACCTATTACAAAAAACTAATAAATTGATGGTAGAACTTTTATTTGTTACATTAATTTCGACTTAAATTTCAAAGTTAAATAATTTTAATACCGTTATTCTTGAACATATCCACAGTTTTTTTTATAATTTAAATAATATGAAGACGAAAACCTTAACCGAAATAGGAATTCTAACAATAATATACGTGAATATACTTCTGAGACAATGAAGTATAAACATGAGAAACGTTTTGAATGAGTTGTCCTCGTCCCTATATAGACATAATATAAATATACCGATGTATTGTGCTGTCAAAAGATTTAAAGAGGATTTTGTTTTTACGCCGATCGCGATAGAAGTATAAAAACCGTTTTTCATTCCAGCTTCTCAAACTAAACCAATTATTAAGTCATTTGGCTGTCAAGAAATTATGAGCGATAAAATTAAGTAGTAGATATATTGATGAAGATAAAATCCTAATTTATGGTGGTATAATTTGATAGAAAAACTTTACCGTTCTAACAAAATGGGAAGCAGTAAACTTAAATTGACTACAAAATATGCAGATTATCTACGTGATATCATCATTCGTAAAAAATATCAATGCGTCACTTTCCATACGAAATTAAGTTTTTCAAGTTTTCTGGTATTTTTTCTTATACATGTAAGATAGAAGGTGATGAATGAAAAAAAAATGTCTTTTATTGCATGCTTTTATTAGATAACATTTTGTACGATTTACAGGGTGTAATAATAATTTTAAAGAATTTCAATAATTTTTGTGAAGACATAATGTAACCATCTGCAACATGCACTACGTAGTTTGCCAACAGATTTATTCCAACTAAAATCAAAATAATTAAACAATGGCATGCTTTGGCATAATGCGTTGGTATAGAACATTATCAATTATCAAATGTGATTGACTAAGATAAATAAGTAACTATATTTAATCAAAATAATGCGCCCTAGTAGATTATTGTGAACGTAAATGTCGATTTAAAATCATAGTACCACCTAATTTTAATTTACATTATTTTAAAATAATTTCAAACAAATTTTCTAGTAGCTTACTATGAAAATCTGTATGAATTACAAATTGTAATTAAAGAAAATGTGTTAATGTGTATGCCATGGAGGTATTGGTGCAAAGAGTCTGGGAAAGTTCCAGGAACTTGGTGGTATAATCAATAAAAATTATATTCAGGCCGTAGTCTCTAATAAAACATAACTTAATTATGAATCTGTAAATAATATAAATCAGTAAAAAATAAAAAAATAAGATTAAAATCAGTTGAATACAACTATAAGCCACAGATTTATCCTCCAAATGTTCGTCTTCTTCGACGATTTATAAATATTATATGTACCAGGATGAAAATAAAGCAGTGAATAGCATTTTGATGAAGTTTTTATCATGACTACTGCTTTCACATTTAAATTTGGTTTCTACGAAATAAAGTAGTCGAGATTATAAAATCAAGATTGGCTTAAAGTGATTCTTTACGTAATAAATGTCATTTTCAGTGTGTTTCTGCATCAAAACGTTGGTGAGTGAAAGAAACAGACTTTGGTAATGGAATATAAACAGCGTATGTAATAGTTTAATAAGCATACAAAGTTTTCTTTGCCATCTGTTAAGCCTCGTGATACAATCGGATCATAAATTCGTGTAGTTAAGAGACGGGCGCCATTTGCGTTTATTTATTTATAAGGTGGTTTCAAGTGTTTCAACTTTATCTGAATTGCGTATATCGCGTCAAATGAGCATACAACATGTAATCATCACTGTATAACATGAGTAGAACTGAACACCAAATGTATTTATTTTTTTTTCCTTAAAATACATGCATATTGCATATACTTGCATATATATTGCATATACCTAAGTTTACGAAACACTTAAAACATATTATTCAATTTGTACCATAAAAGTATCTATTAGTCGAATTATTGACTTGTTTTGTTTTTATTAATTCATCATTAAATCAACACTTCGATACCATGGTTTTAAGTTTTAAAAATATCGGTGTGAATAAAAACGAAATTAATAATATATTGCAGTAATTATCATGTGATTTGAACGTGAATTGAAAAAATCAATATAGGTTTTAATATCAGACCGCAATATATTTATTACACAATACCAACTAATTTTGTGAATAAATATCGTCGTTTCTGAAAATATTATAATTGTATTGTTCGTACGATTGACTATATTATAATTCAATGTTATAAACTATAAGAGTACGTTATACAATATATTACTAAAAAAAAAATGTCCATTCATCACAACCGAACACTGCAGTGGTAATAGTAATGATACCATGTTTAATAAAAAAAACTGATACGGATATGTACATATTCATAATACCCCGTAGATAATGAATACTACGTCACTGGTAAAATTGTCCATGTTTTCGACGAGTATAAAAACGCTGATATAAAAACATTTCGTTCTTCTTGTAGTCATGCAAATATATAAAACCGATGTTCGCAGTAAATTATAGTCGAAAAAAATAAATAAATAAAAAAACGCTCACAATGCTTAATATACACACGCATGATAATAGTAGAGAATCGGAATCTTTTATGCTTTAATGAATTTCGCTGAAGATAGCACATACATCGTTATGCAAATAATGAATAAACCTAACGCTGTAATGCGATCAAGTCTATGTAAAGTAAACAAAGGAAAACAAAAATATAATATATCATACACTTTACACACACACATATATACGTATGTGTATACAGTCCATTGTGCCGCCACGTCGCCGTCGTCCCTTTCGACGTATAAAAACGCATACGAGTACAGCATAAAGTTATACGAAACAAGACGACTCTTCTTAAGGAGATACGAGCAACCGGTTTGTGCGACGTAATTTTTACCTCACCGCCGCAATTTATTAGAATCGGATAGAACGAGTGTTATTATTTTTTTTTTCTTATTATTATTATTATTATTATCGTTATTTTTTTGTCATCGGTCTTAGATTCGGCCGACGTTAATAGCATTTCGTTATATATATTTTTTTTTTTCTTAGGCGTCTTCCACTTACGTCGTCCAGCTGTCCAAGACTTTATTAAGCCGATTTTCAAAATACATATATACCAGCAGAAATCACTGCACCGCGTCTATAACCACACCGGTTGTAAGGTTTTTATAATGTTTAACACGCAGAGCCAACTTATTTTCTGGAACAAAATATATATGTTTTTAAAACCGATTGTTCGAACAGCAGCAACGAAGTACTCCAAGAACAATTAATGTCAACGTTATACTTTAACGTGTATACGTACGTGTAACACTGATGTTTATTTATATTTATATATATTCGCGGTAACCGGTATGGACCGGAACACAACACTAAAACAGTGGGTGCGCGATATAATCCTCGGAGCGTATGCGTAAGAGTTTAGAGCGCTGCAGTTGAATGCACCGCACACATTTTATTTCGGACGATAAGAGTCTTGTTCCGGGAAAAACGATGCTGGTGTCCTGCGCGTGTCCGACCCTAGGGGGTGACCGTTTTCGCCGCTGGTCAGTATACAGGGTGATGGACACGATTGTATTAAAACTCGGTCACGAGACTGTGCCGCCACTCGTTCGCGGTGCCTGCCGTTGAAGAGATTCGGAAGTTAAGAACCGAATGGACGGTTTCAAATAGCCGAGGTGAGGACAGTATTGCGTCTAGACGATTTGTCGTGTGCACAGCGCGCGAGTTAAATAACTATCGATCGAAAGAAATCTTACAATACAATTAATAAACGATTGCTGCGCGAAAATGTAATGCTCTTTAGGTCTCATCCCCGGGTCCCAGGTGCTCACCTCTATAACGATACGGTCCCGACGCGATGTTCTCTACATAACTTATCCAATCACGTGTCGAGCATCGCCAACGCGCTTAGCCGTATAGAAAGCACACAGTCGAGTCCGCACGTGCTCGACACATCAGAGGGCTTTTAACGGTCCGCGAGATGTACCCCCGCGATTTGTTTACGCGAAGGTTCGAACTGTTCGTGTAAGTCGTCTGCGTCTTAATGGGGGGTTTTTTTTTTTATTTCTAAACCCACGCCGTGCCGACATGAATGCCGTTGACGTCATAAAGAAACCTCGCTGAAAACGATCACGGGTATACGGGGGACGACTTGAATACACACTTCGATACATTCCAAGTCCAGTGACCGCGCATTCGCCATCAATCATCGTACTTGGACGTCTAACTCTTCCCGCAAAGTGCGACAATCGTTTAGTTCTCTAACCGAATAAATCTATCACATTTCATTGTACAACCGCTGTGGATTTATCGATATTTTCGTATAGTTGTAAGAGATCTGCAGAAATTGTTATAAGATAATGTGAAAAATGCAATTATGAAAATACCGATACGTGGCCGTGTGGTTATGTCGTGTGTATCAAAAATATAATTTTTCGCTCGTAGACTGCAGGGCTCGAAGATTATTTCAACGGGGGTGTATGATCCACAAGAGATAAAGAACCGCTGACTTAGAGGGCTTAGTTTTTACCATGGCTGGAATACATGCAAAGTATAATGCGTCGTTCTCGTGAATTCGAAACTGGAAAATCGACGCGATAAATCAAAAGTTCGTTTTTCTTTTTGAACATAATCTCGGCAGTGTACTCATAAAAAGTTCCTAATTTATACGTACAGCTAACACAATTTTTACTTTTCGATTTTCCAGACGTAGACATTTCGCGGGAAAACAAATTACACCTGACAACAGATTTATCTAATTTGACTTTATGGTTGTTTATCCCGGCATTGTAATGGCCATTTCACTGTAGACATTTAAATAACACATAAAAGAGCATTATACAAACCACGTCATACAGTTTTTCTATTCATCTCCGCAGTCCGTGTGTACAAGCGAATCGCAATACGTGTTCCCTGCAGGCACTGCGTTCAAAATGTACAATACATTATTAGAAGTTGCCGTGACTAAAGAGTTCTCTAAAGCGTACACATTAAAGTATGAGTCTCGGTGTAGATCACTGTGGGCTGCTACTCGCCATTATGACAGTAATGTTAAACAAGTCCGACGAACATGATTGCAATTTTAAAATTTAAATACGTTAAGCACACATATTATGAACGTACCCGTGCATAGGACGTTTTTGTGATAGTAAATTGTTACGCACGTGATTTCACTCTGAACCACTATGTAACTGTACCGCGAAAAGACCCGTTCAAAAACATCCGAGACATTTTTCTTGAATACCATTAAACTTGAACAATACATTGTTACACTTTGGATTAACGTACTAACATAATGTGTAATTGTGCGTGAAAATATGTATTGAGTATTGATTATTTTATATCTCGTACGGTCGCACGCAATACGTGCGGCAGGGAATTGTGTTTATCGCATTAAAATAGCAGGCCAATAAGACCCAGAATCAAATATTTATTGAAAAAAATGCCAACAAAAACGGCCTTTATGGATAAAAAATTGACCGACTACAGCTTCTGACATGATATCAAATCTCTAATGGTCAGTTTTGTGTTCACTTCATCGACGTAATAAGTTGGACAATAATTAACACAAATTCCAAATTTTCCGATGTTGCGAAGAAAATCAAAAATTAACCCGTGTAAATATATATATAGGTAAAAGTATCTTTCTTTTACTGGTAGATCTTACAATACTTGACCGTGTATGACTGTAGGGTGTGCAGCATTTACTGCGCTAAGCTGTTATTTCGTAATTTGTATAAACGTGAAATCAATACGTTTATGCGCTTTGCTGAAAATCTAAAAATAACATCAATTGTTTTAAGTCTCGGTCACTATAATACGGGTGACGGAGAAAATGCACATGGAAAAAAAACCCTGTCAATATAATATTAACAAACAGTCGCTGCACGATCCCTGCAGTTCCGCGAAATGCACGAAAATTGCATTAAATTGCTTACATATTTTCACGATTAGCCCGCCGTGGTGGGCCGCGGTATTCGAGGTCGATTCGTGTATTATTATGTACTTGAGCAACACAGCAGTAACATAATATCACGGCGTTACATTATACATTTGTTCACCTAAAAGCTGCAGTGTGTACCGCGGTGTTACCCGAATCGTGGTAACAATTACCACTTGAATACAACAACAAGAACAATTATAATTAGGGCTGTTAATAAAGTAAGAAACGAAATGGCATGATTTGGTTTTTAGCATATGGCGAAAAAAATAAAAAAATATACCTCACGTAAAAGAGCCAATGTCTTCTCCGAGCGCCAAGAATAAATTATTCATGTCATTATCGAGGAAATATAGCTTTTAGATAATAATTCTTTGGTAAATGTTAAAACATTATTATATATATAAAAAAAAAAAAACGTTTTGTTTAATTAAAAATATTTACAATGAAAAACTAAAGAATCGTGTTTGGAACATGTACCGTCAAACCGAGGCGAAAACCGGCAAATATTTGAAGAAGAAAATAATAGAAAACTAATTTTGGTATTTTTGTTCATACGAAAAAGAAAGAAGAACTCGAGAACAACGCGTGCGCGAGACGTACAAAATGCCAGGTGACCGATGCGGTTTACGTCGTCGGTGGTTTCGCGTAATGCATCGCGGTATCAACCTACTCGTAGCGTCGTCGACCGTATATCAAACATCGTGATACGTGCCATGCCGAGTGCGTATTATAATAAATACTCTAAAGTAATAGGTGTTTTTAATAACGTCCAGTAAACCGCGACCGCCTCCTGTGCGCGGAAATTTTGTTCTCAGTTTTTTCTTTTATCTTTTATAATTGCTGCCCGACACGCCGCGCGATTGAACTGTACGCACCGTTCAAGACCGGCCGCCGCCGTTTAAACTCTGCTCGGCCACCGACCGGTCTTCTTCCGACACGGGTAATTATCGTAACGTTCCGAGCGATGTTGCGCGGTTAAACGCGTGTTCCGTTCGAATCGCGAAAATTATAATGCGAAAAAAAAAAAAAATTAATAAATACACGTCGTAGTACAGCACCATTACAGATGGTTACTGCGGTGCGTACGGGTAAAATCAAAAATGGATTCACGCGACTTGCGTCGTTCGTATGGTAATGACTGCAATACGTATGGTACATACCATTTTGGTGTGGCCCGCGTTACCGTTTAAAATTAAATACTTATGTTTGAAATCAAAGTTAATTTGACAAAATATGTATTGAGAAAACGTTTACCTATACTCTATATTTAGAACGGTTTTAGTTTTTGTTTTCGTTTTCTGGCCCGCTACATTTTAAAGGTCTAAAAATCGGCCATATACTAACTAGATTTTGCCCATCCCTGGTGTACACGATAATGCGCGTAACGACGCGAGACCGCGGTGTGTCGGCACGTCAAGTTGAAACGCACGCGAACGATGTATTATAATACCGTTTGTGTAATGATTATAATTGCTTTAAAAATACGTTCGCCGACGACAGGATGTGAAAAAAAGAAGGAATATGTAATTTCGGCCTCTTCGCGTAGACGTTTGCGAAACATTTCTCGTTGAAAACGCGTGGTCGAACGTAATGTATTACGATGAGTGACTCGAAAAAATCCGGCGGCACGTTAAACGCTCCATGGCTAACGCCTTTTCCGAAAAATATAAATGTATAATTTCTCCTATACCACCGGGTTTGTACGCCGCAGCATCAAGAGAACGGATTACGGAAAATGTTTGTGCGAAAAAATAAGCCCTGTGGACAATCCATACCGATTCGTTCGTTTTAAGCGGACGCAATTTTTCCGATGAAAAAGACTCGTCACTCGAAGTGAGTACATCTATTAAGCACGTCGGCCGCACTGCCGTGCCTGGGGGGGGGAGTTCAAACCCCCCCCCGAAATTTTTTGCGTTATTTTATGTCGTAGTAAAATAACTATTTCAGTCTAGAATAATCGATAAACCATTGATATATTATATACGTGCATATACGAATGACAGCTATGGTCTACGTTATAAACTTTAATTACCTACACAATATTATAATACAATTAGAACACACATTTTTGGCTTACAACTCCCCCCGAAATTAATTTCCAGTTACGGCCTTGACGTCGGGTATAGGTTTCAAAAAAGAAATCAATTTACCGATGATTTACCACTCGTTCGTGTCGGGGTTTCATCCGATAAATCGGTTGCTTTCGACGGTCTTCAAATCGCAAGTACCGTAGCTCGCTTCGCGTACACTCCATGGGAGTCGGGACGAAATCGCGGGCACAGGTCGTTTGAATGAAAACGTTGGTTTAGCTCCGCTGAAGGAAAAAATAAACACGGCACCGCGCACATGGATTGCGTACCTATATGTTTCGTATTATTTAAATAATATCCGCCGTAATAGAACCGGTGGTGAAATTAGTTTGTCGTTTCACATGTCAAAACATAGAATTTCCATGGCACGCTCGCGAGATTAATCGTCCTGCAGGATTCCACGCGTGACGTGTGTTAACTAACGCGATCTCCGCCGCCGTAGATGCGCGCGTGCAGTATGTGCCGCGTCCATAAAATGTACGCGTCGTACAAATGAGTATTATTATTATTACTATTATTATTATTATTGATGTGCGTCACGATAATACGCGAGAGGATCGTTAGGGACACGTGTGTATTATTGTGCAGCTCACTTAGTCACTCGCCGTGTATTGTGTAATGCAATAGTGTTATGTTATAATCGATGATCGACGAGGAGTACCGCGAGCTACGACTACATACCTGCGCATTATCAACACTGTTATCGTTGTTATCATAATGTCGTATTGTGCCGTCGGACGCGAGAGCCGGACGACGTGTAGTGCGTTCGGTTAGGCGCACGACGGGCACACGAAAGACTGATGACCAGGGCTCGTGAGTTCATGCATTTGCATATCAATCTTGCTAAGCCGTATCTAATGGTAGGTGACATAGAAATCCATATCAAGGTACTGTGGTTAAGTATGTAGAATTTTATGTTGCATATTTTTGCATATTTAGAGGTTTTTTAACTATTTAGCACATTTATGCATTTTTCTATTTTGTTGTGCATATTTTTACCGAAATTTGATCAAAATGCAATAATTTATATTCTTACACAGTATAAAATATATGGGAGTTTTCGCAACATCGAGTTATTAAAAATAAAACGTATAGTGCAGATAAAGCGAGTACAAACGTACGTATACGAATTTAACTATATTATTTCAGTTGTTATTGTGACATAGTGTACGGACGTTCGTTCAGTTTAACAATATTTCGAAAATCTCATATATTTTTGGAAATTGGGTACATTAATATAATAAAATATAACTTTTAATAAACTTTTAATAATATGAACGGACATTTTTTTGTTATTCCAAAATGTATTTATATAAATTTATTTATAGTATTTTTATTTTTTAATCTACATATTTTTGATACATATTTTTAGATTTTTAGTGCATAAGTGCATACTTGGCCATTTTTTAGAGCATGAACTCACGAGCCCTGCTGATGACCGTGTCGAAAAGAATGGGAGGGAAACAAAAACCTCGTCAAAAACGATTGGCTCGTTAACCGCGCGAAAACGCAATAATATCACGTAATGTACCCGCGCAGTGTCCAGGCGCGAACGTCGCGAGTATCTGTAACAATCGTAATAACGATATAATAACAGTAATAGTGCACGCGACTTGACGTGTTGTTGGTTTCTCCGTTAAACGATCGTAACCGTAATGATATCCGAGTTCGCGTACATCAAAATCACGTAATGAAAATAACACGTAACCAACGTCTCATATTATCGCGGTGCGTACCGTGCGAACATCGGTGTTATTACGAGCTGTTGATTTTGTTTCATTTTCGAACAGCGGTCTTTCACGACTGATACGTGATTTTATTAAAATCGTGCCCCAAGTACCTTAGTAGGTACATACACACGTGTACGCAACACGTGGTACGGTAATCCATATCGCGAAACACCGAATTAAGGTCTGAAAACCCGTAACGGTTCAGATACTATACTTACGTACCGTACACATGTTAATCCTCCAGAGAGACCGGGCCGAGCTATAACATAATAACCGTTTCGCTAAATACCGCAGCATATTGTACGTAATATCTTGCGTACAGCGGACTCGTCGATTATTTCAATATTACGATTGGCCAATACGCTCTGGATAAGCGTGTACGTACAGTTTTCTGCGCGTAAGTAGTACGAGATCATAATACCACTTGATGATCGCTTGTTTCACGTGTAACTCCCGAGTAATAATAACTACGTCGCTGTCACACGCAAGTTGATATTCTCACCGGCGGCGGCCGTAAGTTGAACAAATTAAAGACATTTTCCGGGGTACAAATCATCACCGAGCATCTCTAAGGTAAAACGTCGTTTTACCATAAAAAAGGAATTTTTTAAGGCAACATGATATAAATAAGCAGGTGTATTTAGGGCATCTGTTCTAAAAAACGTATTTCGAAAATGTATACTCATTGCTTATTTAATTAGTTTTAAAATGTAGGTCAGCATGAATAAATGTATTTTCACTGTAAGATCATATCGTTAGAATATTATAGTCAATTACAAACTTATAAAGTAAACTTGTATACATAATATGGTTCGAGTTCGGAAGCATTTACGGTTTTCAAAGTTGTAATCATTTTTTATGCTAATCACTATACACAAAAAACAATGTGAAAATAATACCTTACAAACCAAATACTATTATCCAAAAGTATAAGTATTATGTTTTAAACATCATTGCCAGACTATAGTGCTGCGAAATCGAATTGTTTGTATTTAATATTTATGGGTTGGAATTTCACTTTCTATCCTAAACCAATAGTTTATAAAAAGCAAAATAAGTTTCATCAATTTCGGTTTGAAATACTTTGTTAACGAATAAATTAAACGATTTGATTCAAAAGGAAAAACCATTTTTGTTTCCTAATTATTCGTACTTGGAATATAGTAATGCAGTACCACTGCGGATAATATAACAATCATTATTTCATAAGGCGCATACCTGACGAATTATTTATTTGTTCTTGAATTGAATGTGCGTTAGAAGAAGTTTATTTTAAACAATTTATTGATCAGCATCGACCAGTCATTGTATAATAGTCCGCAGTGAGCAGTCAAAGAAAATAATTATACGTCAGAATTATAAGCGCCATGACAAATATGATTTTTAAAAGTAATAACTAATTAAACTACAACAAAGCCGATAGTTCTACACACACACACACACACACTTAAAAAATACACAAAACGATGAGATTCATTTTGATTTCATAATAATCAGCACGGTTTTCAGTGTATGACGAACAGTCCACGGTCAGTCGAAGGAACATAGTTCAAACATATACTTAGGTGTTGTATCCACGGTATGCGCACGTTTATCGCGGGGACGGTGTTCGGATTGGAGGATGTACGAAATAACGAAATCAATCGGTACGGCGATCCGACAATAATTGCACACTATATGCGCAGTTGTAATATTGACGCGCCGTCGCGTCGGTCAACCCACGACCGACGGGAGGTTGAAGAACTGTAAAAGAAATTCGAAAAAAAAAATAAACTATATAAACTCTGTTGCCAGCGATATCAAGCGTACACATATACTTATAATATATAGGTACGGAGCTCGAGTAGGAGGAGAACGTGTCGTTTTGCGCAAAAGCCATAAAATAAAGAGATAATTGTGAACCGAGAAACTGGTTGCGGCTTCACCGTAATCCTGTTTATGGAATAATTGGAGTACTAGCTGCTGCAGTCCGGTCGTACATTGGCAGTGTCCGTTCGAGCTACTGCTGGAAGAAAAGAAGAAAAAAAGTATCGAACATACTTTTTTTCTCTCTTCTTCTTCTTCTTCTTCTGCACCGTACGCGCGCTCTCGACGGGCATAGTAATCGAGGATATAAGAACAAAAATAGTCTGTCAGTCTTGACCGTAATCACGTATCGAAAATAATAGTTCACCGGGTAAGCCTGCATTGACGTATACGGCGTGCATGATCGAGAGGTACGACGGCTGTACGGTGTATTATACGCTGTAAGGAGAGGTGTACCTTTATCCTTTATATTATACAGAACCTATACGTGTATAATATAGTGTCGCGGAGGGGAAAAAAGGAAAAGAAAAAAAAACGGATGGAAACAATAACGCTCGCCCGGAAACGGAAGGAATAATGACTTTTTGCGACGCGGGAATAATCAAACTTCCGCGACCGACAAGTATTATTATACATACTACTATCGCCAACAGTATCGTCGTTTACCGTACTACACCATCAACTTTGGTGCATAAACATACGCTGCGTGTAAAATAATATAATGTTCAAGTGATGTGTGTTTTTTTTTTTATAGCGTACCTAATATACGAGATGGTGTTCAATCCTCGCAACGTATATTACAATAGTTTATATTCCATATCATTATTATTATTATTATAGCTGCGTGCGCGCGCCGCGCACATAACCGATTCCACTTATTTTCCGAGAACAATTTTCGCATCTATAAAGTGAAAAAAAAAATTTGAAAAAAGTAAATATAGTTGTAAACAATAGAAGGCAAAATTTTCTTGTTGCAGCCTTTTGCCGCGATGAAACTGCAGTATGCGAATACAATGCGCGAGAATTGCGTTTACAACAAAATCGTTGTGAGTATAATAATGGTCTGCAGAACATAATACCTGTATATAGGTCGTATTGTATTAGAGTTGATTTACAAAAACTATGAATTTGCAAAAAAAAAAAAATTTAATATCGGTGACCAAGAAAAGGCGATAAAAATGTAGTAATGTCGGTGAACTATACGACGCTGTAATTATAATAGAACGATATTATGGTTTGTGTGCCGACAAAAATGTGTAAGCTGAAAAATAAAATAGTTTTACCTTTTGATTATATATACGTCATGATGCAAATTATTCGGGAAAAAAAACAAGAAGAAAAATCCAAGGAATACCATTCATAAAACATTTATAATATTATAGTATTCATAAAACGGAAATAAAATCTAGTAACTTTTTAAATAATCATCTTATCATAATGATAATCATTTATTACATACATAAACATTATATATGTACATGGTAAAACGTTTGCAAGTATATACAATATACATTCTATAATTATTATAAAAAATAAGGGACACTATAGTAAACTATACATAAACTATACTGAAATTAAAACAATATTTTCTATAACCATTGACTATTTAAAAATATTTTGCATTCTTAGTACTGTAAGGAATGCGATAAATATAATGTTGTTCTTAAAATATGCCGTTTTCCATATTTTTTCAGTAATTGTAACAGTTAATAATAAAGAAAAGACATCGTTACAAAAAAAAAAAAAAATGTTAAAGTCCTGAGACGTATTAGCTATATTGTCTTAATACCAACTTTCCATACTCCTTAATATATTAATGTTTAAAATTGTTTATATATATTTTTAGACGCTCAAAACCGTACTTGGTAATTTTGAAAAAGTATGAAATATTTATAATATTTTTGTTATCTGTTCGAGTACATTGACTGCTCAAAAATGTCTAGGAGAACAAAATGATGGCTCTGCCTAGTTGTTAAAATGCCAGGGGGCAAGTATTCCCACCCGCAATTACGTCACTAAACCTAGTACCTATACACCGGTGTCGAATACTATACATTGTGCGAGTATAGTACTGAGAAAAACGATTTACACCGGCCGCGCTGTGACGGGAGTAGACCGAAAAAAATATGAGGAATATCACTGAATATTATCTGATCACTGCATCGGTGTGGAGTGCACAAAGCTGCGAGTCTTTTGAGCAGGAAAGAAAGCCTTTGAAAGAACTGGCGCCGGTTCAAGAAAATGCAATAATGTTTTTCCCAAAGAGGTCTAAGCCAACGAGCCATGGATTATTATACATCGCTAACACAATTTGACTATACCAGGAAGCAAAATGAGGACAAACATTTTTCCAAAAGGAATTTCTAACGTAAAACATATTTTACAATATTGAAACGATATTATTAATAATTTTGTTTATAGGTTAAGAAGGTATGATGTTAAAAATAAAAATTTCACCATCTTTACTAAAATACGAGTATCTGAAAATTTTCGAATAACAATTTTGATCGTAATCAATGATCATTTTAAAATATTATACGCTACCATAGACTTACTGGTACTTCGGTGAAATTCGTTTTTCAAGTACGGTTCGCCAAATTCCTTTATTCAACCATAGCTAGTCGGAGATCTGACTGTTTCCTATTGTTGTAACAATTAAATTTAAAATAGAAAAATTATCTGAAAATAAATTAAGTCAAATAATAATTGTACCACTACTGGCACAACTGCTCTGTCATCAGCAGTTCACGCTGTCATTGGTCGTCAAACTCGTTTCACCGTAAGCTATGTGAAAAAAAAATATCCATAGAGCACGTAAAAATATTTAAATTTAAGCTCAGCGGAATAATTATTAATGACGAACTGGATCTTATCCACAGTTCGTAGCATAGCCACCCCAAGTCAAATTTATAAACCTTGAATTTCACTCAGGTAATAATAATGAAGTAAAATTAATCTTTTAAAATCATTTTTAAAACTAAGATCTCACTATTTACCTTATGCCTTCATTTATATTTTAAAATTAATCAATATTAGACATACAGCATACACCTTAACTCGTGTATTTGAACACTGTTGAATCGATTTTTAGGATTTTCAAACTATTTACTCGGTTTTATGTATGCAAAGTGTTCAAATTGTTTATTCTATTTTAGATTTTATCAATAGTGTAGCACATTGATGTAATTAATATATAATATATCCTTTTATTTACAGTCAATCAGTTATTCATAGATCTGTGTCAAACATAATAATAACTTCCCAAATAAGTATTGTTGAATTTGCAATGTTCATTATTTGTATTGAAGAATCAAAATCTAAATACTTATTAGATATATGTTATTTCATTAAAACATCCGAACAATTTCCCCGGACACACCACGTCAATATCGATAAAAGCAGTTCTCAATTTTAATGCGCAACATTCTGTACTGGGTATTTATCGTCTCGATTTCAATGTATTAATACAATCCGTAAACTATTGTTGACGGTTAATATGATTGAATGCATGAACGGAACTGCGTACACGTTTGACTGAACTGCGGGTGTTATTTGTGCCGTCGACTATAGGCCAATGTGTTACGAGCATATTTAAACCGACCAAACAAAGTTCTTTCCGTCCGCTTGAATTTTATACAGCTCGGAATAGAATAAATTCTCAAAAGTATACAGATAGGTATACAGGACACGCACTAATCAATTGTCGTGTTCTCGGATCGCTTTCGTCGCATTGGACAGGGGTGGAATATTATTATGGTGTTAAACATTTTTAGGCGTAAACAAAAAAATTAATACGCGATAACAATAACAATTCATCGCGCTCGGAAAACAATTCCGAGCAAAAGTTTTGCATCACATACGCCGTCGAGTACGTAATTCCATTTCATTAATTACTTTCGTACTTTTCGGTGTAAACCAATTACCGTAAGGTGTAAGTCGCTTAAGTATTGTATGAAATGCATCGTACGCCTACAGCAAATAAACTTTGTTGGCTGTTTTTTGATAGCAAAACTTTTCACGATGACACGTATGAAATTCAAAAACACCTTAAACCGACTGCGGTAGAAATCCAAAGTATATGAAAGAAAAGCCGAGTATTTACGAGTTCTGGTGAAAAATGTGTACATTTTAAATATTCATAATCATACTCGTATTGTTTGTTGCGTATCTTATTTTTTTTGTTACGTTTACTAAACAACTTCGGTAACTTTGTTCTTCTTAGCAGATCATTACACCGTATAGCGAGGACTCTAAAACGTAAAGAATGGCTTACAACATTTTATTTCATTCGTAAATTCCATTTTTTGTTCGCTACACCTTCACATGTTATTCATCATTAATATTCACATGTGAACCCATTAAATACGCCCAACATAGATTCAAGCTTGCACTTCTATTCCAGTGTACAAAAACTGACAATCCCGTTAGTTGATACATAATATTTTATAGGTATTCTTCAACAATATTAATTTAAAAAAAATAAAGTATTGACTGTGTTTGAATCCGTAACAATTAGGTTTGAAATGATATTAAATTTTACAATATTGTTATAAGCTATAGTATACGATTATTAAAAATACAAATAATTAAATTTCGTACTGAAAAATCGTCAACATTTTTCAACACTTAAGAGTTATAACCGTGAATTCCCTCTTTCAATTAAGCGCAAGTGATATTTTATGATTTGAATGGTATACATTTTGAGGGTATACAAAAAAAATAAAAATATTCCTCATTGTGGAAACACAATTATAAATGTATACATTTATTCCCACGAATACATATTATAATAAAGAATAAGAAAAAGGAATTATTATGAACAGCAGAAGAAGAAAATACAGATAGATTTATTATTTCAGCTATTATGCAAGGACCGCTGGCCAATAATATATTCTAAATGTAATAAAGTAGGTAAATTAATACGAAAAAGTAAAAGAATCCCAAGCTTATCTCGAAAAATGCCAACGCTTATAATGGCACATAACTGTTGTGACGTGACATCCAAACGATGTCGATGTACTTGGCATTTATCCTTGAAAATTGTGAGTGCAAATATTTTCAGAAACACAAAGGACCCTGTATTATGTTCTTGATTGGTCAAAAACGGCACGGTAAGCAATGCCACTATAGCAAACCTCGACAATTAATAACGGTCGGCAAGTATAATATATGTTCCGACAGGATTTCGGGATCAATTTGTATCAAATAATTATGAATCGAGTTTTCTCTCAAAACTCTAATGATAATACGTTAATAGATAAATATTACCTTGATAACTCCACGTTTGGTTGGTGGTTACCGGTTTCCGATTTCAATTGTTTCCAGTCGTGCGTCAAACGTAAATACATACTTGTGTAGCAGCAAGGGTGCAAAAATATGAATTTGACCTGTAATTATTGTTGTAGCACAAAAATGCACTGACGAAGATTATAATATCATATACTCGTACTATGAAATATACTAACTGTCAGTAGTACATTATTATGTCCAATAATACCAACGCACGACAATAATAATTAAACACATAATTTGAACACTTCGACAACGTACTAATAGATTGGTTTAAAATCGTTAGCTACACGAGTCTAATATATAAGCTACATCAAATATTTTCTTAGTCTCATTAAAAATACTATACCGGACTCACTATTCACGCCAAAAAGAATTACTAATAAATACAACCATGCTGAGTTAAAGTGATTGTAATTAAATTAAGCTTGTTGAAAGTATAAAAGATTGCGTTTATATCTTATAACATTATAATTTAGCAGTTTGAAATGAAGATCTCAAAATATCTATGGTATACAACACAATGAAAAATGATTAAATTAAATTATGTTGCTTTAAATTATCAAGTTGATAAGTTATAATTTCATAAATTCATTATTCGAGCAGGTCTTATATCTAACGCTTTTTTGTTTGTTTTTTTTTTATAAACAACTACCAATACTTAAGATAATTTTTAATTACAGTGTTGAAATCGAAAACAAATTTGAGAGATTAAATTACGTAAATTAGGTTTTGTCCGTTAATTAGGTTCTAATTTTCATCCTATATAAATCAATCAAAACTGTAATACGGTTCAGTTTTCATAATAAATCAGATATAGTAGCCAGACAGAATAAACCGTGAAAATAATGTTTTTACCATTGTTTCGATTCTAACGAAGCAAAGCAAATATTAATAAAGGAATGTAAATTTTTAAATATGTATTTTATTCTGATAGTAGTTTTTATTTTACTTTTTACCCTGTGAATTATTGATGGCTTACGTAATATTCATGTCTCAGTTAAAATTCATAAAAAAGTTTCAAACAAATAAAACATAATTGGAACAGTTATAATCAAGTTTTTTCAAAAACAAGGTGTACGTTTTAATATAATATTTTATTCTTTATTTTATCAAAATGTTGTATAAAGATTATCGTTGTATAAATATATCAGTATATGATGTGCGAGTATTTTTTATCTGTTCCTTTGTGAATCTACAAGTGTCCCTTTAGATTTAATTATTTTTCGGTTTAATACAATACTCATTAGTGTTTGTTTTTTAAATTGGTGAAACAATACACAGACGTGACACGTTCTTTCGGTTGATAATAAATTCGAACAATAAATTCAACATAATATTCATATAGAACTATAGAAGAGTTCATTTTCTTACAGCATCATTAAAAAAAAGTAACCCGGTTAGTGCGGTTGTTTTAAATTTAAAAATTTTCAAGAAAGAGAATTTCACGACCGAACTATAAATCGGTTCATAAATTGAAAATGTAGACGTGTAAACCTTGCACTAATAATTTATACATATACTCGTATACATTTTAGTATTTTTGTATGGCTGGTGTAAGAACCCTCCAGAAAAAAGGCACCGCCGAATTGCACTCTAAAACATTGATTTTTAATTTTAAATATTACATACGTAATGTATGCTTTATATATTTGCATTGTAACATTATTTATTTACTTATAACAGATGCACACCAGTTAAACATTTTTCGTCGCTATAGCGAAAAAAAAAAGAAATAAAAAAGAGAAAAATAAAGAACAGAAAAGAAAACCATGAAAATGTATTTTGCATTATGAAAAATTACTTGGTTATTTGAGGATAAAGCGTTTTCCGCGTTTTCACGTAACTAAATTATTGAATTTTGTTAGGAATTCGAATAAAATATTAACAACGTTTCACTCGATTGTCACTTATCGCGTACACGCGTTTTACTTATTGTATAGGTATCACGCGCCGGATACGACATGACGATAAATTATGTACATACGTGAGGGACGAGTTTTGAACACTTGCACGTTCGATCGATCGACGACAAACGAATAATATACTTATGTGTTTTGCGTCGATCTCGTCATGCGGCTCGCGGCGTCTCTCCGGTACGTACCGGCCGGAGCGCAAGTGCTTCGCGTCCCGTATAACAGCTTTCTTAAACTGTGTTCCGCGGAACCCCGGGGTTCCGCGTAGATCATTTCAGGATTCCGCAAAGCTAAAATAATTTTTCAACATTTTCAAGAAAATTACATTAAAATTTCCAACTAAAGATTAGTAGCGGGGAAAAAAGTATGCATCATATACGTAGTCGTCATTTAGAATCTGTTCATGGTGAAATTAAAGAAAACAATGTAGAATTCTTGCTCGAAAGCATGACAAACTATTAAAATCAACTGTATGGTTCAAACTACAAAAACCGTTAATGAAAAAGCAACCGAGGCTTCTTATTTGGTTAGCTGAATACCTTTAACACAATAGTATTATATAATTATAATTTATTTGCAAATAATCCTAAAAAAAAGCTAAAAAGCTAAAAAAAAGTAGGGGTTCCACGTTAAAAGTGGGTACCAAAAAGGGTTCCACGGATAAAAAAGTTTAAGAAACACTGCCGTATAAAATGGTCAACCGTCGAAAGGCATTTATGCGTATACAAACCCCCCCCCCCCGAGGCCGGGCCCCGATGAGAGACCCAATTATCCTGAGCCAGGTCGGTTATAATTCGAACGACGGCGGTTGCGCGTAGAACCCGACGTACACCTGTTCATCGAGCGTAATGTCAACGTCTCGTCTTCCGTTCCCCTTTTGTTTCCGGCCCGTAACCATATATCCGTATATCACGGTGATAGTAATATTGTTTTACACAGCAACACGTCGTTCTATTCTTCGTCCGCGGCGCCCACGAAGCGCCTACAAGGTGTACGTAAACGACGTGTGCGCTCCGTCTCGTCGTGTTGACTTTCACGCGTCTCGCACTCGTGGACCTTGCGACAGTAAGTACGTAGTACGAGCACATAACAATTTGTGACTTCTCGTTAAGTCATCGCGACTTCTGTTGTTCGCTCGCCGCGTACATTTCGATTGATTCCGAGTGAAATTTTTAAGTTTAAACGCACGAGTCAATGATATTGCGTTATACTCGTCGTCACGAAACGGGAAAATCGATTTTAAGGACCGCACCGGCCAAGTGCCGACCGGTAAACGATTATCTTTTATGTTGATTCTCTTTTGCTTTTATCGAGACCAATCCGAGTGATCGAGTTACCTATAAACCATTCTACCACTCAGCGTTCTCGGATAAAATAACTCATCTCTCGCGGCGCCCTCGTACCGATAAATTGTTATTCTCCGGGTTTAATTTTATTACCGTAAGAGATAAAATTACCCCCCCCCCGGTATAAGCAGTAAACCGCCGTGTGCCGTCTGCAGGGTAACACTTCAATCGCGCGAGCCATGACGATCGTGATTTGCACATTTGTTCGGTTTCGACGCGCGCACAAATATAATGTAAACGCGCGGTAAAATATTTACGCTCGAGCAGTGCGCTCGATGCAATATAATATGTGCACGTTGCACACGCTAGAAACGTACCTATTTACGTATTTATATAACCTGTAACGTGCGCGCGTGTGCGTATGTGTGTACGTATGTGTATACGAATATACAATGATCCTTCGAATGCCCACCGTATGTATTACAACAACTTTCTACGATACCGAAATAATTAGATCACCGCATATTATGGCTTCAGCGGTCCGCCGTCTGCGAGTGAAAAAAACCGATACCGTTACGTATATTCGTACACAGCTCTTCGTCAAACGCGCTTTATTACTGCTGCAGCTGCTGAACTCTCAACTCGTCGCACGCACGCGCACACTCGGTGCGATGCTTAAGGGTTGTTGAACTTTTTTCGTGCGTCACGCGAGGACCCACGGACTACACGATAGCAATGTGTAAAATGTCGCGAATGCATGGACTTTGATCACCCTGCCCTGCACACGTGTTGCACGTCTACGCGGGAACATAACGAAACTCCGCAGAGTTCGATCTTATCATAAGGATTAATGCAAGATCGTACGCCGCTATGATATTCTCGACGTGACGGCCCGTCTCCGGTGATAAATAACGTGGAAAAATTTGAATATTAACACCGTTCGTACACTGTTTCAATCGTACAAAATTATTTTGTCCGCCGTTTGTTGTTACACCGCGTTTCGTATTCCTCACGGATTGTTGGAGACTCGGTTTCTATCATGCTGACGACGTTAAAGTGATACTCGGATTCCGTTTGCCATTTAGGCTCTTACCTATTACCTCTTACCGTATTACCAATACGAGTTCAACCATATGCGGTCGTAAATTTCCTTCGAAAAAAGTTTCAAACATTTTCTCACCAAAACCGTACCTTTTATCTTATTTTACCTTTAAAATACGAATTTAACGATAGGTTGGAAACTTACTGCAGCTCTTTTGTACTGAATACGTGTTTCGAAAGTTTGCAATTACTCAAAAGACAATAGAAATCCGTATTGAACTACATTCGAAAAATATAAATAATATGTGTGAACACAACGCAGTCAGTGTTGTTACTGTGTGATGTTTTGAATTCAACATTTCGATAGGGGAACGGATGGCAGCGGGGTCACGGGGTTTCAATTCCAACGACAGACTCACCTCGTCTCGGGGGAAAAAAATAATCATATAATCTACAAAGGTCTGTGGCGACGCTGGCACGCGAAGAAAGTCTCGAAAATATGAGTTGGCCCGGCAACACGGCTGTCGGTGCATGAAATTGAAAAAATAAAAATGGAAAAGCGTTAGCGTTTTAAGACGAGGGAAAAATTCGAAATAATAATAATAAAGACACGCATCTGCGCTGAACACACAACGGACGGAACGTATTAATCGACTCTTCGTCTCGACAGCAGCACCAGTTATCAGGAGAGAAGTCTGGTTTCGTAGAACCGGAAAAAAAGAAACATGGGAGTGCCCGGGCCGGTCCTGTTGCACACGTATCGGAATTTAATTGCATTGCACACGCCGGTCGCTTATTTTATATTAAAATATTATTATTAGTTTACTACGCGAGCTTGTGCACATGTATGGGTGTGTGTGTACTGTGCGTATATGACGTGGTTCGTGGTAATACTCGCGTGTGGGCCATTTCGGAATGATACGAAACCGAGCGCGAAACTAGTATTTTTTAGGAAAATATTCGAAATAACAATCGGACACAAGATCACGGTGGCGTCGTCGTAAGACGTCCGTACACACACTCGGCGTTACCAGTAAACGGGTAATAAACGTATAATAATAATAATAATAATAATAATATAAGCTCGGTTCTATAGCATTATGTGTTGTTATTATTTTTATTACGATTTCTCGGGCGAGCGCGCACACACACCTACACAGTGTATGCACACTCGCACAATAAATACAGACGCGGCGGATAGGCTTAAGATTTCTCGTGAAATTGAATTCGGTTTCGCCGCATCCCGTGGGCGCACGTGTGCTTGTGCGATGTTTTGATACCGTAAGTTATGGTCGCGATCCGTTCGACCGTGACTATACGTGGCTGTTGCAGCAGTTGTCACCGAGCGCCGCGAATATAATCTAACGCTCAACTGTTTTAAATAAACGCGCGAGGGCCGTTCGTCGGTATACCATAATATTTCGTATGGAAAAATTATATATTGTGTTGTCGTCGTACGATATAAATAAAGTCAATTTGCACAAATATAAATATATATATATGGACGATAATTTTGAGCGCATATAATATGTCATATTTCAGGATTACGGGAGTGCGGAGGAGCAGTAGGACGAAATCCTACAATAAACGCACTGGCTCGGCGCGACCGCCACGTCTTTACGACACCTAAATACAGTAAAATATACGTATATAGTGGCGAAATCGATATTTTTTTTCATCATCAATGTTATTATTATTATTATAATACGCCCGAGTTTGGATTTCCTAGATTTTTATCAACGTTTCAAAAACAAGTTAAGATGATATTTTATTCGCGACCGGATCGAATTAATATATGTACGTGAATCTGTAATCACGTGCAGCGCTCGGTCATTATAGATTCGACGGTACTACTCGCCTTCTAATTAATACGGACTAGGAACTTTCTAATGGACTCGGATTAAATTATGACATAAACCGACTACACGCATAGTTCTGTCGATTTAGTAACATGGATGAAACGAAAATCCACCAATCCTTTAAAACAAGTAGAAAAAAACTTGGTTCACTTTAAAAGACATAATACTCGTAATAGGCACTACTCGTATCGTTGTATATGAATCATTGAAGGGAAGGTACAATTCAATTACATAATTAAACCATAATATGTTTTCTTTGGCAACACAAATTTAACAACTTTTCAGAAGTTTTACCGTATGAATAATGCATAAAAATAAATTTAAATAATTTTGTACACTCCGCATCTATATATATGTATACATATTATATTATATAATATTGGTTTTAAAATTATTTTTCCCCTAAAAAACATTTCTCCTGTTGTAGCAGAAAATATCTTATTTTGATATCATATGAAAACCAGATGTATTGACGTAAATTGTTACTATATTATGTGTATACAATCACAGGCACTATTCAACTAAAGTACTCTTATAACTAATAAAATTTAACTATTTATATATTGGTGCGCATAATTGACTGTTACTATAGTAGTATAGTCAATACAATGATGAAGTTGGTTATAATTGAAGATTCATCTCGGCATATCGTTGAAAGATATGACGCTATTGTTCAACAATTCATCATATTTATAATAGATTAAGTAATATAAATTTTCAAGACCACTGCCATTGTTAAAATACTTAGCGAAAAAACAAGCCATTTAATTGTAAAAATTTAATTTTGTTTTTGGAAATCTATTGATGATATTCAGTAGCTCGGACCTACATAGGGCGTAATAATAACGCGCGAAATACAATAGGCGCACATACTCGTATTCTTTGATAGAATCTAAGTGAATGCGATGCAATCAATACCTTTTTGAACTGTAAACGGGATATTCAAAGGAATTTCAATGCCTACGCGAAAGACACCAAATTCAAGGAATATGACAAAAACTCAAATGTGTAAAAGATTTTCTGCTAAAGTGTTATTACATACTCTTGTGTTTACAACAGGCACTATAGAACAATATTGGTACCATAAAACACCTCCTATGTGATGTATAATATAAAATTATAAAGCAAATGTGTGTTAAAAATTGCTTTCAAGATTTAGAACGTCGTCTGATCTTTTTAGCCGTGTGCCAAGAGAGCTAGAAACACATGCACTACGAATGGGAAGGCGAGCGAGCCGTAGAGGACAATTTATTAAATTATAAAACAACGACAATTTATAAAAAAAAATTCGATGAAAAAAAAGTTATAAGATTAATGAATTATAATATAGTTATATTAATAATACTATAATTATATAATTGACGATGCGTATCATATGTTATTTTGTTCACGGTTGCAATCTTTTTTGGCTGCACTTAGTACCTGCATTGCCGTGTTTTTCGCGGTTCTGAGTAGAGCCAATGAGAGCAAAAACATATTAAAATGGACTTGTACACAAATTTCTTTGCTGTTTTCTTCACAGTTTGACATGTAATAAATACTTATGGATTCAGTCGAAAAGTCATTAGTTTTAATTGCGGAAATATTACCACCAGTGGTGGTCGTCTTCTATCGCGTCCTCGAGATTCTAATATGGATAAGACGTAAAAACAATGTATTACTCGATATCAACAATGTTTTTAATTGGTCTTATTTTGGAGCGCTATAGAAAAAAAAATATGCTAAAAGCAAAAAATTTTCCGCCAACTATCGGTGAAAACTGTAAACACGTGTATAAAATTATATAGCTCAAAATATCATACGCCTGGATGATGTTGTATGAGAAAAAAATCTCTTTGATATGCACATACGGCTGCAGTTAGTCGGTTGAAGAAACGTGACCAAAAGGTATATTTTAATGAACAGTGAACATCATTATCAATTACCATTGATATAATATATTATACTGCCGCATAGTCGTCAACACGTACTACACGTACACACGTATATAATATACCTATTATGGCGAAATTCGGGTTTCCAAATTACGCTTCTATTGACTATTCAAATAATTGTGCATGTGCATTTAATTTACGAATACAGGTTCGAACAAGCCACACGTTTTCATTTCAATTTAACACTAGAAACCGTATATATTTATTGCATTAATAGTGGAATATATTATTATTTTACGGCGGCAGAGTGAAATCATAACTAGCACAATCAACTTTGGTGTATAGAACTTTCATTTTGATTAATACTTATACTATTACCCTCATTTCCGGCACATATATATTCAGTAATATTTCCAGCGGAGTTACTATTATACTCAAAAACTTATTCAACTCTTAACTTAAGATAATATATTTTTTTTAAAACTGCTGCCGTTCCTAAGCTATGCAATAAAAGTTTATTGGCTTCGTTTCTTTTTCTTAAAAACTATTGATTTTCTTCGTGAAACCCAAATATGATATGATGCTTTTAAAAAATATTCCATGCCAACCGGTAAGAGAAAAAAAATCTCTTTTTAATTTAAAATAAGTCATAATATTAAATATCAGTTGGACAATTTTTTTTTTCTTTCTTAAACACCGTTAAATTCGTCTCATCTGAAAGAACGTATAGTTCATTTCAACTACATATCTAAAAAATCGTTTATATTCTAATATGTATTGAATCGGTTGTAAATGATTGTTCGTTCAATTTAAATAAGAAATTATGAACAGTACGTACACGTTTATTATGAACTATTTTTAAATACAATCGTTTTCCCTTAATCTCGTGGCTCGAGTTGAATATAAGGCGTTCATTATTTTAACTGTTACTAGTTGACATTGTACCATTGATTCAAATTACAGTTAATACAAATGTATAAAATATTCTCCAGACTCCCCAGGGATGAGTCCAACAAAAAGATATTTTAATTGATCATACAACCGTCTACAACTATAACTAGATGAATCACAATACATTTATAAATAATAAATTTAACCGTGCACCGTTATTTTTCAATGGTTTTTGTTTGAATAAAATTAAGAAAAACTCGTCGGTACTTTATTACCAACTCACGATACATTTTTGGGAATTACAATTTAATATGTGTTGGAAACGGGAAACGTGATACACTTGCCGGCAACTATATACACTTTAATTTGATCTCATCTTATACCAACCCTGCAATAACTTTGCGCCACAAAAATCCCTTATGTAGAAAGTTTGATGGTGTAAACTTTTAACTAGCCGACATTACTACGCGTTACGTATAAAATGAGGTACAAGAGTGAGTATGTATATAAACCTATAAACATAAAATCATCGAGTGAAATCCTAATAAAATATTAATCAAATTATAATATGAAAACTCGGCGCCAATATTGAAACCCAATATGTATTTTCTTATGCGCTGAATAAGTATAATAAAGACTTCGCAATATCAAAGTACGACCACTTATATATATAAATATTATATTATATTATACTGTACGGTCTTCCGTTTCTCACGATTTCTCGCTGGAAATTTTATACTACATAATCTTACTCAGGTTTATGTATACAACGTATACGAATCATTCGAAATGCAAAATCCCTGATCTCCTACGGCGTAAAAAATTTGATCATGCCGTTTAGTTATGAACTTTCCTGTGTGCTGAGAAAAACCATACTCAAAAATGTCTTAATTTCAACGGACCGACTATAATACATGGTGTGTCACTTGAATACTGAACGTGCGCATACGGGAAGTGTAAAAAATAAAAATGTCGACTTAATGGCACACGAGTTTCGTTATTTTAACGGCAATAGTAAAATATGTAAATACACAATACTCATACGAAAAAAAATACGGACACATGGTTTAATCATAACCATCTACTAACTATAAACTATCAGTCATCAGATATTATATAATATATTATAATGTGTACGCAAACATAATAGCTTTACTCTGTATAATTTACATACCAATAATGTGAGCAGTTGCTTATTTTACCCGTGTTGCTTATACTCTGCGTAGTAATTTCGATGCACAGCTGGTCTTGTAAAAACACATTTTCCAATTGAGTTCTTCTACAAAAAAAAATAATAAAATTAATCATTACAATGATACGCCGTTGAATGAGTGTTAAAAAAAAACTATTTCTGACGGTTTACGAAACGAGCAAGTAGGTACTGCCCAAGCACAATATGAACCGATGCGTACTCGTATTATACATAAGCACAATATTATGCGAATTGATTACGCAGGGTATACGGAAAGAGATGGAAGTAATTGTCTCTCAAACTTAAATAAGACGTTTTTATCTACACGACTTATCGATTAATGAACAAGTAAAAACGATCAAGCGTGTAAAATAATATATTCGAATCAAAAGCAATTCGGTTCGTT
This sequence comes from Periphyllus acericola, assembly GCA_949715065.1. Lineage (NCBI taxonomy): Eukaryota > Metazoa > Arthropoda > Insecta > Hemiptera > Aphididae > Periphyllus > Periphyllus acericola. Next base: position 46,195,783 of record OX454266.1, on the reverse strand, counting down.
AACAAAAGAATAAAGTTTCGGCCCGCAGGCTGTATAATACATTCCGTTCGTATACAACAGTGGGGTACAAAGAGGAAGCAAAATAAAGTCTAAAAGTTTTTCCTTCCTTAATTTTAATTCGTATTGCATGTTCAAAGCACTCGAATTTCGCCGTTTTATTTTCGAATACCACAGCCGCGGCGCACCGGCATCATCGATTCCTTTTGATGCGGCGACGTTTTAGAGCGTTTCCGGTGCGGTTTGAACGGAGTAAAATACATATAATAACCTTTGTCCGGGCAATCTGGAGTCGGTCTTAATGCATTCATAAAGTGTGTATACTATACGTTATTATACACGGGGCGGCTGCTAATAATAAATCGTGCTGCGTATCCTGCCCGTCTCTATGCTATGCGACTCCCGACCCTGACGGAAGCCACTCGAAAGTTTTCACGCGTGACTCGGCTATCAAGTGCACAAGTCGTTGGCGTGTGCGCGCGTGTATATGTATATGTGTGTGTGTGTGTGTGTGTGTGTGTGTGTGTGTGTGCGTGCGTGTTTGTGTATGTGCGTGTGTCTGAGTGTGTTCGCGTGGGTGGGTGTAGGAGGGTGTAGGTGTGTGTGTGTGTGAGTGCGAGCGTTGAAATAATCTATCAGGGCACGGTGTCTTATGATCTCGGGGTCTGTGGCGATGGCGACAGTAGCCTCGTCACCGAATTGCATTTGCATTAATAATTTTATATTATTATTATTATTATTATTACTCTTGGGATTATTTTATGCACGTGGCATCGCCTCGTTGTTATTATGCGCACTCGTGTAATACCAGTGTTAAATAATAATACTACAATACGATGCGTGTACTAATGCGCGCTCCGTTTTACCGTCAGCGTATTACAGAAACAATAATAATAACAGTAATAATAGTAATAATATAAAAACGCGTACATGCCCGGATGAGTTTCAGTGCAAACCCAAACCGAGTTAAACAGTTATTATTACAACGAATCTGCGCTCGAGCCACACATACACAAAATTACACTTGCACACGAAGAAATCTGCTACAGTTTTCAAATCTTCTCATAATAAACTGTACAACTATACGTATAATATATTGTTGCATCACACCGTGGAAAATCGCAATTTATATGTGTATATAAGAGTATTATAATCAAATACTTTACGGACGTGTACCTACCGCGAAAACGTGGACTCGGAAATTTGCATCCTTTTACAGTGTAAGCGCACGCACATTACCGTAATAGCATACGAAGTGTATTAAACCGTTGGCGGAGAGAATACGTTCTGCGAGTCAGGTCATCTTCGGACACTCCTATATTTGCGTTGCAATGAACTCGCGACGTTAACGTACGTCAACTAAAATATATTACACCTACGCGGACAACGCGACAAATTTATACCGTTTTTTTCGGCATAAATTTAACAAAAAAAAAAAAAAAATGCCATACAAATATACAATATATACATTATACATACATAAGTATATATATTTCATTTAACGAACGCTTACGAGTAAGAAATATAAATTATTACAAAACGTGAGTCGTTTTCGCAGCCATGAGGCTTCGTTGCACATGAATAACAATTCCGTATATATGTTCAATTTTTAATCGAATCCAGACCATAATACATTATTCGAGAAAACATCGGCTTGCAATGAACCTGAAACGAGTTTTTTAGATTAAACACGAAAACATAATAATACGTTTCAATTTTGCAATGATCTCGTAAGACTTTAAAATGTCCTGTAATAGTATAGATTAACATTAGCACGTCTGAAAGGACGACTCGCATACAATAATGATTATTGCGAGAAAGCCGAGCCATTAGCTAAACATTTTTACCATACCTTATTATATCATTTTCTAGCTTAAATTTAGGAAAAATATGTGCACTACGTCTTAACTAACGAATAAACTTCATGCTCTAGGGAGTTTACTTCTTATTATTACATATATGTTGTTGCTGTGATGATGAAAATAGTCATTCGATCGTTTAATTCAGTTTATTATCTTGTAATATTGTAATATACCTGCTAATACTACCGGGTAACAAAGAATAATAATCAATTACATCTTAAAAAATTAAACGGTTTTTTTTCAATCGAATAAAGTAGCCGGATGAAATCAAATAAAATTAAACACGAGTTTTTAGCATAAAAGTTTTTATATCGTAAAGTTAAATTAATTTAATTTCAATTTTAAATTTACCATTACGACCGACAAGTGAATTTTGTTTTATATGGAATGACACTTGTACAATAAGTCATTAGTCTTGAGATTACCATCATTGTACGAACTATATATAATATAATCTTGCTATTTTTTTCATAGCTTACTATAATTACGCGTGTTCTCGTTTACTCTATTGCTCTGTTGAAATAGTTTCCAATATTATTTATTGTCCAACATTATTCATACATTTTTCGTACTACCCAATAAATGTGTTGAGCGTTCTGTGGCGATGTATGCTGAATACTGATATACGTTGAAATTGAATAATCCATGTACTATTCTGTAAAGCGATTTCAACATTTTTTTTTTTTTACATTTCAACCATGTGATAAATCATCTATTTTGTTGTTATATAAAACGTGTACAAAAAAAGAAAATAATTTTTTATAAGCTACCTGTAAATTATAATTGTGAAAAACTTGTTTTATCATGAAAATTGAATAATTTAGTTCGTCGTTCGTCGCAAATGTTTGAAATGCTAGTATAGGTAATAGGTATGTATTATATAATGACATATTAACAGTAAATTTATAACTTACGTAACATAATTGGAAATATTCACCTGATCCTTCTGCGTTTTTTTTTTTTATATCCGATAAGACAATATTACAATTCGTTTACAATAATACAATAATTACTCCTTGAAAACAATATATCATAATGGACATAAGAAAGAAGAGTGTCCATAGACACCACTTCGAAACCTATAACCCTTATGAATATTTTTTAAAAGGAAGAAAAAAATAAATAAAAGATAATTCAATCAAAATTGTCAATCTTTTGGTAATTTTGTGAAAGATATCGCTATCATATCAAGTATTTAATTATACTCTTGATATTGATTGTAGTGAGCCATGTTTAAAAATATCAACTCAATTACATTTTAGTATAAAACAAATGAGGAAGAAAAAAAAGGTAGTAAAAGAATACCTATCTGTTATACATATTACCGACACCGACTTACCGTACACAATAGTATTGGATAAATAACAAACATAAACGTGTACGGTCTTGCACTTGATCACGAAAAACATCGAGCGAAGCCCAAATAGCTCTTCGAAATTCCAAAGGTATTGCCGAGATAGAGATTCCATTTTAAATACGTGCTGTACACACACCTGTAAATTACCGTATTGTAATATTGTCAACTACTATGTAAAATAGTATACCAACCGTATTTCGAAGAACTATAGTTACCATATTGTGTTATATTGTGTATTATGGGCATTGCACTTTTTTTGGTGCAAACCATCCGATGCTCATTTCAATGCTCTGAGAACGTTCTGTGCTATATATAATATATGCTCTGCAGTAATCTTAAAACAATCGATTTTCTGCATCAATATCTCACGTGATAGTTCTTCGACAACGATCGCGGAGATAATCTTGAATAAATGTCAAAATCGGTCTGGCTACAGTTTTAGTTATTTTGATTAGAAACTCAAAAACGCTCATAACTCTTCTGGTTTAAGGCGTCAGACCTCATGGCGTGCCATCGCACACAGAATAATAATCGATACGTCATGTCGCGGTCACAAAATGACGTGTGTAGTGTGTACACGTCGGACGCTGCAGAAAAATATCATTTTCGACTCTACATGTGTGTATACTGTATATATATATATATATATAAGTTTGCCATTACAAGCTCAACAATTAGGTTTAACACTGGTATTTATTATCGGATTACGGTGAACGCGGTAATATAATTGGTGTGTGTGTGTATGTGTTTGTGTGAAACCCGAAGTGAAAGATATACCCGCAGCACGCTAAAAGGATTTCCAGTCGAAACGTGCAAATCATCCCTGTGATGATGCTGTGCTCGCCTGTTATACAGTTAAATGGAAATAATTTCCCGACGACCTTTGCAACAGAACTTTTGAACATCACTACCTATATAGTACACATATATATATATATATATATATAATATATATATATATACGTTTACAGTAACAGTAACTGAAGTCCACTAACAATATTATAATGTTCAACGTTAATGGTTGTTTTTCGCGCGCGGGAAAATGCGTTCCAATGCGATACGACTGATGCAGTGTGCGCGCGCACCGTGCACAAAGAGTTTAATGTCACAAGTGATTAATAATTTCAACTGTTGTTGTACCTGTATACGCAATAATGTGTACGTAAAGAAATACAAAACTATATTTTATGAAGCCCAACGACCGTGAAAACTGCGGACTATTAAATGTACTCGTATTCATGCCACCGCGGTCGTAATTAAGCTCGTTAACCGTGCAACTTTTCGTCGAGACGTTAATAAAGTTAAGGATCATGCGCGCGTTGTACAACAATGTAATAGTTGCACTTCGGTGATAACTAATTCAAATTCTGATTTTTTTTTTTTTAGATTTGTCCACACGAAGTGTAAAGTGTACGTCTTATTACGTATTATTACGTTCTACGGCGGCGCCGTCGTATCGGTTCGAACATTATTCCGTAACAAGCCCACCATCGCATGTATTATGCATATAAAAATATTATCATGTCATCTACGCGCATCATTCCGGACACGTATAATTAAATTTAAAACCGACAGTTGTATTTAATATTCTGACCGCAGACACTTTTGATTTAAGTCGAGCTTATGAACCATTTAAAAAAAAAAAAAAAAATCATGATTTCATCGACGTTATAATTTGCAGCTCTTTATTCGCGTGTGTTATGCGGAATAAAACTCACTCCGGTAACCCGATCATAAACTATAATCACAGTGTGCACGTGTATAATAGTACCGATATTATGCTAATTTCGGGTACATATAACCGCCACCGTACAGTACACTATTACAGTGACTTATATGAATTAAACGATTATAGATGTAAATGAAAACTAGAATTATTCCCGACAATTATGAAATGAATAATTACACACCTAAATATTAGGAACCAAATATAGGTTGTAATAAATGAGATGGATTGGGTAAAACTCGTATTATTTTAACATTTCCATGCGTGCCCACTGCCCATGCACATACCTTTCCATAAAGTGATAAAAGGAATTTGAATATTATCTCAACGAATTTAAGTGTTTAAGCATACTAATATAATTTATAGGTTATATAACATTATATGTGTGTGTGTGTGTATAAATACTATACGTATTAAACCTGAAATCGAAACATGGTCGTTAAACGAATTCACTTACCTATATTTGTTTACGAGCTACCCTGTATAGATTTAAGACCGTTTTCCTCATAACTATTGATTTTTACATTTTACTTTATAATATATAATACCATATCGAAAGAAGTTAATTGACAAACTACACCAAACTGCAGGCTATAAATGTCCGCTGATACATATATATAGTTCTGCACAGTTAAGAACTACCGTAAATGTTTTATTTTACATCAATACGGTCAAAACACAAAGTTAAACAATCACAAAAATTTGTACTATATTTTGAAAGTGTGACAATAACTACACAGCATAAAATAGTATAAACTATTTGAGTAAAACAATGATCCTTTAGTTTTAGTATTATAGCGTCTTATATGGGTGACCAAAGATAAATATATTTCATACATGATTCCTCTTAGTTGTTATAAACTTAAAAATATGCATGTTATCTTGTTTAGTGCACCGTAAATCTATGTTATACCTAAGTAAGCAAAATATATTTTCACGAATGATATACAGAGTGTCCCACCGGGATTCACACAAAATTATATAGGTATCCCGTGTTAAAAGAGAAAATCAAATTCTGTTTTTTTTTATGAGCATCCCTAGGCAAAGGAAATTTTGCTGACAATAATTTGGTAAATATAAGTGTATTTTTAAAGAAGTTGAAAATTAACTTTTTATTTTATAATTTTTATACATTTCGAAGTTATTCATTTAGGTTAGGGTTTATTTTTCTGAAAATTTTGACGGTTCAACTTTCAATTGTAATCAACTTCTTGATTTTGACACTTCATTCTTCAATAAGTAACTTATAAATTTAAAATATAGTTTAAGTAACACTTAAATTATAATAAATACTATAAAATCACATCATTAAATTCAAAATGTTCAAATCGACATCACTATAATACTATAGGTATCAAACTAATAAATCGAAACACGTGAATTGTCTCTTATTGATAGGTCTGTATATATTGTGGAGTAATTATTGACAATGGAAATAAATAAATAAAATATTTTGTTAATATTATTATTATAAAACTTATTAATTGATTTAATTTCGTATAAATATAACGGAATTTTAGATTAGTAAATATCGTAAAACAACATTGTAAAATGATCAACTCTGAAACCCCATTGATATAACTATGAGAGCAAAATTACGAGCAAATACGGAGCAAGCCGTATTATGATATTCTACACGTTGTACGTAAAAATTAAGAACCTAAGACTCTGAATTATTTTAATCACCCGTCAACATGAAAATAGTATGTACCTAACGAAGATTTGTTGCAAGATAGAAAAAGTGAAAACGAAAGTTTTGGTAAAGAAACCATTCCGTCGTGCAATAAATATCAAAATGTACATCTGAAAATTAAATTAGGTACCTACCTACCTAGTACCTACCTACCAATTAAAATGTGCATAGTTTTCCTTTTTTTATCGCATTAAACGGGAGCTTAGACACGAGCAAACGTCGCAAATATTATAAGATATGGTAGCAAAAATATAGTACTATGTCATAATACGTAAGTTTATGTGCTGTTAACTGCGCTAACATAATAATAGTATATGGTATTTAACGATATAAGATCGGTTTGGTTAATACTTTAAATATACCTTATAATATTATATAATACCTTATAGTGGTTTAGTAATATACTTACAATAGCTAATAGGCCAGTGCGAGCGATATCTGCGGACGAAGAGTCAACGATTGTTCCAAAATATTTTGCTTCTTTTATTTCTATTGCACAATGTTCTAAAACTTTATTTACCATTAAATTTGTGGATTTCATGGTACAATGCAATGTTATATTGTGTTATACTACTAAACCAACGTTCCGCGCGTTCTCGTAGTTATTGAGACGATCGTTCGACTTTCAAACATGGGTCAAACGTATTATCTATTAAACCCATGCTACTGCTCAAAACATTTTCTGCTTTACGTATCGCCTATAATATATTTTCATTTTGTTCAAACTGAATAAATAATAAAAATTGAACTACGACCGCGTTTTAAAATATTCTTCTGGCACGGAACGTGTCTATTCTATAGATTCAATAATGTTTATATTTCAAAACTAGTTTTCGACAATCGATACGTTTAGTATTGGGCGGATTGAAAAATCACAAATGGCTTTTCTACGATTGAATGAATCTTCATTCCGGGTTCTCTAAGTCGTTTGTTAACATGTCGCCGTGACCACCGAAACCTTCTTTATAAAGTGCACCCGCAGCTTACAAATGAAAGAAAACTAATATACGGGTGATCACATACTACACGTCCTACAAGTACTGTATGATCTTTTTTTTTTTCTTAACTGAATAAATATATATTCTGAAATATAAGTATTATTTTACTCTTTAAGTATAAAATCAGTATTCAGTTTATTCAGGACAATTTGAGATAAAATAAATGTAATGACAAGAATATTCTAACATTTTCATGAAGCTTTTGAAATTTCAAGGGAGAATAGCGAAAAATCGATTGATTGAAAATCGGGAAAGACCTTCATTATTATCGATCAAAAATATTTCCAAGCATCTCATTTGCATAAAAATTGCACATTTCTCATCAGTATTATAGTGAACACAGACTTCCCGTTAAGGTTTCTCGACCCCAGTGTGATTTCATAAGTGCATTTTTTCAGCAACTTATATAATAACGAGAGTACGTGTTGTAAAAACGAATGGCGACTCTGGCGCCGAAGTGAATATGGTACCGAAAAAATCGTCGCAGATGTGTAGGTGATTAATTATAATCATGTGATTATGTATATACAAAGATTAAGATTTAACATTCACTGTAATGTCACGATACAATATAATATAATACAATATAATAATGGACGTATGCGCTTATAATTGTTTATAAAAATACTTTGTTCACGCAGTTTTTGTGAATCAGAATTCTTTTTTTTCCCCGAACTATTATAAATTAATTTGTTTGCAATTGTTTTCGATTTCGCGAAACCAATGCAAACACCGCATCATTTGGCCGTACATTGTAATCGCATTGTACTGAAGTCACATTCAATTTAATCGAATCATGTGGTAAATAACTTCGACAGACGAAGGGAATAAAAATAAATAAAAAATAAATAAAACTGCAATTCATTTGATGTCGTCTAAAACGCGCATTCGTAAAACGGAAAATTGTGAGTAAAAAATAGTATGCCTCGTACAACAACTATGGTCTTGAACCGGGCGAATTTGTAGGAAGCAAAGACTGAGAAAACGGAAGTAAGTATACTCATTACCCTGCCTGAACCTGGCCATAACAATGGCGTAACACAGCGCTTGGATCAACTGTTCCTGTGAACAAAGGATAGGAGCAAAATATAGTTATGACAGCTGTCAAATTTCGAAACGTATAAGGCAATTATATATAGTTGGATTTGTTTTTACCGCTGCACTAATTTTCTTATATTTCGAAAAATGTAAGTTGAGTGTTTTTGATGAATTGCTATACGCGCCTGTACACTTTTATATGAATTGCATTTGAAAAATTATACAACGGGTTTTGATGAGTACCTTTAGGCTTAAAGTATACCTATACGCCTGAACATTAATTACTTTTATGAGTTCATACAGTAATGGTTAACCGTTTAGATATTAGAATGACAAATTCAAATCGTTCGTTGATCCGAGAAATAAATATGCTGCTCGTGAGTTGTGAGGGTGCGTATTATTAATTTAAATACGAATGCGGTGACTCATCGCGTTTGTGAAAAACGGTTGTAAGTGGAACAACTCGTTCACTGCGAAAAGTAATCCGTACACAACTGCAATGCATAATATTAACCGTTTTGAATAATAATTTTCAAATCGCAAGGGGAATAAAGTGAACGGAAAACGTTAAAAATATCAAATCTAAACCGTCTTATTACTTATTAGCGCTGTAAGGTTTTTTAAGGAGCAGTCGATAAAATGTAATTGTTCGAAAACTGAATAATTACTTTGCGATTATAGTAAAAGTCATCGATGATTTACACAGATGTTAAACATTCGCGATCAGTGATAAGTGATTACAATCGATTTTTATTATGCTTAAAAAATTCTTTTGTTCAATAAAACGCGCATTCCTTTTGCTATGGGGCGGAAATATCTTGGGTATTTTTTTTATTTTTTTTAATGCGTGTGTACTTATGCGTAAGGGAATTGTTTCTCCTTTTCATACCGCTGTTAAGGGCTTTGCGGCTAATGGTTTTGCGAAAAGCAATTTCATAGCACCGCTCGAAACTGCACTCTGAGATTTGTTCATATATTAATACCGAATACGATAACCGCCGGACAACATATTACGTACTTTATAGGTAAGTGAAAAATAGGACGTGAAGTTAAACAATTTAAAACTCTCAAAAAATGCTAATAAAAGTTAAAACGACATGCTCATCTCTATTTTACACACGAGTCACTACACCAATTTACTTTGTCCTACTTATGTACTTATACCGCGTACAACGATATCGTTCGTTTTACTTATTCAAGCTTGGAGTTTCGTAACTTATTTGAAAATATTGCTATGTGCAAGACAATATTCTCCTACATAGTAGTACATTTGAATCTCTATAATGTGTGTTTATTATTATGGATTTGAGCAAACAGACTTTATTTGAGTAAACTTCATTCTCATACACGTGTGCTTTTAATTCATTTGAAAGAACTTAAAACTATACTTATCTACTATATTAATTCTTTGATGACGCATTAATTTGATCTACGCCTGTATTAATTAATTTATTTATTAATTATTTTATTAATGTATTATTTATTAATTGTATTTATTTATTAATTAATTAAATCAACACGAATAGTATAATTCAAAAAAAGTACTAAATAGTAATAAAATAATCGAAAAATTGTTTACTTTTCCATTGTTAAAAAATTGCCGGTTTAGGCGAGAAGTAAATAAATAATTCTAATAAATGTTATTTGTATTAGCTATTACTTATTATTACTGTGAGAAACGTAAAAACACTAAAAATTCGATAAAACGTGAAAAATTTACTCTTGAACCTAAAATATTAATTAATTAAATCCAAATGCGCATTATGATTTGATCAAAGCTTGATTAAAAATTAAAAACTAATATCGACGTAATTTTGGTTTTTCTCGAGTTATATACTTTTTAATGCACTTATAAACTTATATACTTATAAAACTTATATAATACTATAATCGTTAAAAAGCACAATAACATTTAATAGTGTTTGAGACTTTTCAATATTGATAAAGCAAAACAATTCATACTTGCAACACGACACAGTTTATAATATTTTATCTTATGATTATACTTATATTTTATCTTATCATATACTCTTATCGTTCCAATTATTGTCACCAAATAATAAGTTAATTTATTGATTTCCATTACATTAATTAATAATACAATCTTTCTTAGATAACAAAATGATATATTATTCAAAAATGAAGGTTACATTAATTTTTAATAATTTAATTATATTATATAGTGTAAATAGTGCAGTACTTGCTGGGTTACATAAGTAAATGCCAAACGGTTTATATTAGGACAACGCCAATCGCTAAATAAATATTAAAAATAAATTAACATACACACTGCATTTGTTACACAATCAGCCGTCATAAAAATATAGTTTATTGAATTTCTTTAAGTTTATTTATGACGTTTTATCATTCATGGCGTAAGAGAAGAATTAGCACTCGGAATTTTAATGAAGAAGAAAAGTTTTCGTCTTGTCCCCGCCCCCCACACCAAGACAGTTACAATCAAGAATGTGTAATATGATGAAACATATTATATGTTCTTATCAGTCAAACGTATGTATGATGTAGTTGACACTGGTTTATGATAGTACTTTTTTGTGTATTTTTTATAAAATATTCATTAGTGCTTTACAAATGTATATACTGAGAGTGTAGAATACTGCATTAGGATGACCGCGACTGAAATGAAGAAAAATTAATAAAGTAAACTTGAAAATATTACTTCTTAGTTAATTTTGGTTCTAATTTTAGGCAACAAATAATCGACGTTAATAAGAAGAGTGGTAAAGTTTGATGAACACGATACACGTCCTTTACCTCATATTATTTTTCTTTCTTAATTTTAAACATTCAGCTCTCATTAGATAAGCATATTAGCATATTTTTAATTTACTGTTTCTAATGTTCCTATAATATAACTATGTGTTATTTCGTGATAAATATTGTTTAAATATAATGCCATAAAAAACGTATAGATTCTAAAACATACAATTCGTTTAGTTTATTTCCATCGTGTATAGTTATATACATTCGTCGAGCGAGGATGTGTTGGTGGTTAACCAAGACGACGGGGTAAGAAAAAAGAGAGCGAAAATATCGCTCGTCATAAAGGTGATAAATCGGCTTTTCTTTTTATCGACGAACGTTGTTTGCGACTTTTTGAGCTTTGCCAATGTAATGGGGTGAGTGGAAAAAAAATATTATACTTTGTCATACTATATATGTGTAGCAATTTAAGTCTTTACGATATTTTGTGACTCGAAATTTATCATATCTTCCTCCCACGATAAACAGTACTAACATTATTTTAGCATTTATCAACATCGTCATGTATACGAATATTTTAAAATAACTATATATAATACATATATTGTTCGATAAAATATTTTACATAATACTTAGAATAAACCATACCAGAATACGCTGTACTTGTCAATCATACGAAAAATACAACAAAGCGTTATTTCATATTTGTACTATACGTATTGTGTTGTATTTGAACACTTTTTAGTAAATAATAAATACTAGAACGCATTCAATTATATCATAATGGAATACCTACCTATTGAAATATTCAAAAAATGAAAATATTCGTATATATTGTGTTCTTTCTCGTAGAAATTATTTTTACCTATTATAATTCTTTACTTATGAGGTGAACTAAAAAAAAAAAAACAGAAAACATTTTATCGCTATCAATGTTATTTATTATAATACCGTATAATATACCAAATGGAATATACAAATAAAACATCTTCCATTGAACAGTCATCGGTGGGCACGCGTGCTGTTCGTATTTCAACGGTAATTTGATATTATGCCTCGTACATAAAAATGACACGTTGCATTTCTCTCGGAGTTTGACACACTGCGACGACAATCGAGTTGAACATTTTTCAAATCGATTGTGCGTTATTTTCTCGTATTATTCACGCGACAAAAATGGCTACGTAGGAATTTTTTTTTATATTTTTTCGCGTACCTATATTACACATTTTCACATTTCAATACTTACGGAATTGTATTATTTTATCGCATTCCCATCGGTCCGCTGCACGAGAACATTTTTTTTTCCATCATCACTCGATACTTTATGTAGGTACCAGTAGATAGGTGTTTGTGCAGCAGAGCTTTTGCACGGGCTGCAGTCGTCGTAAAGCTGAAGTTCAAATGCAATCCTATTGCTATCTCGTGGTCGGCTTTTTTATTGAATTCGCAGTAGGTACTTTGATATCCTGGAAAGCACCCTGCGTCTGATGTTTGAACGTTTGCAGTTCAGCGGCATTACCGGTGACTAATGCGCTAATACTATGTCTAACTAATTAGTGTAATAACTTGTAGCATTGCGTCACCTGGCAATCGATTTTTAATCATTTCCCTCGTGTGTCTCATAAAGTCATAAGGGACTCATTAGACGTACAACGTAACCGACAGCTTATAGCGCATTATTATACTGTTCCACTGTCGCTGTGTATAAATAGGCATACAAATGTATCATGTTAAAAATAGTTTTGATCAACTCTCGATAATGATTTAATGAATCGACCAAGCGTAAAAATACGAATAATTCGTTAATACTCGCCAGTACGCAGCGATTAGCGGATTATTAACGGTGTTCCGAAACGGTAACTTGGGTTACGTCAGTAACGGTAACGGTATAAAATTATTAAAAACAGACGAGTAACTAACGATCTACAGTTCGTTTATTGTTTACCCGATTTTCCTTGATACTCGTAAGTTATGAGCTGAACTGCAGCGTACGCAGTAAGGTCAATAAAAAAATATGTGCACACACTAAATTTGAATACTCGTAATTCTAAAGAAAATATTTATAACAAAATTCAAACTATATCTTCCCCGATCGCTCTAAATGTAAAATATTCGTACTTAATGTATTTTTAATTGATATATACTCGTATATATATATTTGTACGTACATAATATTGGATACATAATATTTAGTTTGTCAGAGATTGATAGTTTTACATTTTTAAAAGTAAATATTTTCTCGTATATACTTTTCATCTCATTCACCGCGATGTTCCGAAAAGTAACTTTTGTCAAAAATGAATCCAAAATAGTATAACAATAATATCATAATGTAAATTATTACAAACCCATTGGAACATCTTATATTTTCATACGGGTATTTTTATTTATAATTGATCACCACAAAAACCAGTTTAGTTTTGTCCAGACCTATGACGACTGTACAGTGTTTTGGATAAATTTGCTTTGGTTTTGAAGAATATAATAATATAATATAACATAGAACAACCAGCTATAGTAAAATGTGTTTTGATTGTTACAAAGTCTAATAAATTATTGGAAAGCTTGATTTCTTACCTTAGAGGGAAGAGGGGGGAGCAACACCCGTTTAAAATTTCAAGAAATAGCTCGCTTATCGCTAACTCAACAATAAAAGTCATAGCCTAACACATTTTTCACACTTACATGATTTTATATATTTTGATAAATTACTTGGAACTTATCTTACAACTTAATACCCAAAACCATTATTCTAATTCTTAAGTAGCTCAGCCAACACTGATTGTTACTTTGACACCGAATTATACTTCTATGTATCTTATATAAGTCATAATCATAAACTAAAATATTTTGTATTTTATTAATTTATTCAGTCATATGCTGCATGCAGTTAAATGTTGTTATAATGAGTCTGTATAGCTTATTCTAGCATTACTGGAATACGTATAGAAGTATAGAACATATTTTATTAACTAGACTTTTAATCACACAGAATTTTTAATAATACTTTTGAGACATTCATAACGATTATACATTAACTATCAAATACACCTATTCGCGGTATCTCATTGCCATATTACGATTAATATATATTATTTATAAACACACTATAATACAACGAGGAGTATTATTATTACCACAAATTATATTATAGTAACTATACATACTTATTATTTATACAGTTTATTTAAGTTCTGTAACATGGAACTATGTAACTTTGTTCGTGATATTTCGTTGATAAATATTTAATTAACAAACTGTCAATTTTATGATATATATTATATACTGTCCGCCAGTCACCAAATACAAAACACCCATTGGTCATTAATACTCATTATAATAGGCTATAGATTCGAGCTTCAGAACAATGATGATGTCAAAAATCGAAACTATTTTATTTGTGATACACAGATACGCAATTAGTTTAATGTGCAATGTTGACAATGATTTGACTGAACATTTCATAAGGTATATCTGCTTAATTTCGTTAACTTATTGGTTTTTTTTTTTTTTGAATAATTGTTGGAATATAAAAGCAGGATTCGAGTTTAAATGGCTTAGAGCTGTATGATCTGTGAAAATAATTCACAGAGCATTGCCCAAAGACTTTGACGTGAACCAAATAAAATCCCTGGACTTTGTTGAAACGAAACGGACGAAAACTTTGTCAAAAACATTAAAGAAATAAGAAACTTCGTGATAAAATTAAAATTTTTCATGTAATAAATAATAAATACGTATATGCTTTTAAATCCATATAAATGATAACAACGTGCCAAAATACAGTTTTCCATACATTTTAAAATAGTCAATATCAACATTCAACAAGAAAATAACCACCGGAAAGAAATAATAGTGTATAGTGTATCAGTATACTACCATATTTAAAAACTTAAACTAAAAAAAAAAAAAAACCCTTTAAAATTTTTCTTCGTTACACTATTATACCTATACCTCGTTAATAAACTTGGATCATGTGATGCGATTAAAGTTTCAGTCGATCAACTTATTAAGAACTAACGATTCTGCGTGTAATATCGAAAAATTGGCCAACTCAAGGATCAGTTATAAACTCAACTAAACTGAATTTAATCATATTGTAAAACCAAAAATCACCTGTTGTATTTTGTAAAATGTAAATATACCTAACGTTAATATCAAAAAAGTTTGGTAAATTGTTTTTTTTTCTTTTTTTAACAAGACATTGTCAACATTTATTTCTAATAATATTTTATTCCAAGACCGAACATTTCACTTTTATTTTTTGTAAATTTGACATAATAATTTATGCATGATAAACGTATACATGATACATCATATATTTAACAATGATATACGACCCGATTTTCTTTTATAATAGTAGGTGAGTTTATGACATATTCCTGTAACAGAAAAATAACAAAACGACTCGTACAAATGAAAGTTCGAGTATAAGGTTCAGCGGATGGAAGATAGGTGAATTCGTATTAAGTATTAACATAATATACATACACGACACACGTGTACGCACGCAGAAGACGTCGCACGGCGTTTGGATTATTTTTACTTTTAACGCAGCTGAAATGGCAATTTTCTATAATCAGCATGAAACGCTGTCAGGCACTCTGTATACTCTGCACACGATACGGGGCTGAGTAATAAACTAATGACTTGAATACTCTGTACTCTGTAGTATGTATACACACACACACACACACACACACACACACACACACACGCACGCACGCACGCACGCACGCACGCACAAAAAATATGCGTACATAATATGAAACCAAGCAATCTAATATTATGTAGAACTGTTTTGATAATAACACACGCCATTCGATTTCGTTTTTATGTTTCAGATATACCTATACCTAGTATGTAGATAATATACGTTTTCGTAGATGCACGTGCACTTAACTCGTCCAACACGTCTTGGGGGCACCTTTCATTTCCATGCCCGAAGAAGCCTGGAGGCGGCGGCGAACGAAACATACGCGTCGTTAAATACGCATATGTAGGAATAAGAAACCGCACGCAGGTATACGGAGAGATACATAGGTAGGGAGTGCGTGAGGAAGAGCGAGAGGGAGATCGGGTGAGATAGAGAGAGAGAGAGAGTGAGAGAGGGAGATTTAGTATAGGTAGTCAGTATATATATACTATATAAACACCTGCAACTATATACGACTAGATGTTTCTTATATGGTCAGTGCAACAAAAATATATACATATAACCACCGCCATTTCTTTATTTTCTTTCCTCCATCACTAATTATTATTCTACAAACGTCTTTAAACCACTACAGTGCGCTAGTGCGTATATACACACACACACACACGCACACACACACACACACACACGCGCGCGCGCACACATGCACACATTCATATATATATATATATATATAAAGACCGACATAAGTTATTACACTTGTGTGTAGCGTAATGAAATGACGATCGGCGAACAGACACAGTAGTGTGGAGAACAGTCGTACCGTACGAATTTCGAATTTTACGCTTTATATTTTTATTTAAATAATTTAAAACCTTTTAATATACAGTGTATACTACGCGACTTATCGGAAACCGGTCGCCTGATGTAGTTGAAAAGATTTGCTGATTTCGCGTTTTATTTCCACTTCTTTATGAAACTTTGAGTTTTGACCCAGCATCCGAGACGCCTGCTGGCATGAGTCCATTATACATACATGCGAATGTATAAATGGTTACATTTTTCATAGTTTTCGCCCATTTCCGAGTGAATTCAAATGTAACGAACTCCATGAATTTGATTATCTCGTCGACATAATATCACACACCGTTATGAAATAAAAAACATCTATTATCCCAATATTGTTTACGTTTTTTGGTTCCTATACATTAATGGCTCCAAATAAACGAAAATGTCTACTGCTGAAATATAATTCTAGACAGTTGAGCGATATGCACCTATTCTATCAATGGGGGATTAAAATGGGTTCATTTTATGTTTATTAAGATTAGGACTTTTAATTAATAATTATTAAAATTAATTTTATAATATTCGAAGTATCATTTTTCTTAAAAATGTTGAATCATTTTAAAAGAAATATACAAGATTATTTTTGAATGCTTACATAATTGTGAAAAATGTAATTTAATTAATTTTGAAGTCTCTATCATCCGATATTCTCCGTCTCCTTCCTATATAGTATAAATGTTTTATACATTATATAGGTACTATACAATTCGTAAATATTCTTTTAAAATAATAAAAAAATAATAAACAGTTCAATAAATTTTTAATAAGTAAGCATCGACATATTTAGAAAATTATTTTATTTTATAAAATAAAGAATTATTTACAAATTTTATGAAAATAACGTTTTATACAAATACAACACATTAATTTAATGAAATATTAAATGTTGCTTTTAAAAATATCATCACAATATATACATTTTTAACATCTTTTTTTTTTTTACAAGTTAATATACAATCTGTATCATTAATACAATAAGAATATGTGCTAAAAGTACATTCACAGGAAAATTAATTTGATGAAAGGAGCCACCCATTGATGACTGATGACACTTTCTATGGAAACTTAGTTATTTTAACTAATTATTAAACAGGGTTATTATAATTTATAACAAATCACGACACCATTTGCGTTTAAGGCGACTTGGGGGATTACCTGGTATGTAATACCTTTATATTACTGCTAAAGTATTAACTGATAAATGGTTACAATTTACCAAAAAGTAATTAAGTTAATTAGGCTATTGACAAATATTTTGACGAGGAATTCAATAAAATATAATTTAAAACATTATATTCGTAGTTAAATCATGCTTTGGTTGTTATAGTATTTTTACGAAACAGGCGCCAAAGTGTTATTCGCGTACCTAAATATTATTAAATTATATTTTAATCTACATAATATATCTCGTTTGTCTGCTTTTTTGAATACGTAATTTTACTAAATTTAAACGCATTATTATACTATATTGAAGTTTTTGTTCAAACAATATACATTATGTCTAAATAAATAAATTGAATAATGAATACACTGAATACATTCAACGATTGGACATTTTGTTTTTATAGTAAATATGAGGAACATGCTGCTAGGAATAAACCTCTATTGCGTTCAATAAATTGTATCAATATTAGTTCGTCCATCAATATTATTTTAGGATGATAAAAAGGTAGAAAAATCAACGATACAATAATAAACCTAACGCTTTAGTGCTTTACCTACTCCGCATAAATGGTTGCTTTTTATAATGATCTAGTGTCGTAAAACAGTTGTCAATATCAAAGTTGAAAATATCTACCAGTATCAACAGCAGTATCGTCCGATTATTCATACAAGGATGACAAGATTGTGAAGAGAAAAATGTCATTTTCGTGATTCGAGTCTATATAGATATAAGATATAATAACGTTGTAGTCGTTCTTAAAATTACTAATTTGACCTATTATTCATTAAGCGTTACAGCTTAAATATATTGACCATAATACGATAATATATAATCAGCTGATAAAAAAATAATTAATTTGAATAGGAGTATTATTGAATCGAGTTAATCGTTAAATATAAATGGCTAGTAATAATTATAATAATTAAATATAAGTTAGTTATAAATGTATAAACTATAGTCTTATTTTAAAGACATTAAATATCATTTAAATTGTGTATAGTAACACATTAGGTACTTTCCAATACATTTTATATTATAGTAGCCAATATGACAATGTTATTAATATTATTATTACTATAACTATTATTATTATGACCAATGGAATTATGATATTTAAAAATTCCCACATTTTAATGTCAGTCGATAAATGAATTAATAATGAATGTATGGGAAGGAAAAACACGATTTACTCGGACTGTAATAACGTGACAATATTGATGATGGTAGTCTAACATGAGAAACGATGCGCACATTATAACGCAGGTAGACGTGACGGCTTGCATAGATATTGGTATTAGTGTATTACCTACAGAAAACGATCACAAGTTATTCAAATGAAACAGCAACAATGTATTTTTCATGCAGTTGATTAAAACACGATACCAGCAGAGAAAGCCCGTATTATAATACACAAATAATAAATTTAAAATATTCAACTTCCTACATGTGTATGAAAATGGACTGAAATAACAAAAAATATAACGCGAGTTGATGTAGGTGATAAATATTGTGACGAAAAATAAATAAAAATGGTACAATTCGATGCTCAGTGCATATTATAGTTACATAACTATAAAATTTAACATATTTTATAAAATCCTTTAATATACCAACGAATAGTGAGTAGGTACTCTTATTCTTCCCACTTTTGTCAGCTTTATCAATGCACCCACGTTCCACAACCACACTGTTTCATATGATTCCCTATAGTTGTACTTAATTTAGTATTGATTTATTTTACTTATGCAATGTCTATACTCGGTACAAATTTCTTAAAACTAATGTAGTATATGATAATGATTTGATATTTAAAATATCACAATTTAAGACGTATCTATAGTCTATACATAGTCTATACCTATATGTAATAAGCGTATATTATCATCTATAATAGATAAATCAATAATAGTAATGATTGCACCTCATAAACAATGTTTAATTAGTGCCAGCTTATAAAAGTATACAACCGACATCATACTGTTTTTGTTAAATGCAAATAGGAGGTACCTCAATGCTCAAGCGTATATTTGTGTGTATCTACCTCCGTTTCTTTTGGAAGAATGTTAACTCCCGGACATGCATTGATGCATTGCATATCTTATATTTTATTGTTATGATAAATATTCTAAATAATTTATGAAGCAATCCATACTGTATATAAAATATTTTTAGACGTTGAGCATTAACATCTCTGAATTTTAGTGTAGTGTTAGAATTTTTTGTTTGGTATTTAAATCATTAAATAGAAAAAAATAATGCATTAACACCATAAAGAATACGACCAAGTTTCTACTATTCACTTAAAATGCCGGATACCTCAAAAATTAAAATGTTTGACAAACCACGTGTTCTGACATTTTTTATCACACATAAAGGACCCTCTACAATAGCTATCTGTGACCGTAATAAGAATTTACTTTTTCGTGTATCTTATTGTTGTAGTCTTATTGTACAGGTACTGTAACTGCCCCGTGTACCTACGAATGGGTATAGAATACAAATATCAGTTCACAGTTGAAACGTGTTTCTACAGTTTATTTAGAGTTTATAAACGTCTGAGCAATCCCTAACCGTTTTTATTACATAATATGTAAAGTAAATAAGTAAATTACAGGTATACATTTTTTCAAATACATATATATATATATATACTACATTGTTACAGAATGCATTATGTACAATAAGACCTTCATTGGTCCGTGCTTGGATGCTTTACTTTAAACTAAATGAATTGTACGATCCAATTTGCAGTTGTATTTACTATTTCCAACATAATATTAAATTGTTTTACAGCTTCGCATTAAAGTGATTAGGTACAAGTCCAACCAATAAAGTTAAAATAATAATTAATTAAATAATAAAAATGGTAGGTATTTTAATAAGAACTTGAGATTTTAAAATTATATAAAGCAACATACTGCCCGATTAAAATATGTATCATTGTACGAATTCAGCTTTATAAAATTAATTTATATAACTAAGCTATATTTATATTTACATTACTTATACGTTATAACACAAAAGTTAACTCAAGTATAATATGTACTATTATATCTTAAATAGCAACAACTACTTTTAACAAGCTTAACACCTTGTACATACAATATGTTTTTTCCTTATTATTAACGAAAATCTACACGCATTTTAAGTACAATTAATATTTATTTTTATTTTTCAATAAAGTCAGTATGTATAAGAACATTTGAATAAAAAATAATAATACATATAAACGCCCATGGTTATTTATATGTTTTTGCGTGTTTCACGAGTGTGGGTTTAGAGACAGATTGTATGATAACAAGTTTCGGAAAGTCACAATATCACGCATTTATAATAATAATGATGATAACATGGTAATTTTACCAGTGTAAACTTTTATGAAATATACAATAAAAATACAAACGTCCGGAATACTTTTTCACTGAGTTAGGTATTACAAAACTGCAAACACGATGTAATTATTAGATCTAATGATTGATACTAAAATATTACTCTTGCATAAACGATAAACCTACTTAACTTCAGTACATTTCTATACGACCAATTTCACAAATATTGAACATTATAGGTTTTAGGTATAATGTAAAAACTGACGAGAAAAATAGTATAAAGTAAAACTCATATTTTTTTAATTTCAAAAATTAAAGTAAAAACTTGTTCTATTTTATAGAAAAATGAATAACATAACCTATTTTAAAAGTCCATTTTAATTAATTTATATATAATTTAAAAGTGGTTTATTCAAAAATATTTATACATATTTTATTTTTGTAGATCACAACTGTTATATAAAGATTATATTCAAGTATGTAATGAATTTATGAGTAATTATTGTTTTATTCGGGATGTAGTTAACAAAATAAAATAAATCATGACTTTGTAAAATAAAATTAATACGTTTAAGTACAAAATGTAGATATTTAATAACAACTCCAATACCTACACAAAACGATAAAACGGTATTTTATGCACGGACACCGCCTTTAATTTTCTAAAATCGTTTGAATTGTATTTTTCAATACTATCTCTATTGATCTATTCAATATCTGCATTTAAGAACTCGCTGTGGTTACCTCACCAATAACGGGCAATCGGATACCCATACGGATATATTATATACCTACGCGTATACCTGGCTATGAGTGCACATCTATATTATATATAAATATACAATATACATATACATTATACATAATATATTGTACAGATGCCAATATTACCCGTACACGCGGCCATTAATATTTAATAATTCAAAGGCCGCCAGTTCGAACACGAATAATGTCTATCGGCGATGTTTGTGTTTTAAGACGGACGCGCACCATTACGAACGCTAAACTTTTACCGACCCGGAAAAATGAGAAATTCAAGGTGAAAATAATAAATAATTTTTTTTTGTTCATTATTACTTACCAAGTACTTCGCAAAATGGAACGACGGAAACGACGAATGATCTCGTCGATGTGCTCGATTGTGAAATTGAACTATAATATTGTAAAAACTGCGTGCGTGCGTTTACGACAACGGTATAATAACGTACCCGTACGATCATCCCTGGCGCTGTTTTCGAAAACGCAAACAAAACGCAAAATTATTATTTTAAAATTGAAATCAATAAAACTACGTCCTGGTATGCACTGTAGTCCTTTGCAATCCGGTCAGTGCGATCATATCGTTTCAACTTCGAGATCGGAGTTGTGCTCCGTTTCTATTTTTCCGATCTTATGGAATAGTCACGTTGAAAATTGTTCGCGATTTTTTCACCAATCAGTGATTACTACTTATCACACCGACCGGGGACCCGTGCCGCCAGAATAAATGTTATTATTTTTATCGTTAATATTATTATTGTTATTACAACATTCGTCTACAGTCTACCACTACTATTATTTATATGTACCGACAATATTTTTTCACCACTGTAAACATTACATTGTCATTATTTTATTGTAGCATTGCCGCTGCGACCAATATTCTTTTCCCATCGTGCGGTACGATCGACGGCCGGTAGACGGCGACACGGTACGGTTAGCGGTTACGCGGCGCGGCGGCAGCGGCAAACGAGGGAAAAACCGGCTCCGCCGGCGGCCCCACCACGTCCGCGTGTAGCGCGCGTCCGACGGTCCAGCATTCGGCCGGTGGCTTCCCGTGTACGTTGTGTGTTTTGTGCGTGCGCTCTCCGGGCTCCGTGTGTCTACAACCGCCGTCGACGACGATACCGACAGTAATAATAGTAATAATAATAATATTCCGACGGGAATTTCGGCTTTATCGCGAAACGGTTTTGTTTTTGTTTTCCGCGTTTCCCCGCATAGTTCGTGGTAAAATATTTATTTTTACGCTGTTCGTTTTCGCTGGAAATCTCGCCGGATGTGCGCGGCCGAGACTGCCGCACGCGACAAATCCGAATTGATCTCCGCGAACATGACGTGGTGATCGCCCGAAAAATTCGTCACGAACAATTCGTTAACACCGCGACGCAAACGCCACGAACAGCAACAGCAGCAGCAGCAGCGGCAGCGGCAGCGGCGGCAACATGAGGATTCTCGTGTGCGCACTCGTCGTATACTTATCAGGTTGGTGTCTTTAATTTTTTTTTTCATATATTATTTTTCGATTAAATGATTTTTCCTCTAACCCCTTTTACATCGGTTCCGTGAAATGATATCACGCGCCGCGCTCGTAGGAACACACGCGCTCGCCCACCGGTGGTGTACTTACGAATTTATAGCGATCGTCTTAAGCCCGGCAAATCCGGCGTGCGGTACGAAAAAATATACATTCGACCGACGATAAATTCCGTTTTATGTGGCAAAAACCGTACGTGTATAGTTTTTTTTTTTTTCGAATGGAAAATTTTACCTGAATTAAATATTATGTACATACCCCGTGCGGTGCTGCTCCGGATGGCGCAGAGGTGAGCTAGCGAAGGGATAAAACGGAACGGACACCGCTGCGCCATGACCATAGAGGGACTGTGAGAGAGCAAAGACATTATTTTGATAAACTCGCGGCGTCGATACATATTTTTTTTTAACGCACTGCAACCGTTTTCATCCCAGTCGAAAATATTTCAAACATAATTTCCGTTTCATTGATCTCCTTTTTATTGCTTAAAATTTTAGTGCGATAAAAACAATTTATATTTTTTTGCTACATAATTTATAGAAACACAAAGAGATTGATTTAAACGTATAAAATACAAAATTTATTCAAGCTTATTCGATTAAATAATTAAAGTATTTTATTTTGTAATGCGTCCTCAGAGACGTGACCCTGCGCGAGCATCGACTTTATTTATCTGGTCCGCAATAAACAAAAACAATGTTTCCGTGTAAACACGAAATTTTTTTTCTAACCGTTTTTCTTTTCTGCTCTCCTCATATTTTATTATTAATACTGTGTGTACGCTACAACACATTTTAAGTAATGCGTTTTTCTTGACACGAAAATATTATAAATATAAAAAAGCATTGTACCCATCTATACCAGCTAAATATTTTCAGACGGTTATGATTTGAATTGTAGTTATATCGTTATAGAAATTCATAGTGTAATGTTGTTGAATTTTTAATGAGTTCTAGACCGATTTTCCGCTTGTCGTAAATATACAACTGTTAGTAGCTGCGACCGATTGTACGTATTTTACTCGTCCTTCGTTTTTTCCCCGCACTTCTTTATTCTTTTCCAATACCTGTCGGACCATTATCGGTGTAAGACGTTGGTGTGCATATTCACGCGGCGTGTTTCTCGCACCGTTAAGATCTCGGAAAAGATCTACAAAACCGATAGTCCAAAGAAATACAAAAAAAAAAAAAACATTACCGTCTGTGTGGTTGAGAACCACTGTAGAATAAAATGTATCGCAGTTCATACGATCATGGCCCGCGGGGATGTAAATATGTATAGGTACAGGTAAAACGTGTGTGTATAGTAAATAGTATTTAAGTACCCGGGGAAACGCAACATCGACGTGTCTGTCGTGTGCATTGTGTGTCCGAACCACCGCCGCCCGAAGGTCTTTGGTGTAAAATAATACTTCGATCTTTTTTTTTTCATCGATCTATTTCTTCGGTTACCCAAAATATTGTATGTATAGTATGCGCCATAATGTATTGAATGACCTGGCCGCGATTTTCGATGCGCGTTTGTATGCAATTTGGGGACACCATATGCTGTGCGCGGCACACAAAAGGCCGGCGAGAGGGTCGACAGAGGTTTCCAAAGTGTTTAGTATTTATAATATTTCTGTGTGTGTGTGTGTGTACGTGTAATAATTGTTTCCGTTCGTTGTAATTTGTCCGATAATAAAAATCGACAACTTCGTCTGGACTTGGCCCAAGTCGTCACCGTGACCGTCTGAAGGGTTTTTTGATGTATTCATGCGTAAATAGCAAACTCTAATCGGTCGTGTTCGCAGTCACGTTCTGGTGGTTAAAACAAAAATAAAACGTTTTATATTTTTTGTTTCTCCTCTTGAGCATAGCGCGGCACCCGACGAAATTAGTGCAAATGTTTACCTCTCTGGGGTGGTCTGTGCCGTGACCCCAAACGACGGTTGTTTGCCAGTCCACAATAATAATCGAACAATAATAATTGTACAACGTTCTTCTAAGAGCGAATCCCTGTTCGGTTACTGTTTTTATTTTCTTTTTTCAATCCGTTTTGATTTCGGTGCTGATGTTGAAGTATGCTGTACCATAGTGATTTTCCCGAGGATTTTTCACTTTGAACGGTCACGTGTGTGATAAAAATTAATTCGCCTCGCATCGGTTATTTCTGTTTGAACTGTGTAGTAGTAGTAGTTATGTATAATATTTTGTCTGCCAACTCATAGAAGTTCACTAAAGAATGATTTTGTTTTGTACCTGTCGAGTTATGATTATAAATACCTAAATTTTACTTTGAGTATTTATTGTAAGTTATGTATGAAGAAAATACATAACCACATAACCTATTTACTAGATATAATTTAGAAAATGTTTATCCTCAGACTCTAAATATATGTATTTGGGTTTTGGTCAAATACATTTTACTATTGAAGTATTAATATGTTTCTCTTTGATACTGACAAAATTACTAATAATGTATTATTTAAATTAAAAACCATAATATTGTAAACTGTAGATGAATAAATATTTTATTACATAATAACTTTTTTTTTTAAATTGGTCAGCTTGATATATTTTTTCTTACTTATTTTTCTTTGAAGTAGGCTAATCTGAATATTCAGTGTATTAAAGATAAAAATAAAGTATAAAAATGCACATTACAGTTTCTTAGTAATCTGAGACGACTATTGCGTGGTGACACAGGTTTTTTTTTCGTGGTACATTTTAGTCACCTTGTTTTATTATTTTTTATTAGAAAAAGCACTTAATCCGTGCTACGTTGAGGCTGGATGGCGTTTGAATGTTAATACTTTCTCTCCGACCGGTATTTCCAATGAATCGTCATCTTTTTTAAGAATATTGAGAAACAATTACAATTTATAACGTATTATTTTTCAAGTAAAATATGATTTGTTTAGCTTACTTAAAATAACTAGAATACATGGTCGTAATTTATTGCTATAATATTTCAATGATATCCGATAATTATTTTAGTTAATTGCATAACCAACGATTCTTTTATCCGGCTATTTCAAATGTTACAGCAGTGTTTTATGTATTTTTCTTTCTTATAATTTTGTTCTCAGACGTCTTAATTATTGTCGCCACATGACGGCCTAACGACCGTTTATATATTTTCGCTGGTTGCACAACGTTTCGGCATTGTTCTTGGGCCCCCATGGCGGCGGCGCTCTAATTCTTTCACCTAGGGTTTGGAAAATAGACCGTTTACTACCCACAACGAAATATTTCGATACGGTGATCTATTATATCTAACATTCTAACCTATATTATCTTATATGAAAAGTTCACTTATTTACGATCGCTGCAATATTAATCTATATCAGTGGTCACCAAATGGCGGCCCGCGGGCCACGTCCGGCCCGCGAACACACTTTATCCGGCCCTCAGACAAGGAAAAAAAAGTAAAAACCGATAATAAAGTACGTATAAACTTCGATAGCAAACTTACTTGCCATTTTTCCCACTAATTTTACCCTGACTTTCTATTTATATTATAATATTGCTGTTAATTTGTATTTTATTTTATTTTATTTTTTTCAATTTATTTATTTTTTATTTGAGTTATACTTTTGCTTCATTACATAATATGTTAAAAATATTTGTTTGGCTATTTTGACTGCCCTCGAACATTTTCAAAATTCCCGATTCGGCCCTCCAAAAATATTAATTGGTGACCCCTGATCTATATATATTTAATAAACCTATTTTACTTGTGTTTTGTATTATATTTATTAACATGGTCGAAATATATGGACTCGTAAGTTATATAATATTCCCCAAAATAATGCACGGTATCGACATGGTAACAGTTTATTATGAAATTGTTTTTGGCCCTGGGATTTATTTATAGTTTCTGTACTTCGAATTTATTTAATTTCCGACTAAACTACTACAATATACAATTCATGTTAATTTTAATTCTACGGTCGATTACATCTAATTGTCTATTGTCAATTGTCATCATCGGATAAAATCTATCCGATCGTTATGGCTTACAACTTAAGTATTATTGTCACGAAACGTTGAAATCTAAACTGAAAGGAAAAACCTCGAACAAGTATTAACGACTATTTTTGCGCGTTATGATATTTTAGTCTCCAAATGGTGATTGGCCTAAATCGTTTTCTCACAATATTATGAAGAAATTGCAGTGTATTCGGTTCTTTGACAATCCATAATACTGTATTATGTTCGTGATGATTTACATATTATGTTTTCTCATTTGAATATTTCTCAATCGTTTCGGGACTATACATGTGTAGTGAAAATGTGTATCGTATACGAAGTGGCTGTATTGAACTCGCCGAACGTGTGGTACATACGTAATAAGATAGGTAATAACCTGCAATACTGCAAATCTCAATAAACATATTTTCAACAAATTACCCTGCGTCTTGTACTTTTAAATCCCTTTTAAAGTCATTGAATCGTAATAAAATGAAAATTATTGTTATGGGATATTATACAGTTCAAAGAAGAAGAAAACCGGTTGCATATTACATTTAAATAATATTCTCCCTACGTAGCTACCGTTCGGGACCGATGGGGTTGAAATGCGTGTAAATATTCAATTTCCCGGGCGATAAATCACCCAGCCGTGTTCCATACGCTCTCTGGCCGCGTATACAAGACACAGACCGAGGACCCCCTATCGTAATATACTGTCGGCACTAATGTCGAATCTCATTACCGTCGAATAAATTTTCGACCATAACACTAAACTACCCAACGTTATTGCTATGAAATTTTATCCGACACACGTCCGTAAATGTGTATAGTAAGCCGTGGGCGTAGTACTACGGGTATAATATTTTTCGTTTTTTTTTTTATCTCTTCTGTCGTATATTTTTTTCTTTTAAAACTCGTAATATATTTATATTGTAATAAATGTTGCCGAGAAACTGGTTTTACACGATATCGGAACCAGTTTGTGTAGCGGACGCCGTACGCACGTCACGTTACTTACGTGGGCCGCTTCAGCAGCAGCAGCAGCAGCAGCCCGTGATCGATAGGGCGCCGGTCGCGAGACGATTTTTATATCTCCGATAATCCCCCTCTTTCTGAAACCTTCTACGACGTAATGTTTCCGATGCTAATGACATTAATTTGCGACCGGTCATATTTCATTCTCGGTTCTAATCGAAGATGAGCAAACGGTCGTTATCGTTCGATAAACATTATACGTACCGGTTGTTTTCTTTTCCACGGCGTACAATATAAATGTATTTGCATCTCTACGTGTATGTGTACTTATCGTGCGCGCGCGTACCTATTTTGTACATATTACTATCATTATTATTATTATTATTATTATTATTATTACTATTACTATTACTATTACTATTATTTGACGTGAACGATAAGCGGGCGCGCACGATTTTCTGAAACGCCAAAGTTGCGCAATCGGCGCAACAGCCGTACGACAACTACTGTGGTCGTCCGCGGTGCGCGTGTGTTTGTATTTTGAAAGCGGCGGCACGGCGGTTAGACGCGAGCTCGCGCGCGCGCGCGCGCGTGTATGCGCCACTGCGGCGGAGGTGAAGGCACACGACTTGTGTCGTGACCGGGAAACAATGGACGGTGGCAGTGCGTCTGCGGTCCACCCGGTCGTCGGCGGCGGCGGCGGCGGCGGGCGACCAGTTCGCGTCCATTAACCGTGGTCGTAGTAGTCGGTTAAGAGTGTGTACACGACGATTAAAGACGCACGGACGCGAAGGGGAAAACGATATAATAATAATAATAATAATAATAGGAGAACGAAGAATAGCTTGAATATATAAGAAGAGAAAAAAATTCGAAATAATGGTTTTGTCCGTGCCACGAGCCGAACAAATGCGTGACCGGCGACAATACCGATGCGTGCACACTGAAGTGGTCAAATCGTATTATAAAGGGGGTGCTAATTGAGAT
Source organism: Periphyllus acericola (assembly GCA_949715065.1). NCBI lineage: Eukaryota > Metazoa > Arthropoda > Insecta > Hemiptera > Aphididae > Periphyllus > Periphyllus acericola. Next base: position 46,166,171 of record OX454266.1, on the reverse strand, counting down.
TTGCACGTTATGCAAGGGCTCTTGGTCTTGGTGGCGACATTTATTTTTGTCCGAAAACAAAAAAACTTGTTACCGATAAATGTCATGTTATACCTAATAATTATTATTACACGATTGCCGTGTGGTTTTGCACTTTTTTTCCGTTTTCAAGTGAAATCTTCCGTTGTATACGACGCGCGTAGGACGATTTGCGTTACTGGTACCTGTATAATCCTAAAGAATTTACGAAAAACTTGGCAAATCGTCAACAACATGGAATAATAACAACGGTATTAATATTGTGTATTATACGCGGCTTGGCCGGAAACTCGTTTTTTCTCTTTCTTTACCGGGCGAGTGTAACATTATCGCTTCTAATTAATTCGAATTGCCGAAGAGAGTGTCAGATTGTACTAAAGGACTTGGAAACATTTAATACGTGGACCATGAAAAATGCCTTATGTTTTTTCCTCTTTTAAGTATACAATATCTGTTTACGCATGCCCAACTATTTTGGCAAAATATATTTATAAACCATGCCGTTTGAATATCGTTATATATTGTGTGCAACTGGTATTATTCACAGTTACATGTTTAATGTGATGTAATTAAAAACTTAGAAATTTGGACCAAAAGCGTGTTGACATGTTTATCCGACTCAGGATTTTCGGATGTTTTTCAAATTATTTTCCCCCACACAGTATCTCTAGAACACTAACCACCACCCGCCTACTCGTTTACCATGCCCTTTCAGAATATTCAATTTCAACTGTTTGGCTCTCGGGGTCGGTCCTGCAAATCCTGCGGGGCTGTAATAATACGTGTGTGACACATATACGTACATCGCGTATACAAAAACAGCGGCCATCTGCCAGATTGCTTTTTAATGTCAGCCCTGGAGCGTTTCTCCGGGATATTTTCTACGAACACCCCTGTTTGTGACCCGTATGTGTAGGGAAAAAAGACCGTTTATATCGGACTTTTTCCCATAAAATTAAATATTATTATTCATCAGAAATGTATTATTTCTTGACGCCGGTTTCAGGCATTTCAGCCGTCATTGAAATTATATTTTAACGTGAACTTATGCTAACGACTGTATCGTTACTATGCCTATGTATATTTGTTGAAAAATATCAAACGTTTTAATGTTTAACCTACTAAATCTAAAGAATCAAATATAATATATATTTCAATACAATAGAATACTATTGTACTATGTACTCTATTCTATACTTTTAATTGTACCTCCTTATACAAATATACTTAATTTAATTTTCAAATAATAAAACGAAAATCCTATAAAATAATCTTAATGTAAAAACACAGGCACTAATATTTTTTTAATTTTTTTATTTTCAAATTAAAAAAAATTAGTAAACTGTACTTATGTCGTCGAAAAAGTTTTCATAATGTTATTATTTGTTATACCTATTACACTTCGATTTATAGCATTTTGTTTGTTAGTACAAAACTGTATTTAATACAGCTTAATTGTTTTTCCAATCAACATTTTTTAGACGCTTTATAATTCGACCTTTTAAGTTTATTGCTATAAATTAAAGAAATTTACATTAGTGATTAAATTTGGTAGAAATTAATCTATTACCCTTTTCGCTTAAGCTTAAGTAGTTTTTCGATAAAATCTTTACCGTTGATTACCAATTTCAAAAATTAATTGACAATTTATATTGATTAAAAATAAACTATTTTTCAGTCACACTACAATAATTTATTAATTATTGTTGATAACCTAAACAATGTTGACGATTTTTTTGTATTATTTTTGTATGTAAAATTTATATATTTGAAAAATGAATCTCCTTTAACACTATAGTTAACTATATTATAGTATATTAAACCAGATATAATAATCCGAAAAACGAAAATATTATACAAAATAGATGAACAACTAATTAGATAAATATGTATGCGTAATGTACACATGAAATAGTTGACTGCTAATATTTACGTACTCATTTACTTTTAAATTTATTCGAAGCACCCTATTTGTTTGCTGCTATAATAATTTCACCTTGACTTTTTTTATTGTTTGTTAAATAATGGTTTTGTATTTAAAAAATGCATGTTATGTACCGAGATTTAAGTACTATATTAAACCGGTTCTTAACAGATGCGTCTTTTGTGCACCTCACACTATTGTTTATATGCAATACTACCTTTTGTCTGAAAAAAATACACCCCAGACGGTCTCCGCAGTAGGCGTCTGGCTGTCCAGTAATCCATGAGCAAGTGAACCTAACCGATTTTATTTTGGCCACTAATATCATTTGTAATGATAATAAATAATGATGTATGATATCATGTAATGTAAGAAAATCAACTTTTAAAAATAATGACAACTATAGCAATATATAATATAATATTATGTTGCACCATCACGATCGTATGCATCAACATCAAATCTAAAATATTGTAATGGTGCGTGTATATATTTAAATTGCAGAAATCATATCATATGCAAAAATATTATGGTAAATACTTTGTGGATGAAAGTAATTACACTGACTTTATGTCATAATAATTTTTGATAATAAACACAGATGACACTCACTAGTGTTCAGCCGCACAAAGATAGCATATAAGAGAGTAAGGAAATAGTTTCCTCTTTAGTTAGTTACCCTACCAGTTATTAAGTTAGTATTGTAGCTTTTAAGTCATCAACCGGACTATAGTCATTCAATAATCATAGCTTTGGTCTACACTAGTGACAACATCGCAACACACATATTATAATAATTTACTTTATGTGTCTATATTACTATTTGAAAATCGCTGATGTTTATGAATAATTTCGCCAAAATGTCCATCAAATACTAATTGTAATCCGTCAGTGATAAATTTATATTTTTAATTTATAAAAATTGGAATTATTAAGACTAGATTTTTAAGCCAACTACACATAATGCTTAGTATTTAACCATTCAAAATATAAAAATATATGAGTTGTTATAGCGTTTTTCTCACTTTGACCTGTTTGTATTTTTACCCGGTTCATTAATAAGCATTCAACTCAGGGATTTGGGAACGTAACGGATTAATTTATACATACCTATATATGTATATATTTATATATAAAAACAGGAATGCTAAAAAAAACAAACAGTAATAACTTAGTCCTTTAGTAATTTATTAGTTTGAATCTTTCGGTCGTTAGCAACGCTTTGTCAAAAAACTCGGATCTGCCCCCTGAGAAATGACTTTAGGAGAGTTGTTTCGTGGAGGAGGTGGAAAGGAAGTAAACAAGTGCATTAAAAAGGTCGTTATCAACTTTTATTAATAGAGAGATTTCATGAATTCTAAACGGTATCGTGATATTCATAGAGTAATTAAGAATGAAAAACAGCCATGAACATTTATACGCATTGATATATTTTAACAGTTACCTGTTGAATCATCTCAATACGATGTATAATTTCACTATTATTCAAAATATATACATCAGTCATTTCTAATTCGAATATATTTTCAAGAATATCATTATAATCATAATGTTCTGGGGGACACCCTAGGACGTTGACCTAACTACAGCAGCAACGAAGTTTACGGCCACTGTATTTATCTCTCTCTCTTCATACGTCATGTATATGGCATGTGTTTGATACAAAGTAAGTAGTAAGATAGAAAGAGAAGAAAAATTAGGTACCCGGTTTTGAGGTTATAAAACAGAAGTGGCTGCTGCCGTTCTTGACAGACGAGAATGAGCTAAGCGCGGTGAAGAGAGTGAGAGAAAGAAAAAAAGAAACCAGTGGAACGAGTTGAGCTGGCTCGCGTCGTCCGCATAAAATGTTGTGTCTCGGGGCTAACCAAACCGCTACACCGAGACCTCTCCTATTGACTTTGACCCGCGGTCATGTGTTACTTTTAAAACGTACGTAGATCCGGCTGCATATACGCTGATCGAGGTTCAGCCTATACAGATGTTATAATATTTTGGTGAAATTTTGCAGTATTTTTAGTTGATTGTGTGGGTTGTGTTGTACATTTTATTACCAAGTTAGGTAAAATTAACTTCAATTATTTTAATTCATTTTTTTTTTTTTAATGTATAACTTTTTCTAAAATTATTCTCCAACAGTTATATTCGATAAAAAAGTATGTTAAAAAATGAAGTCGAAAGTTTTTTAATTGGTTCTAAACTTTAACCGTGGAATATTTTGCTACCAAATTATTTTGTAGCAAAATAAAAAATAAAACGTACAGGAAGTTTGATGTTATTTTAGAAATTTTAGTATAATAATAATACGAGGCGGAAAAACTGAACACTGACTTTTGAATTTGAATGTGATTGACCTTTAGAAGCTTTTTGTCTCGTATATGTATAATATGTGAACAATTTATTCTTTATATCATATTTCTAATTGCATGCCCACCATGTTGATTGCTAGAGCATATTATGATAAAAAGTATTGAATAAAACGTTTCGGGGTCTTAAATAATTATTAACGACTGTCGTGCATATTGATAAATTCTCGGATTATTTTTTACTACTTCCATTCACAATGTAACTGAGATAGCTACACACGTAGATCATGATCGATCGTGCGTGTTTCGGACCATTCCGCCTCCGTAATAATAATCAAATTATACGTAAGATTTTTTTAAGAAAAAAAACATACTAATAATATAAACCTAAACGGACATAAACATGCACATATATAAATATAAATATATATATAAACGGAAAGAAAAATATTCCTCACAAAATTACATGCTAAAACAGTCACGTTCGCATATAATTATTTGTGCGCCCCGAAATACCGTTATAAATGGCCGTAATGTGTGGCGAGCAACTCTCGGAGCCGATAAATCTAAACACGCGTCATTTTTACATGTTTATAAACAAATTGCCATTGTTAAGCGCGTACACTTTCTATTCTTTACATGTCTATGCTTTATCAATTGGAAAGTTTTCGAGTTTTAAAAAATGCATTTACAGGTGAAAGCAATAGGTTTGAAAATGAAGATTGATGTGTACACCCTACTAGCGGTTTCTTGATTTATACGTATATTATAGATATGACACTTAGTAATGAAGTATCAGATAATTAGGTATTTAATGAATCCATTCAGATTGATTTATGTATACTGTATCATATGTACCATGTAGACTTGTAGAACACATGGTAATCGCACTCTAAAAAAATAATCTAATTATCTAATGTTTGTTTTGTTACAGGTTCGTTTTATTATCACGTATGAATATGGTTTTTTGGTCTCAAAGAATATTGTAATGGCAAAAAAGTGAGTGAAAAAATTATTAGATTTCCCTTTAATCGAATTTGTGGTCATACAAGAGAGAGTTTTGAGTATACGTTTTTATATGAAACCAGGTAACTTGCAAAGTGCTTAAATCTCAGAAATACTGAGGTAGCATTTTAAAACAAACCCTAACAATTTTGTTTATTTTAAGCATGATATGAATTCTTAAATTTTATACCTGGAAGTTACATCTTTTTTTAGATTTTTTTGTATATTTACATAAACGGTTTAGCTCAATCATCCTGATAATAACCTGAACTAAGATTAATTTTTGTTGATGTCAATTATATGACTTCGACAATAATAAAGACAACTATTTTTATGTAATAAGTAGCTTTTAATTATTGCTTTTACCATTAAATCTGAATATGTATTTTTCTTTATATTCAGCAAATTATGTCCTGACCAAACGCATAGTCATAGAATCTAGAGAGTAGAGACTAGAGAAATATATCCATAATTATTTTTCAACTCTTTGTCTAAGAATTATTATAGATCAAATAAGTTATCTTGTTAGTTACTGAGCATTTTTATTTTTTGTCCCAAAAATTTTACATTAATTTTGATTCAACCCCATACAGAGATCCATGGATTCTTTTTTACAGGAAAAATGTATATAATTATTAATTCTATGCGTAATGACGTATTCATTATGAATATGATATAGAATATATTCTATCATAATTTTTCTGGTAATAAGGGTATACTTCTGTTGAATTCTTGAATAGCATAATAAAAAAAATTGATTTAACTTTTATTTTATTTGTGTTATGCAAAAATTTAATTGTGATGATGTGAGAGAAAATAGTAATATTTACGATTCTTTTCCCATACAAAACAATGGACACCCCTCGGAGTGTTAAAAAATAAATAAAGGGCGAATAATATCGATGGACATTGTTATTTACGAGGGTACGATATTAAAGGGATAAACGGTGCCTTTTGCGATGGGCTGTGATAGTGCCGTCAACAATTATGTTTTCCACTTGATAAATAGCACTATACTTTCCACAGATCCCCGAGGGGAGGAAAATAACACGGGAATAAATTATTTCAACAACCAAGAATGTAAGACCAATAGCTTTTGAAAGGTGTTTGTTGTAAGATGACTAGAGAATAACATTTTTAAATTATAATTGTTTATATATATCAAATTAAGTTTTGATTAAGCTTTATTAATTTGATTTGAAAAAGATATATTTTGAACATTATTGATTAACATTGATTAGTTATTTGTAGAAACTGCGATTATCAATAGATATACCTGTGATATTTTCTATGGGTAAACATTTGTTTTATTTAAGTGTTTGAGTCGTATCCGTAATAATTTTTTGAATTGTCCAGAATACGTTTTATCAAAGACATTAGTTAAATTCTGTACTAGCTATCGTTTTTCTTTTTTATATGTGTGTCTTCACATTATTGGGTAAGTTTTAATTGTATGTAATAAAATACATAGCTGTCCAACATTCAAGTTGGAGCAATAATTGCACGCTTTTATTATACAACTTGATATGATTGCCGTAAATAAAATTGATTATTTACTTTTGCTATATGCATAAGTATAATATTTAGTGTTTAAATGAAACTTTTATGTTAAAAAATAGTCAAATTATTTTTGCTTTTGTTATGCGCGTACAACGTTTGAAAATAAAGTTAAGTTGTTATGTTGTATATTCTAATCGGAAAGATAAGTTATACCCCGGTAATAACTAATAAGAATGATATTTTCTGCGAGTATCCAATATATCAAACTGTAAAAACGTTTGTTGCGTTGTGTGCAAGGATTAGAAATAAGTATTATGCAATTCAACTAACTGAGAAAAACTCTATCTATATATCTCTATCTATCTATATTTACAAACGGTTTTCCATTGACAATTCCATTTTAATGTACTCAAATTATTTTCTCTACCGTTGATAGAATAACTTTAAATGTTAAGATATTTTAACGAGTTTGACTATTGTTATTTAATATAAAAATATCATTGTGAACTAGACCGTTATTTTTTTTAATTGCGACTATAAGTAAACATTTTAAAAAAACTAAAACAAATGTTTTACTGTTAAGATTAGTGTAATTCGCAGCAGTTTGTTGTAATTTTCTCATCGCATTTGTTTTCTATTCCACCAAACGGTTGTTGCTAACTGATAAGTAATAATTTGCTATTTGAATGCAAATTTTAAAAAAAATGTGTTACTATTTTTTTATCCTATCGGTCAGTAGGTAAAATAAAAAATATATTGGTCACTGTATTGGCGATAACAAATAACAATAGCCACCAGTTCTCTACGATCCCAAGCCTAGTAATGTTCCGGTTGCAATTTCATTGTGTACATTATTATTGACGGAAAATTGCGCGTGGACATAATGTTTTAAAAAAGTAAACGTATATAAAAGAGCTGTAGATAATATAGATACAACTATACAAGAGATTGTGTATTTTAAAATTCAGACCGTTCATTCGGCCGATTAAGCTGATTGAATTTAGCCAATAAAATTAATGATACACAAGATATTGTGTGTTTTAAAATTCAGACAGTTCATTCGACTGATTAAACTGATTGAATTTAGCGAATAAAATTAATACTATCACGTACCAGAAGTATTAAGTTTTACCTTTTTTTTTTTTGTGCAAAATGTCTTAAAGTTATATGAGAAAAGAAGTCAAAATATAACGGTGGATGTTTTTTGTTTAAATTCGTAGAAAATCTTATTACGTGAACCCATCATTTTGCGAACCGTAGCATTAGTTGAGAGTACGTGCGACCTTTATGGTTGTATTTTTGTTGTAAATTACCACGATATTGTGTGTATCCTTTTTAGATGTTTATACATAGATAAAGTTTAATAATGTAACAAAACATGTATCATAGCTACTGTTGTTATATTGTTTTAATGATGGTCCTAATATTAAATATGTATTGTTTGCATTGTAAATATATCTCTACATACATCACATTTCAATATTGTAAATGTATAGTTAAATTTTACAATAATATATGTTTCATTTTGAACGACTAATCCCTAAGAATTATTTACTTCTGAAACATTGAATTGATTTAATTGAAAACTTGATTTATGAAGTGTGATGGAATTATGTAGTGTCTGCTCTTCGATATTTGCATACTATTTGAAGTCAAACAGGAAGTTGAAATAATATTTTAATGGCGATTCATACATATGTTCCCATTTTCCGGTCTTATGATTTCGGTAACGTCTGAAGCTGATATTTATTGATATTTATTGGAGGCAATATATCCCAATGTTCCAACCATATCCCAATTTTTATACGGATTGAAATAATTCACGGCTAGTGTTTTTATCACAAATTTGCAGTCCAATTGGCTCTTCATACACTCTAATATTATTATTGTTTTTGTACTGAACAAGTTGCGTGTAATACTATAGGTCACATAAACATTTTTGGAGTGATTCCAAAATACTTCTTTAAAATTTCCCCGTAGTCGTTTTAAGTCAATTATTCGAATTGCTTGGTATTATATTTGAAAATAAATAAATAAATAAAAGACTTATCCAGTTATACCATTACAACTATATAACAACAATGAGAACATTGTGTTAATTTCACTTAATATGCTCAACCTTAAATATTGAAGCGAACAAAAGATGAAAATTGATTTACACATAAAACCTAATTTGATGCGCATACCAGTCGAATGACTTACTACGATCTCAACTGCTTCTCTGTAATATTTTGTAAATAACTATACACGTTCATTAATTGGCTGTTCTTTAGTAACTCACATTTATCTGGCATTTTGTGCTCGAGGTGATTTTTTTTAAGCCCGTCTATGATACACTCGATTTTAAATTTTTATATCGAGGTAAAATGAGTGAGAGAGAAATAGATATTATAAGATAGATGAATGACGCGAAGACGAGGGGAAGATACTAATGGGCTAGCAAGACTTTAGATTACCATCGTCCGTTAATAATAATATGTAACATTGAGATGGAAAAGAAATAAACCGAGACGACAACGCAATGCAGGGAAGGGGAAGTAAAAAAAAAAAAAATCAGAAAACAGGTGCACATGTAACGTAGAAAAACTGGTTACCACCGTCGTTATACCTAGAAGCCACGAGTGAGTATAATATTAACTACACGGGCATATCAATACGAGCGGTCATCCACTCCATCCACATGGCCTCCAGAAGCGTTTTAATTGTGCTATGGCGGAGACTCGTTCGTTGTATTTATGTATAGACAGTGGGGCCCCCGTATGGCTCCCGGGTAATTTTACTAGAGAGGAAAAAGTAAAATAATAATAATTATAACGACTCTGGTGTTTGTATGTGATTTTGCTTGGCTATCTGATTATGATGGAAAAAAATAATAACTATGGTCCGTCATTGTACCGATGGTTGGTGGCCGCCATCGTATGCAGTGTGTAATAACTAATAATAATAAAACGTCTCCGGGCTGCTGGGTAGAACACAACGGATACGCATAGGAATTTAATTAATTATTCACGTAGTTTTAGGATTGGCTTGGGGGCTATGACAGCAGATTTGCATATCTACTGTATTGCTCTCGATTCCGAGATGCTAAAAATAATTACCGACATTTCTATTTTTAAAATCATAAAAGTAGCATTCCAATATGAAAAGATTACATATTCTTGAATAGACGATAATAACTAATTTTTATCCTTGATCATCATACTCGTATTGCACATTAAAAATTAAATATTTTTATGTCGAACCGAAGGTAAAAATAAATGTGCATAAGTTGAATCACTATAATTTAAATATTTTCATATTGATCCGTTAGGAAACAGCTATTTCTTTCATACTTAGAAAGATATAAATCACTATTGTTATTTTTATTGTAAAACATTCAATGCATATCGTTGTGTAGCAGTAAGTACTTCTATATATTATTATAGTGTACGGTCATCATACTATCGTCGCCGGAAAACTGTCTCCCGCTGTCATCAGTATAATATAGTCTACTACAGCACACGTCATGTATGTTTGCCTTCCGGTATTTTCCAAATCACAATCATATCGTTATTATATTATACAGGTATAGGTTCTTATATTTACCCAGTATACGTAAGACACACTTAAAAAAATCTGACGTGGTATAGCGTGAGGGCATTTGGTGGTAATACAATAATAAATGTCTGTCCGTCATAGGATTCCTTTTACTGGTAAATGATATCATGTGTAGAAAGCATTGGAAATATATATATGTATACAAGACTTGCCACCATTATGTATGTATATTATACATAAAAACGTAGTGTATACATTACATTTTTGCTCACAGAGGAACGGCTATGTCGGCTAAAAACCACAATTTGCGGTCATGTATATTGACGTGTATGTATAGACGTTTTTGACGTTATTCAAACAAGCCGTGTTGAAATAGGTATGTGAAATGTGCATGAGAACATTGAAAACAAGAAAGAACCTAGTTTACTTAAGTGATTTTATATTTAGTATCAACTTAAATTAATCAAAACCTTGCAAAAACATAAATAAATATTTATTTTATTTCGTTTATATTGATTTCAATATGTACGTTTGTTGGATATAGAAGTTATAACCACACCTGAAGTTTTTATTAAAATCCTCTATGCTTATAGATATAAAACATAATATTAAATTGTGTTCATAAATATATTAATATTTAATAAAAATGGAACTTAATAATTTAACAATCGGTTTACTAAGTTGTACGACTCTGCTGTAGTAGTAATAATGGCATGCCATATTGTAGTATCATCAAATTTATTATTACGGCGCAGGTTTTCATTATACAGGTAACTCACTTTTAATACGATTTAACTAACTTCTAAAAATAAAAAAACAAGTTTAATTTAACAATGTATTTTAAATATTTTAGAATAATGCCTATAACTTATTTATGTATAGTATGTCTAAGTCAATGTCGGGAAACACACAAATTATGTAAAATTATGACATGAATATTTAATCATAAGTAAATTATTTGTTTCATAGATAATATAAATGAATATTTTTGTATACTGTGGTACTTATTCTTTAAGTACGTTCATTTTTTACCTGTCAAGTTTTTCTATCACATATCTATCCTTTTATACGTTAGTGTACACAATCGTGATTATGGTGGCTAGCATACTATGAGGCAATAGATATTGGCTGGCCATTGACGACCAAAACAAGTATAAAACCGTTTTGGTTTTTCCTTGGCGGCTATTTTTCAATTAGCTCACGTCCGCTTCAGGAATCAATGGCCTCAAATGGCGATTAATTTTCCCGGGGGAACGTGAAAACATCCAACAGAGTATAAAGTAAAAAATAAAAAAGAATAAAATAACATCGTCTTCACACGTTTTGTTCACAGCGTGTATGAAGCTTATAAAAATGTAGATCGAGACTAAGAGCTAAACATAGTAAAACAGAGAGAGAGAAGAGAGAATAGACACGCGGGCACGTTATAACCGGGACGAATTGTATTTGCTCACGGACTTGCTCGTTCAATTGGATTTTGTTTATGTTTATATACTATTTTTTGTATTCATTATTATTCCAAAGCGTTCATTTTTTATACCGCATCAACAATAGATTCGTCTCTTTTTTCCAAACACTGTACGCGTTATTATCGCGTTATAAAGATCGGAGCCAATTTACAAAACAAATTGTTCCGACGGCCACAGTCCATTATTTATGTGTATGTACTCGCACAGATCACTTGAAGTATTCAATTACGTTGAGGATGTTCATGACATTTAATTTTTGTCATTTTAAACCGTGTAAATAGGATTTTTTTCAGCACGCCATTATATTTGTGTGTACATGTCCATACTTTACTAATATTATTATTATGTATGTCTACTGAAGACGTATGTGATCACACTACTCTTAATTTTTTTTTTAGAATATTATGAAATATTAATTTAAATTGTGTATTGTGTTTAAATACTATTGATAATATTATTAAATGCATGAATCTTTTTAAATGAGAAATCTTAAACTACGTTACAACTCGTTGAAAAGACAGATTTTAAATTTGTTCGCTTACGTTTTTACCAAACACGCGTCATTCAATTGTTTATTTTCGTTTCGTTAAGATGTCTACGTTTGGAATAAAGAGACATTCGTTTTGTTCTCTCGAATTGGTTGTACCTATCTCTAGGGAATACCGTGTAAAGGGGATGAAAAACAACTGTCATAATATCCCCGGGAAAAGTAAAATTTGATCATGAGTTATGTATATATATATGTTTGTATGTATCCAATCGGATCAACTACAAAATTATATTCAGCGTAGGCTGGGTACACGACAAATCATCAAAACGCTTTTCGATGCCTGTTGGAAAAAAATCGAAGATTTCAGAAACCTTCGTTTCGCCGTCTGGCCTCACAGCAAACATTGTGATCAATGCATTACGACGCACGTGTGAACGTTAAACTTAAGGACTTAAAACAAGAATTATTCATGTTAAATTTCATAATGATTACAATAAATTACAATATTTCTCTTATATATAGTTATTTAACAACACAATTGAACATGAAAATCAACGACAACTCCATGCGGGGTATATATTTTTATCTGATATAGAAAAATGGGCGTACGAAACCGACAGGCTGGTTATGTAGTGGCGGTCGTTGGCGGGGTAGTTATTTGGCGATTAAAAAAAAAAAAAAACGAGACTTCATTAAAATTCAGATAATTATTATTAGTGGGTAAAAATATAATAAAAACCGACAACTGGTCATGCAAACTCTTGGCCATTTTCAGTGGTTCCGTGCAAAATGATCGACTTTTAAAAGGTTTTCTCTTTGTATAATACATGTGTGTGTATTGTTTGTATGTGTGTATTGTATGTACGACTTTTTATAGCTAATTGTTTTAATGTTTTTACTTGTAATCGCCCTTATAATAAAAATGGAGCTACACATACTAAAAATAAAAATAAAAATTGAGGAAAAATGTCTAATCCAAGCTCGTTTACTCTCTTATTACAACTATTATTATTTGCCGTCACGCTATCCTATTTGTTACATACCCTTTATCCTGATAACTCATAAACAAACTTAAATAAATGATCATTGAAAATATATTCATTATTATTTGGGTCACTGATAACCAAAACTATCATGTTTAAATCACACAATTTAAGGGATTTTCGAGGTATACAAATTAATTGATTTTACTGTTTTAATTATTATTTTACATAGTATTAAAACAAATAATTAGCTATTTAATTCTTTTCAAATTAATTGAATCGAATTAAACTATGTAAAACATTTTAAATTAAAACAAATTGGTTCTGTATACCTCAATCTTCAATTCCCTCAGCATACCTAAGAGGCTTTCAAAATTATTTTTATTTAGTAAAATTCCCACTGTAAAAAATATATAAATAATGTATTGACAAATTTACGGTCGAATTTACAAAATGTCTTAATAGCCACACAATGGTTCCTTTGCAATTGTTTGAAGGAGATTGCTATATATTTGAAATCAATGAGATTTTCGATGTATTAATATTGCATTATTATAATATTGGTAGAACTTATTATTAATACTTTCTAGTCCACGTTAAGTAATAGGCTTTAATTTAATTGTCTTTACACCGTTTGCTTTATTTAATTTCCAGATTTTTTTATAAATAATTTCTATATTAAAAAAAAGTATGTATTTGATCTTGTAACATTTATATAACTAAAAAAGTACAGTAAAACGTCACAACAACAAAATAATGAAAAGTTACTAATTAAAAAATGTCTATGGGTATTAATTATTTATACACCATAAAATAATTTTACTTATAAATATTAATACTGTTTACATTTTTATTTGACAGTTGAAGTGGTAATAGCAGTGGGTACATCTTACTGAATTAACAATGCACTATTATGAGAAAAAACATTTTAAATTTGTTCTTCCACACATATTATACCGTGAAAATATTAGTATAATATCTATCAAAATTAGTTTTTTTGTAGAAAAATTCTTGTAGAAAAAACAGACACGTATTATGAATGGAAACTTTTTACGGTATTTTATTATTCATACATTTGTTGAATAATGTTTTGAACATCATTAATGTGTTCGAAGGTTTAGATAAATTTATTCAGAACTACATATATACAAGTGATTCGTATAAACTAGTGTATTCAAATTGAATGTACCTGTTTTTTGTCATATAAGTAAACTCGAACAAAGATGTGTTATATCGGAATATCAATCGCATTATCTACGATAATAGTGTTTATTTCTCAACATATGTTCTTGGTAGTGAAGTGCATGCGTGCGTCACTTTCAATTTCCTAATGTCAACTGGAGTTTTCAATATCACGAATTTCTATGGATTTACACGACATTTTGTTCGTATACGTATACTTATATGTGTGTATATCCCAAGCACGCGTATTATTATTATCCATTCGCACAAAACTACTTGTAGAGAAGAGAAAGTTTCGTTTGTGAACTGGGCGACCCATTTCATAACTGCTTTAGCAAGTCTTTTTTTTTCACCGTCATATGTAATTAATTTAGTCACACAAACATGTACTTTCATCTCATGTACCCCATCTGCGAAACTTACAATACACAGATCACAGTCAAACACATCATCACAGAATGTCACATGTACCAACGTACAAATCTCAACCTGACGGAAACACTCGATGAAATCCTCCGACCAAACCCCGATCAAAATACGAAAATTATTACCTTCTTAAAACTAACCAACCTTATAGATAAAATATAATTGTAATTTTAACTGTTAAGATAATGTAACATAATGCAAACCTCAAAAAAATTGTATAACTATAATTAGTATTAACTAATGCCCATGCTGCCGTGTTATATTATATAAAAATCAATAAAAAAAAAAAAAACATGTACTTTTTTCTATACATTTTCATATTTATCAAATATATTGAAAAAGTCGACTACAATTAATTTTACGTATAATATAATATAAAAAAAAAAAAACAATAAATATCATAATGCATTTATTGGTAAGGGGAGATCACAAATTAAACGACTTAAATAAAGACTTGTAAACTTTAAATTTACTGTCGAAGATACTTCTGTATAGAATTACGTTGTTAGAAACCTACCGTATAGACTTAAAATATAACTATTATGTTGAATCGATTTTTCGGCCTTTTGCTTTAATATATCAATGAAATACATTTTCAAACTTGTGTACATGTAAACTAAATATTTTTTTTTTTATTTGTTACAGGTATGTTACATTTCACGCTCTTACTAAATATGATTTTAAATACAACTGTTGTGAGTATAATACACATTTCAAATTAATTACTCTTTTTAGTAACTGAAAGATGTTTAAATGTGGCCATAAGTAATTAATTTTAATGTAATAGTAAATAAGTTAGAATATTCTTCAATCAAATCCATCATTTTAAACGTATTGTTATGGATAGGTTGAAAATAAGCTACTGTACAAAATATCACATTAAATTATCTCGTGTATTCAGTCATTAACTATAAAAAAAAAAGTTAATACTTCCCACAGTCCCATCTATGATCTAGTAGGAAATTTGCTTACTGTAATCCAATCGATCATAACATTTTATACGGGCGCTCTGGGCAGTATTGTCTCACGATATTGGGTGTCGACGGACGCTTCACTCTTTATTATATACGACACCAACATGGCACTATCGCTATCAGATTTTGGCATTATTGAGTTACAAGCTACTATAAATCACCGGTGTAACTTGTTAACATCAAATAACAATGGTTGGTTGTCACATATTTATTTTTAAATTTTGCATTTTGGAATTACTACTCTAGAAACGAAAACAGTCATGTTTGTATTATATTCTTAGTTTAAATTTTCAAGTTAAAGATCTAAGTACTGCCAATTGCAAGTTGCTACAATAAAATATAATGAAATTAATTTTATTTAACATCAAACTCGAAATGTGTCGTTTTTTTGTTATTCGTTTTTTTAGTTTTTGATAAATTTAAACATATTTATTCAAAGTACTTGAGCCTAAAATAAAGTCAAAACTGTGTTTTGTAATCCGTGTATTTTAATTGATCTGTATTTAATTTATTTTTTAATAGAAGATAATGACTGTTTAAAAACTTAAGTGTGCGCTAACATTACATTTATTATAATAGTGACATAAACTTAAATCATTCTTGGTAGTCCAACCAAGAATATCAAACAGGATTAGTGAGCTACAAAACAAAAGACATTTCCCCTTACGTGTATGATATTATACAAAACAGGAGATGGATGCGGGCTTATGCATATACGCGCATATCCCGGTGTAACGTTTACCTACAAGAACGAATATATTACTGATATTGAATTTAAGGAACAGGGTTGAAACGAAAATCTATGCTAGAAATAAAACTTTAAATTAAAAACCAGTTTAATCCTTAAAAAAAGTCATCTATAATAATTTATCTTTATTGTCATGATTTACGTAATTCAATTTACTACCTATTCTATTTGTTTGCAACGCTTTGGTATTTTTTTAATTTATTTATTGTTGATTGTATTTTTAGATTTTTATCATTTTTCTTTATTTCATGGAGCTTAAGAAATAATGGTTAATACAATTTGTCTCAAGATGCCTATTTATTTATTTTTCTAAAATTTGAAAATGTGTGTAAAAACCAGATAAAAAACTAACTATGCTTTTTTTATTTTGAAGAGCAACTATCTGAAAATTCAATATTAATGCCACAATTGAAGCTGAACAGAGATGTTTCGATTAGATACATTTTCAAAATTGTTTTTATTTTGGTTAGAAAAAACCAACTCTATAATAACGCCGTTCACTATGTGTTACAATATTTGTTCAGCCCTGTTGAGTGCAAACGATAAGTTAGTTGTATTTAGACGGGACATAAAATCCTTGAAAATATTTCCGGAGACAAACGCAAGACAAAAAAAGTGAGGGGAAGATGTAATGACTGTAGCGATTTCTGTTGTATCTAAAGAGGGTGGAAAACTTAAACGTGCTAAAAGTTTATGCTGAAAGGATGAGGCGGAACTTTTGACGGGAAATAATGAAGCTATCATCCAAATTGCTTCGTTTTTTCTGTTTTATAATTTGTCTTCTCTGTCCTTCCCAAGACGATTATAAACCTGCAAACAAATGACCAAAATATAACACGTATACATAAAAATTATTTTTGAGTGGATTTCCATGAGCTCCCAATCAGGCTTTCAATTGATTAATGAAAAACTTTTATTAGTCCCTACTGTCTGTTCATCTTGTTCGAGAAATTGCTTTAAGTTTTTTAGCCGTATACATTACAAATTCTATTCTTACGGTTTTTCCTAACATTTATTTTTGAATTCGATTTATATCCCTTCGTATAGTGACTACCTCTCGCTAACTTTATAACTCCATAAAAATTGATTGTTCCATTCAATTGAGATCATAAACTCCTTTTTTAATATTAATTAATTATTCGTTTTCTTTGAATATTTTATTAACAAATATAAAAAAAATGTATCATTAATCTTAATTAGTGATGTCTACAATTAGTCCCATCATTTTTATATTTATCATCTTAACACCTCTGTAGTTAGAAAGCATTAATGTAGACACTATATTGATTGAGTATATTAGTAACCTATCATAGTTTATACTATGATAATGACGTCGGTGGCACTTGTAGATGTTAAAATAGACAATTTAACGCATTGTTGTTAATATTATAACGGCTTCGAGAAAATTAATTGTTTGCATAAATATATTGATATTCAGTTAATTTACTACAAGTCATATAATTGTATTATACACACTTAAACGTATGTCAATATTGGTCATCGGTCTTGATCAACACCACTCGATCAACCGTCAAGTGACGAATCATCATTCAAAAAGCGCCGCAGTGTGCATATTATTGGTTCAATTATCGCTGAAATTTGTTCTTCATTTTCTTGGACCGACACCAAACGGAATTAAGCAATTGAAATGTATATATTTATGGAAAGCGCGAGGGGGAGAGAGAAAGGAAAAAACTGATCTAGTTTTACATACACGCCCAACGTACACGCATATACAATAATATTGTTATATAAATGGTCGCGCGCGTATGATAATATTTATCGGGCGCCGCGTCGGTCCAAGGATTATGGTGGCCCCCGGGAGTTCCAACCAACAGCGTTGAGCAATTATTGTTTTATATGCACCTCAACCGCTTGCGAGTGCAGGGAAATCTAAACACTTGTAAACAGCTCGAAGTAATGATCATTTTTTGATGTTTTGTGAAATTAATAATGACGAATAATAACAAATGTACTTATGCAGCTATAGTCAACACGTTATTTCTACGTTTATTACAAGTGTATTCGGGATTTTAAAATATTTTCTACAAAAAACAATTAATAATAGTTATCACAGATTCTTGTAATAACAAATGAATCTTAAAAAATCTGTAATGACATTCTAGATATCATAATTTTCGAAATTCGCTGAGTACCTACTATTAATTCCATTTGTACAGTTTTATTTAATAGTTAATAGTTTGATAATATTCTCGTGAATTCAAATTTACGTTTATTGCAAATAATCGCTCGCTAAAAAATGTAAGTAATTGATAACTATAACTTTCAGTGTATATAAGTATATACGTTTAAAGTCAAACTTGTACTATATTCGGTCAAATAAATTTCCATTTTTCGTTGGTTACAACATAGGTTCAGGTTATTAAAATAATACTCGCTCGTGCAATGGAAATTAGAATTAACCTTGGCAGTGGATTCTACGCACGAAATATAAATAAAACAGTATCAATGTGTATAATGTGTGATCATTTACATTTCCGTATAATGTAATGGTAAATAAAAAGTTGATTATAGATCAATAATTGAACAATCGCCAATACTTTTTTATCGCCTTCCACAATAGCAAGTTGGAGACTGTAACGACACGTGCGCACCACGCGCGTAAATATATTATGTTCACTCGCAGTCGCGATATGAGATCGTGGTCATGAACCAGTTTCGCGCTACCGCGCCCGGTCAAGAGTTCAGATCAGCGTCGTGGCGCGCCTTGCGCCAGAGTGTGTCGACCGCGCCCTGTTACCTCAGCCGTCGTGTGTGAGTGTGTAAGGAAACTGTCAATTGTTTTCTAACAATAGGTCTCCACAGACGGAAAAGGTTCATGACGATTGCATTTTAAACGAATAACACCTACGCAGACTCTCCCTCCCTCGTCGTAGACAGCGATAAAATATTAGTATCATATGCACTACGTTATAAACCATCTATGTATAAGAACCTTAATTGATTTTACAGACAAAAGTGGTAGATTACTACAGAAAATTGAAAATTTCCGACGCATGTCGTTAAATAGATATTTTACCCTATCCCCTTCTCATCTGACTGTTGTCTCGGATTGTCACATATACCACAACTCGAGTATTGCGCAATTCTACGAAAACGTGTGTGATTCAAAACAATTGAAATATGCATGTAATATAAATATAATATGTTATATTCAGTAATAACTCATGAACATTTTTCTTCGATATCAGTCCAGTGCGCAGTTTCAAACCGTTTACTGCATTTCGCCGACTGAACAATAATAGTCTAAAGCTGATACCTATGATATTTTGTTCCGAAACAGTGATTTTCGAAAAACACCAAGCCGCCACCGCCAAACAGCAGCTGCGAACGAACGTCCCTGCCTTAGCTGTCATTAAACTGACGTATAGCTGGCTGCGTTGCCCTTTCTCAAGTGGTGTGTGCCGAATTTTGGAATATTTTATTTTCAATAATAACAACAATAATGATTGTATGTGTTCAATAGCCGACATAATCATTGAAGTGTGAACCCCCAAGAATCGATACGGGGTGTTGAAATTTGATTTCTTTGTATGTCCAGTTGCTTGTATCCCCCCGCTTCTCTCGCTAGGACTTAAAAAGAAGACGATAAAAAAACTTCACCCCACTTCTTTATAGAATGTTGACCCGAGTAATTTTCTTATTCGCCTCATAACAACAATACATTACGTTCTCCTTCGGTATAATGCTGACCGTGTGTGCAGTGGACATACTGAGTAACCTACCCCCTAATCGACCTACAACAATAGAGCAGATGCATTTACACATATTATTTTCTTAAAAAACGACCATTTTTGATGTAGGTACTTATATTTTCAATTTATTCAATTCTTTATCGAAAATTAAAATCTTTCGATCTGAATTTGAGTTAAATAAACGACTTTGCCTTTATTTTCATTATTCTATCATTATTTGATTGTAAAATACGTTACACGAATTATTATTATTATTATTATTATTTGTAAAAAACTAACGGTTATGAAACAAAAGTGTTTATTGTTTGTTGGACGATTATTCGCTTTACTTCCGTATTACACTTGTGTAGTTGTAAAAAAATAATTGAATATACGCTAAATATGCTGTATACAAGACATATACTTTAAATACTCCACATAGAGCACGGTGGTTTTTCAAGTACCCTAGTATAATACCTAAGCACTGTGTATTATGTAAAATGAAGAACAAATATGCATAACTTTTGTGGTCTTCTGATTTTTATTTTTTTATGTTTTTTGTTATATGTACTTTCTTTTGTTATTCATCGGGAATCTAACACAGAAGATAACCAACTATAATTGAAATTGAATTGATATGTGTAAATTGTAAAATAATTCCAATTAAAAATATTCAAATCAATTGATTAATTTATGTACGAAATTATTATTTATACAAAGTATTTTTTCTTACAAATGTGACCAATTAAATATATATTTTTTATACAAGTTTTTACCTCGTACTATAATATTTAAAATTATAAAATTTGCTTTCCCGGTATAAAACATCATAAGCGCGAACATAAGCAAAATTAAATGTACTATTACATGTCGAAATCGTATAATATATAAGTAGTACCTATACGTTCTTATAATATATCCCTCCAGGGGGTAAAATGTTTGATAGTCAATTGCTATTAATTTCTCCCGACAAACGCTATTTTACCGAGTCTGTGCTCAATGGTCTGTGAAATATCAGAAGGGCCTTTATTGAATTCCAAATGAATTTCATACCTGGGCGTACACCACCACATGCTGTGCATCTTGTGTAACCCAAAATCCTCCATGCATATATCGGTTTATTTGCTTGAAGTGCCGTGCCGAGCAGACGGCTGTTCTTTCTTTTGTGTTGCATAGTGCGATTTTTAAGAGAATTTGTCAAGTATTTTTATTGGTATTTTTAAAAGGGAAAAATCCCGATGATATTTTATAATCGGCAAAAATATTCATTGTGAAAATATAACCGATTATTTATTCATTTTATCTTACCAGTATGTGTGTGCACGGGAGTGTGTATGTGTGTCCGCATACCGATATTATACAGTGCCTCGGGAGCCTGTTGTGCTACATTTCTTGTTCGAATGAAATTTCCCGTTTCTGTGTCGCCGTACAGTCGAACGAATGATTTGAAACAAGCAATTTTATTCCCTTTTATTTAGATAAATGAATATAAAAAATAATGGTAATAATATGCTGATCAAATCGCTAAACGCTATGAAATAAATTAAAATATATATTTAATTTATTGTTAAATAAATTAAATTAAATAAATTGTTATATTTTGTCATATATCTACGGTAATATGTATATAATATTCTAGTGTAGGTACCTATATTGACCTAAATATTTAAAACCATTAATGAATTTTTATTTTGTAAACATATTTTTAAACTTTACTGTACTTATTTTCAATTTAATCATAAAAACCATTTATTGGACAAACATAATAATATAATATAATATAATAATTTTTAATTTTCTCTGCAAAAATCTCAAATCAATATTTTAGTAAATCATTAAAGTTTTAGTACTTTTGAGAATTTTATATATTTAAATTAGTCAAGTATGAAAAACCTAAATTATAATTATTGTTATTATTATTATGATTCTTTTCGGCTCTCTAACCTGAATATTATAGAAACATTTTGTTCCCACAATATAGCGCAACGTGTTTAATCCAATGGGTTTTGTGATCCCTCGGGGCAGGGTAGTAGGGTTTCGTTTATCCTGTAACCCATAACATCTATAGATTAGTACACTATATGTAAACGAAAACAGTTCGCTGTGGGAATCATTTGATAGTTATTATACATTGTGTTTACATATCCATATTTTATAAATGTATCATATATATATTTATTGATAAATTGAATTATTTTATTTTCATTTAAACAAAGGTTGGTTCGTGCAGACAATTAAAAGCATAATATGTAAAATTCATTTTTTAAAAATTAAATATTATTTAAATAATTCGTACTTGATGGATCCATTTATGAGAGCAATATTGCAATAGATATCGAAGGAGCGAAAACATATTTACCATTTATATATTTAAATACCTGTGAAATATCAAATATCAAAGTATTTTATTTATGTTAAATTAATTTCCTTTCCACCTTAGTTTTAGAAAAAATTTTAAAACCAAAGTTATTTGGAAAAGCATTATTTTCATTGTTTTTTATGGTTACTGTTAGTTTATCTAGGAAGTTAAACGTCCGAAAAAAAATAAACATTTTAATTTCTTTTAATTGAGATTTGCTTCTCTTACTTTTTTTTACTGTCACTTCAAAAAAATATATTTAATTAATAAATTAAATATCAATAGAAATTTTACGTTTAAAATAAAAAAATAATAATGTTTTGAATAAATCTTACTGGTAATAAAAATATATCTCATCACTTAAGATTCAAAAACAAAACGAATCCCCCTTTTTTACTGACAAAGAAAGGAAGGGTTTACATTTTGAATTTGACGGATTTACGGGCGCTTCGAGGCAAATATGTGGCCTTTGCGAAAGGGATCTGCTTATAAATCACCACATTGACAAGGATACGCAGAATGCCAGCGTGGTATTTAGCCCATTAACGCGCATTCCCTCTACAGCGCGAAATAAATGTGGCTCGTCGATAAAGCCGAAAGGGGTGGGAAAGATAAAGATATATGTCCTTAAACAGTTTAACTATAAGGTACTTAGATGATACTTATGATAACTATTTATTTCGTTTTCAAACTAAGTTAAACTTAAACACTTATTGACAATATATATTTTATTTAAAATATTTTTAACGTTGAAAATGTGATTTAATAGTAACTGTGTATTATTTATTACAGACATATTTTAGTCATTTAATTGCAGCTGTACGCTGTACACTAGAGTAAAGGAAAATATGATAACTACTTGTTTTCAGTTTTTCGATATGATTGAATGTATAGTTTACTTATTATACGTTTGAGTTAAAGGTATACAATACTTTCATACCTACTATTTTTATACGATATGGAGAATTACCTGCAATATAACACTTATCTGCTCGTTTCGATTCTATGAATGAACTAGAAAAAGCAATTTTACCACAATATTATTTTCTCAAAAAATTCGTGCGCAAACGAATGTTAGCGGTTTCATTGTTTTCTGCTGTTCTTGGTATATGAGTGTACATGCGTTGTTAAGTGAGCATTAATTTACCTGTCGCATTAAAATCTGCATGACAACAAGGTGCATCCTACGCTTCGTCCCACGTAAATAACTGACAAACCGAAACAAAATTGTAAATAAGTGAATACCACTGTACGGAGGGGTCAGTATGTGTAGTGCCTATGTATAGCGAAATGATTATTTTGTTTGTCTAATTATGTATTCTATTTGAATTACAAATATAAAAAGACTAGTGAAAGCTACCCAAAAGAGGAGCCGAGCTAAGAAGAGAACAATAAACGAAAGTGGGTTTTTCTCGGGTGTGTACGCTTAAAGAAGTATACCGAAGAATTTCGAAGACCAGCTGTCAACCCGCCGAGACTTGTCCGCGTGTCAGCACTTAAGCTAGACAAATTGTTGTTTTACGACGACACTTCCGAGTTTTTATTTGTTTAGAATACGAGGGTCGATGCTACGGGATGTATAAAAAAATTAAAATAAGTGTTATAACTTAATGGTACCTATAGTATAAATCTTATCAAATTGACGTTATTTCTAACTAAATTATGTTATTTGTGGATCTATCATACCGGGAATAAAATAATATAACATTTCTCATACTGGTTTGCAAATGCCGATTTTTTTTTTTATCATATTTTTATTTCAAACAAATAAGTATGGACATCTGTCGTTAGCCGTAGCGCTGATGAGCAATCGAAATCTGTGGGAAAAATCCAAATCCCTCCGGAGGAGAAGGAGGAAATGTAATATGGGGAGAGAAATAAATAGATTACTGTGCTCGCCATGGTTTTCACCGAACCAATGATCGAATATAAAGATGTAGCTTGGTCGCGGTGTCGATGATACTCTGTGGGTTCACAAAAGGGTAACGATTCACCACCCCTGTCAAATACTATTCCGTTAAACGCGGTAGTGCATCATTATATAGTCGATATCTATAAATGATGAAACTGCAAACTGGAAAAGCGTTTTCTATAACATGACCATAATTAAAGATCCCGTCTACACAGGCTGCTAACCTCATATCTTTGTGTATATATTTCTTACCATGATCCGTTTAGTAATTATTACTATGCGAACCAATAATGGTAATACGGAACGTGAGAATGAGTACTTTTATGTTTCGAACTCTATGTGTTAAAAAATAACCATTCTTGGCAACATGTGCAGCCATTTCAAAGTCTCCGCCGATACACCGCGCAGTGGGTGTTGTCCCCTTTCGCACTTGTTTAGTTTTTAACAAGTGCTCGTCATTAAACCGCCGCCCCGCGCTTTTCGATGCGTGTCGTGGGAAGCGTGCGTATATTATGCAGCACCCTTATGCGTAATGCGTATTCATATATCATACTCGCGATCCATCTGGCCGCGGATTTTGCCCACCCCGATGTTTTTTTTTTTTAACTGATTTTGAAGTGTTTTTTATTGCCGATGTAATACAATACGCGCATGCAGTATGTCGGATTTTAAGGTTCAGTAACGTTTATACTACAGTGGCCAGTAAAATGTTACCATCGGACGGATGTTTGTCATCAAAATTAAATGGTCGCAAGCAGTATTTTAAAAATGTTTTGCCATTTAAAACTTGATTCTGTCTGAATAAATGTTTTTTGTGCATATAATATGTAATATATGGTGTAAAATTTACGTTCGTGTATTATAAGATATAAAATTGATTCTCTTTTATTATCTTTAAAGAAAATTAAATTATTATTTATTGTTTTACGTGTAAAAACATTATTTGTGAATTTTGCTTGTGGACCATGAAATTTAATCGATGTAATAAAATAAGTTATTAACTATACACGAATACATTACTATTCTTGACACTGCCTATACACATCGTTTAATGTAGTAAAATGACTAAGAAATACCATAGGGATCAGAATCTCTCGATATAACTGTAATATAAAAATTAGTTTTAACATAGGTTTGATTTTTTTTTTTTACTTTCCACATTTTTCATTGGTTTTGTTTTTGTCTTGTTCCAGGTAAATGCATATACATGTTTGACAATCTCGTGCAACCGGTGTTGTGAGTATGTAAATTCAGAACGAACGCAGGTCTGGTAAGTGGTACACGCAGCAGTCCTCAGGCATGAACAACCGGTTTATCCAGAGCAATGAAAAACGCCAATACCATTATTTCTCCTCCCCCCCCCCCCTCATTAAATTGCTTCTACTGAACGAGGTCTCGATTGCAGCACGTAATTTGCTTATAATACTATTTGAAAACAGTTTTATGAAAATTGAACGAGTTAAATTATGATAATGTTTCGTACCTATATAAGTATTATATTTATTTAATAATTAGTAATTACTCATAAATATAAGAGTACAACTTAAGTATAGAAAACAAATTAAATACACTTCTGCGTTACATTTTTTTAGAAGTATATTATGGACTTTTAAAATGATTAATTTATATTTGTGAACCAACTATAATCACAATACTTTAAAGAATTAATTTTATTATATGTATACTTATACTTATATTCTCATCGCTATATCATTCTATCTGAAAAGAAGTGTCTTTACCTACAATTCTCTAAATTTTATAAATTCATCTCTATTTATTATTTATAAATGTAATTTTTTTTTTGCAAAATGAAAAAAGTATAAATTAATTAATTTATTCATCGTTTGATATCTTGTCTAGTTATTCCTCTGAACTTGCTGTTTAATTGTTAAATGTACCTATTCAAAGCTTCTGTAAAATAATAAACAGTTTGTCAACCTATTTTCATACGGTTTCAAAGGCTTTGTCCTACCGTTTTGTGTCAACGATTAATGTTCAACTTTTCTTTATTCATTCTCTTTTCTATCTTTTTTCTATTCCTAATGTGTTCTAATATTGTATATTATTTTGGAACTTGCACAAACCTTTAAAATATTCATAGTTTTAAAAGTAATTAAAATAAAATTCTGTTTACCCTGGAGATATTTCTCTAACAGTTTCGTTTAATTACTGTTTTGTGTGCTTCCGTCATACAATATTTATTAGGCCAACACCAACAATTATACACGTTTCCACTGTCTATACACAATTAATATTAACACACCAATTAAACCCAATTTCTGTCAACAAACTTCTAAATGTTTATTTTCTCGGTATTTTGGAATTTTAAACTAGTATTATAATTATAATTTATAATTAATCGTTCCCTTCATCTTGTAGGCAAAACCTATTTATCTGGAAAAAGTAAACTGGTTGATTTCGTAGGTAGGTAATCGTTGATACTTGGTGACAGTAGCATAATGAGATAATTTCGTTTAAACGAAAAACATTAAAAAATGTTGATATAAAAAATAATGTGTTTTATACCGATTATTTATGAATTTAATTCAACAATCAAAGAAAACGTGATCTGAGTAAATTTAAACTCAAAGTATAATTTAAAAAACAATAGAACCGATAAAACTATAGAAATCTTAGAATCTCAGACAGGCATCAATTTATTTATCCCTCGAGGTTCAACTCGCTGTTTAAATTTATAAATGGTGTATTTTTTACTATTATCAGATAATCTTGCAAATGTAGACTTGGCACGTTTTTCGAACTGGACTTAATATCTATATATACTAGAAAAAGCCATTTATCTAGAATCAGGAATCACTTTGATTAAATACTATTAACTTCAAATCGTTAAAATGTAAATATATAATACTAACAATTTAAAACTTTTCAACGGAAACCGTTAACGTTACTGTTTAATTTATTCTACGTCCAGTCTAGACATTTTGATGACCTTTTCAATAAATAAAAAAAAATTAGTTATGAAACATGATTCGTGATTGACACATCCCAAAGAAAAAAAAAGAGAAAAATCACCGCTGGACCGTTGTATGAATAACGTTAATAATAACTTGATGTTTTAATGTATGTATTGTAACTGCAAATTAATTATTTACGTCATAATGTGATCAATTATATTGAATAACTTTTACTACTTCCTGTACAAGTTTTTTATTTTTATAAAGTTCTACCGAATATGTCATCTTAAAAAATATTTAAAAATTAAAATTATAAAAACCAACTGGCAATACTATAATACTGAATTTATAACAAAGTACGTGCACTGCATGTTGGTAGATCATGATATTTTAGAAACCTCAAAGCACACGAATAACCACAAAAATCTATTAAACATACATCAGTTTTCCATCATAGACTCTCCATTACACTAAAGCCGATATCCATAACGGTGCTGCAGTTCTCTCACATGTTTTAGCAACGTTTGTTTTCTTCCGTTTCGTGCTTGCCTAGTCATTGGACCATGATTTTTATTTTATCATTAATATTTTTATTTTTTATTTCATCTATCTTAAACGCTATTTAACAACATTTTAGTGCACTCCACTACTACCGTATTATAGTGGTCAGTACATCGGCAGAACAATGAAAGGACAATTATTTTATTACATAGGATTTTCAAAGTCTCTATGAAGTATACTCTTTTTTAAACTTTTTTAGAGATAAGAAATCATTTCATGGATTTCAAACTATTAAAGTATTCGGTTTGTGAATTTTACCTTATTATCTGTACAAAAATTATGTTCTGAAAATAATAATAAAACGTATTATGTTACCTATACTTGCATATAGGTACATGTTTTTTTATAAAATGTTTTTTGTAAATTACTTTCACGGTCTTATTTTTTTAAGTACTTGCGCACATAATTTTCTTGTGACACTATTTCCTAAATTGCCAGCGAAGTAAAATATTCTGACAAACTAATTGGGTTTATCATGAAAAAAAAGTCTTGAACATGTATGATTTATTGGTTACTACACAAAACAATTTTTTTTTTACAAAAACTATTTGAAAGTAATGATGACTTTTCTGAACATATAATGTGAACTTGAAAGCATTTTCTTAAAATTGTAAAATTGAACTCTGTTTCACGTTCGAAAGTGTTTTGTACGAAACTATCCAATTTGGACAGTATCCGGTAGACCATGAAGGCCGCAGTTATAGGCAAATGTTTTTGCTGAAAGAGAAACACACATAGTCGTAAAAATAATATTATGAGTTGATTTTAAGTTAATTTTGAACCGTAGAACAACTGTAAATAGAAGGGAGCAAACGATTTATACTATGCCTTTTTTGATAGATGAGACCCTAATAAAACAGTATTCACGAATTAAGTTTATATTTACGGTTAGTCATTTAATTAGTAACGCATCTGCAAAATTTAACTTTTTTATTTCACTTATAACTATACAGAATGATTTACCTAAATACTCTAAGAAAAATGTTGTATAATTCTTTATATAACATTCTAATCTGTAGTATAGTTTTAAATTTTAATAGTAGGTTAGATGTACTACAAAAATAACAAATTACAACAATATAACCATTAATCCTGAGGTTGTCTGTCTTGAATTGGGTTTTTTTTTTTTAATTTTAATTTAACAAAGCGTTGGGCCAAAAACCATCTGCTACGTGAGTAAACACAAATCGCGAAACATGAGAGAATCTACCCCCATGTGTGCTCGTTTAATTTTGATGAAGGTTCCAAGGGTATGCTTGTTGTTCAATATTTTATTCGTAATTACTATGGCGGGAATGACTTTTGAGATTCTTTTTCCCCCTTCTCAAGAGTGGGAGGGTCATGTCGGAGTTATTAATTTTTTTTGTATTCACATTCCATTCCTTTAAAAAAAAACCACCCACCGACCCTTAGGGTGCAATTAAGATTCCTGTGAGAGGGACCTGAACGAAAAAGGCGGAATCTCAATTCATGTTGAAAAGAAAAACTTCAAAACACGCAGAACGACTGAAGTGGATGTCGAAAAATGAATACTGGTGGTTAAATTTTAATTGTGACCGCGGGGGTTAGGAAAGTTTTAATTTTGGACCACTGTACAACTCAAACGAATTATCGTTATTATTGTTTTCACAATTAAACATTTCTCCTTTTTTTAAATGACAGGCATTGTAACATTCATCCTCCAAGGGTGCCTACAAATTAAACAATGCCCCATGACACCATCTCCGAGTTCAACTTAAAATAATATTACAAATGCTCTATCATCAAGATTATACTATATAGTCATTTAGTTTAAATTAATATCTCTCGATATTGTAAGAACGATTTTCGTAATATTTGAATGTTTAGTTATACAACTAAAAATGAAACAATTAATTTAAAACTTACAGGATTTAATTTGATCGTATTACATTAAAAACACATATTCATTAAAAGACGAAAGTAAAATATAATAAATAGTTCTAGTTTTTAACATACTTTAACTGTAAGAACTTATGAACCGGGGTAACATTGTGTAATTTGAGTGTTGCATTGTTTTATCCGAGCGGCCTAATTAAATTTTCTTAAATCCTTCGCCAATTTCATACCCGAAAATGATTCCCGAGTTTTATTTTAATGTGGGGAAATCGTATTTTATGAAGTCTTACCCTGTTGTATTATTTCCTAGAAAAACGTAAAACGCCTTAAACTGGTATTGTAACTTCGGAACAACCTTCTTTAAAATAACATTAAAATCGTATAGTTGTATCAAATCGTCCGTCTAATTATAGTCGTCTAATCTGCCGTTGGGCTGATGATTATTTTTTTTGTTTTTTTTTTTTTTTGTTTTTCTTGGCGCCTAAAGCCATAGTCGTAAACTAAAACCCTAGCACTAGATGGCGTTTGAATTCCTGCAAGTACCGACGTGGCGGGGGCGGGCACAATAATAATCATAACAATTATCAATCTGTTTTGGTCATTTCATTACCGACGGGGGTTGTTGTTGAAAGTAAGAAAGAAAGAAAAGGCGCGTGGAGGAGGTACGACGAACTGCAGAGCTCAACAGGTGCTCGTCGTGTCGTCGTTACAAACGCGTCGGACTGGCGGCGAGGGCGGCAGGCGTGAAACCGACCGACCGACTGGCCGCACGTCGAAACCGCCCGGGCAGATGTTTCACCGTGCAGCGTGTACGTCGCGCACCTGCCCTTCCTCGCGCGCCGGTCCGACCCGCGGGCCGTCCGCGGCACTGATTAATCGTGATGACCTCGAAAATCGTTACGGGAAGGTCTAATCGAAACCGAATCTAGGTAATATAGACGACGTGTTCTCTACACTACGTCGATTCTCGAAGACGCATGTAGTATCGAACAAAAGAAGAAGAAGAATTAACGGGTGGGAGGGTCGTCGAGATGCGGCGCGTCGGTGGCGAGATCGCGTACAACAACCGTCGACGATAAACAAAATTAATTAGGAAAAACACCACTCGAAAAATCGTTGGTGCGATCGGCAACATTTTATGGTCCGTGTGTGGGGGGGGGGGAGACCGATTTCGTACCGAACCACCGAACTTATATAGTGTTCCCGAATCGTTGTGCGCGTCGGCGAAGTAAGTAAAGCTGCTGGCCCGGACAGATGGTCGACACGCGGCGCGGGTGAAGTGAGCGGTGCGCGGTCCACTGCTGCTAGATCCGCACGACTACGGATTGGAAAACATAAATATAACACCGCGCGTGTACATGTAACCTTTACGTGCACTTATCCCCCTGTATAGTGTTGTAGACACGGTGGTGCTGATGTCGCCGCCGCACCCTCGCCGCATAATATTTTATACGCCTCTAACACGAGACAAACCATAATTCATGCGCACACCGACGACCACTCTCTGCTGCTATTGTACATGTATACAGTGTAATAATATGTTTGTACCGCACCCCGCATCGCTCCCCCGCACTGATGGCCATCCGCACACCGACCGCGGTAACCCTTTTGTGGTGGCTACCAATACGAACGTTTTGCCTCGTGAACCGTGTACGTATCTCGTTACCCGTTGTCATTCTTTGTCGTGCGGGGCGGCGCTGCTGCCAAGACGAATGTGTCGTCACCGTCGCTTTCGTCCACCCGAGTCCTTATAATAATATTCATGTGGAGTAGTACGCGTGTCTGACGACGAATTTGTAATGGCTCACGATGATGGCCACCGTGTGAAGACTGTTCCGTTTCTTATAGTATTATATAGAAGACGTTCACACGTCCTACGCCGCTACTTGTACGCGCGGGTGTGAGCCACCGTATCTGATTTGGTTACCTTCGCTATTATGAATAACAATAAGTTTAAGAAATACATTCTTGCGCACAGAAAGTAATATGTAACGCGTACATATTATGTATAGGTATTTTGAAACATTATGTAAAATTCGCTGTGCATTGTATACCTGTTGATGATACGGAAAAAAAAAATGAAAAAATTCCCGCGCAACATAATGCCGTTGATGAGGCACGTATATCGGCGCAAAAACCAAGTTTAGGTATATAGCTACGTAGGCTGTAACTGCTGTCGTACGAAGAGATTACCGACGTCCTCGTGTTTCATCACCAACACCGGTCGTCTTCTATTGTGTTCTGTGGCAGGTTCTTCGATCTATTTGAAATTTCTAGATTTAAATCACAATCACTTCTAATTACGACGTTTTTTTTTTCTTTTTATTCATTCTTCGTTAACATTATTGTTGTCCATAAGGCCCGACGCTTCTTTTAATTTAAAATATAATATTATTCAATCCTCCTTATTATAATTCGAACGTAGTTTACTCGTAGTTTACTGCCTGTCAATTCGTTGTCGCCCGCACGTCGTGGTCGTTATTTTACTACAGCTACTACTACGCGTACTGCATTTTGACGAATATACGTTCTGGCACGGTCAACGCATAGTGATATGAACAGATTTATTCAATAGAGCGTAAACGCGTTCTTAGTATTTATTTAAATCGACCAACTTCACAACATATGCAAATCATTCGTTTTGTTTTTGTAAGAATTAAAAATTAAAAATAACTTTTTTCTTAGGTAAATTCCTATTTTTTTTTTTTAGTTTTATAAAATAAAATATTATTTGCTCGGTGCTTTTGCAAGTCTTGTAAAACTTGCGATATTATTGGTTGTATGTTTTGTAGGGAGAGGGTTGTTTGTAAATAATTAAAATGGTGCAGCCCTTTCCCCGAGTTTATATAATAGATGATTCTTCTGAGGTCTGTGACAGCTTGTGTACACGCGTGTTGGGGTAATAAGAACATAAAAAAAGGTTTTTTCTCTACCGTAAAATTGCTTGCATGCTATTTCAAAACGAAATGGTTTCAAAATTATATGTTTGAATGTTGCCGAATTATTCTGGAACGATAGTTTTATTTGCAACTATTTTAAAAATTCAAATGAAGTATGATAAACTGTTGTCGTTTTTTTCCTATACGAATGTTTCTTTAATGCTATAAGTCGAGTCGGATCGTGTAAGTCGTGTAAAATGATTTATTTACAGTTCCCACTGCAATTTCTATTAACGAAAGAAAAAAAACCGAAGACCATCGGTGTCTGCAGTCAATACTCATCATATAATATAATATAATACATCATTAAACCGATCAATTTCGCGGTTCATCAAAGGTTTCGTCTCGCCGCGTCCAGTCAACGATAACCAAATTTTCTCTGTTATCCCCTAGCAGCTTCGCATAACACGATTATTACGTCCGACCATCCCAATGAACATTCGATTATATTTGCTAATTTTAGTATTTCAGAATTTTAATTAATATTAAACCGTTGAGCCGTAAAATAATAATTTAAATCGATCCGCTATTTTACGGCGGCACTCCTCCAAGGAACATCGGAAAACCATTTAATACACGACCTATACGTTTTAATTACACACAATGTATACGCCTGGTCACTCACTCGTTCTCGGCTATCGGTAAGGACGACGGTCGGGTTTTTGAGTAGAGTCATTAAAGGTCCGTTTGCTCGCTCGAAATGCTTGCACTATTGTTATAAACTTATAACGTTTCTCCGTGGTGGTTGCGACCAGGAGAAGACATATAGCAATAACTGGCCATCGGAACTGTTGGTTTGCAAACAAACGATTTTTTCGGCACCTCGTCCAAAACGATATACTGGTTTCTCTTGATTACCATTTAATGTGCCGGCCGACCGTGTTGTCGGAACGATACCCGTGGACTCTCGGCTTCGGGTTTAGGCCTCCTTCTCCGCGGTATCCAGTAGTTTAGCCTAAACATATTACTTCGGTCATGGTCTGTTTTTTTGCTGCAGACCCATCGCACTGTGCTGTATAGAGTACACATGCCGCGTTTGTAGACCCCCCTGATGTGAAAACTAACGATGATTTATGTAATCGTTTTACACGAAAAATTAAATCTGTTATATTATTGTAATTTGCACATTGCGCACGCTGTTACTTATGGTAATGTAATAAACAATATTATAATACGAGTATGCTCATGTGGACTTTGTTAATTTTTTCAACAGGATGGTCGTGTTTGGGTCAAGAAGGGATGACCGACACCCGTGAAGGAGAAGATATATCGCTAAAATGTCGGTTTAATGGACAGTTGCAGTCAACGGTCACGGAAACCCAATATTATTGGCTGAGGACTAATAAACACAATCAAGATAATGTGGCTATCAAAGATACTCCGTTAGAAGGAAACTACAAGTAAATAAGAAATAATCTTATAATTTATTTTTATAACTTGGTACCTTTGTATAACCATTTTCAATTGCTATATAAACTTATAATGAAAAATATTAACTAGAAATTATTACTAACTTTATTGTTATTCTTACATTGTTTTTATAAAATGGTGCGCAAAGTTAGTACCTGTTGTATAATTTAATGGAGATTTTTCTCGTATTATAAATTAAGTGTATTTTATGTGTTTAATTATTTTCTTTTCAGACTCGATTTCCGTCCAGAACTGGGAATCTACGATTTACTCATTTCCAACTCGACGTATGAGAGGGATAACGGAAAATTCGAATGTCGACTGAAGGAAGCTGGTACTGGCCGTGAAATTCATTCCCAAAGTTTTCAAATCACTGTGTTGACACCACCTAGTCCACCGCGTATCTCGCCCGGACCGAACCCTGTAGCTACAGAGGGACGCCCGTTAGAGTTAGCATGTACGAGTACTGGTGGCAGCCCTGATCCTATTGTTAGGTGGTACCGCGAAGGTGTTCGAGATCCCATCGAATCCATAACACGAATCAGTACCAGCAATAAGGAGACCGTCACATCAGCGGTTTTACAGGTGACTCCAAACCGTGAAGACGATGGTGCTGTTTATCGGTGCGTGGTGTGGAACAGAGCTATGGCTGAAAGCACCAAGTTCGAGACTAGGACCACATTAAGTGTAAACTGTAAGTACTATGTATATTCTATACTTGATAGTGATCTAAAAATAATTATTAGGGTGCTTCTAAGAGGGAAAAAATCACATATGGCTTCTGAATTTCCGAAAATAGTTATATGTTATATTGACTTCGTAGACATCTTATTGATATAACTATAGCGTTAAATGTAAACGCCCCCTTCTGTATTGATGAATTGCTTATAAGTTATAAACCTCTTTAAAAGTAGTACTAAAAGATTTATCCGGTGTAATGCTTAACTAGAAGAAATTATCCATATAATCTAATGATAGTTCCTTTCGGGGGACTTTATGATATACGAGTATACTCGAAGGCGCCCGAAGGGGTTGGGCATAAAGCAGCACTCCCCCCCCCCCCACATAGAAAAATTTCTGCGTAAGCTTTTATGTTCATTAATATTATTATAATTATTTTTAGATTATCCTCGTGTTCAAATTGGCCCAGAAAACCCTTTGCGTGTTGAACGAGACGATTCCATTACCTTGCAATGCAATGTGGATGCTAAACCTCGTGTCAGCAACGTGCGATGGATGCGTGACGACCGTTTCATAGCCACTTCGTTCACTCATGTCATTCAAAGGGTTACCGCTCAAGACGCAGGCACGTATACGTGTTTGGCAGACAACGGATTGGGACAAACGCGCGAGGCTGAACTCGTTTTGGATGTCCAATATCCTCCTCAAGTGACCGTCGAGACCGGTCCAGGTGTGGCGAGACAACGTGAGGCCGAAGAAGGTGAAACTATGACCATCCAGTGTAATGTTTCCGCAAACCCACCACCAGTTTCGATCGAATGGATTCGCGAAGGTCGTCCAGATTTCCGGCAAGCTGGAGAAGTTCTACGCATACCTAAAGTTACCGCCGATTCAGGTGGTGTGTACACTTGTAGAGCTGTCAATATACTATACCCCTCTTCGTTGTCCCGTCAAAGGATAAACCGCATTGGTAATGCATCCTTAACTCTGTTAGTCCGTCACCGACCTGGCGTATCGAGGATCACTCCTGATAGACCAATAGCGACTGAAGGTACAGGTGTGACTTTAACATGTTCAGCATCACCTCCAGGCTGGCCAACTCCTCAGTTCAAATGGTGGCGTGAATTTGATTCTGCAAACCCATCAACTAGTGCGACAATTTTAGCTGCTGGAGAAAAATACACTATTCAATCTGTACACTTGGGAAGTGAAGGCCGCTACAGGTGCCAAGCATCCAACGAATTGGGAACCGGAGAAGCAGCTTCTGTCCTTTTAACTGTACACCATGCTCCAAAATTCATCACCAAATTGCAACCACATGTTACTAGACGTGCTTCAGATATAGGTTTCTCAGCTATCTGTGCTGCACAAGGAAAGCCTAAACCTGCTGTGACCTGGTACAAAAATGGCAAAGAAGTTTTGCACGATTGGTTTGATGTGAGTACAGATGAAACGGAAAACAGTAATGGAGTGACTACTGTACACAGTACATTGAAGTTCCATGGTAAAGAAAGACCTCGAGGTAATCAGTTAGTGCCCTCAGATCGAGGAGTTTATTCTTGCGCATTTGAAAATGATGTCAAGAAAGTTGAATCCAGTATGCTTCTTAGGATTGAACGTAAGTAATCATGCAATATATTTATTTATACATTTGGTATTAAAATGTTTTGATTTTTTACAGATGAACCTATTGTATTGCACCAGTTCAACAAGGTAGCTAGTGATTTATATGAAACAGCCGAAGTCATTTGTCGAGTACAAGCATATCCTCGCCCTGAATTCCAGTGGAGCTACAATAATAACATGGCTCCTTTACTGGCAGGTAGCGATGGTCATTATGAAATAAACACAACTATTAATGAAAGCGGTGGTGACATTTATACCAGTATCTTGCAAGTATCTAACCTTCGAGAAACCGACTATGGTGATTATAGTTGTCGTGTAGCCAATACTTTGGGGAGTGTAAGGCCCACAATTAGATTACAACCTAAAGGACCACCTGACCATCCTGAAAATATAACAGCTCTTGAAATTGGCCACAATAGCGTTATATTACAGTGGAACAGTGGTTTTAATGGAGGTATGATCAGTACTAAACACTCTATAAGCTACAAAAAAGTTTCCGTGGATGAAAATGAAGTTGACATCGACTGTTACACTGCCAAAAGGTCTAATCAGCCAGAGAGGTGGCTAGAATTTGACTGTCAAACAAAAAATCCCTGCAATGTAACCAACTTGGAACAACATCAAAGCTATTTATTCAAGGTAAATACTGATATAATATAAAATTTATTATGAATAAAAGAATGATAAGTGTTGTGTTAGTTAAGGTATTGTACAATTAGTTAGTTAATTAGTTAGTTGAAACAGTTTATTTAATTAAGTTTTTGGTAGTGAGAAAATAGTTAATGTCATAATCTCTAAGTTTTCATTTTAGCCACTGACTGAACCATTCATTCTCTGCAAATAGCTTATAATACATATAGATTTTATTTATTTACTTGTAATGCACAAAAATGAAACTATAAAATCAAATATTAAACTTATAATAATTATATAATATTTAATTTACTTTCAGGTAAAAGCATATAACAATAAAGGGCATAGTGAGTATTCACAAGAGACTGTAGCTATGACTAAAGTGGATCGTATACCAGCACCTCAACGTGTAACGTTTGATCCTGAATCTCATGCTTTGACCATCAACATTGGTGCAACTTGTTTACAGCTGGTAAGGTTTTATCTTTTATGCGTAAACTTTATATTTATTTTTATCTCAGTTTTGCTTATTTTGACTCAAAAAAGTTTTACCCTATAAGTCGTAAAAATATTTATGTCTATTGGCAATAAATTTCAAGAGTAATATTTATGTAAAAAAAGTTGGACAGTAAAAAAAATAATGATCATCGTATTACAAAGTTCTTGTATAGAAATTAAACATACAGTAGTTAGATTTTTTGCAAGACAGCTTCAACATTGTTTTTTAACTTAATTTATATATTTTACTGTTTTCAAAACAATTTAAAATTACCTCTTCATTAAATATATTTTAAAAATAATGTAATTTTTTTTAGGTGGGTATTGTTGAAGCATCTATGGGAAGTACTCGCGAAAACTGGCATTTGATCGAAACTCTACCATTAGCAGTTAGTGGCAGTACATCTACACACCGTGAAGCTACCATTTTGTCATTAGTTTCTCATCGTCAAAGCAATGGCGCTCGTTCGCTAGACGAAAACGACCTGAACTTAATGGGTGGTAGTGAAGACGAAGACCTTATTGATAAGCCAGCTGACGATGTTCGAATTAGAGTGAGACTGTGTCTTCGATCTAGTCAAAGCACGTGTGGTGATTACACAGAAGCTGAAAGTAAGTCTTTAACATAAAGATAATTAAATCTTACAGAATGATGATATTAATTTATTATTATTATTACAAAATGTTATACACTGGTTATTTATTATCTTATATTTATTTTTAGTTGGTGCCAATTTTGTTAAAGAACAACAAGCAATTGCCACTCCTACTCTCATTGCTCTAGTCATATCATGTGCTGTTTTTATCATATTTGTTGCTTTATTGTTTGTGTTTTGCCGCTGCAAACGTAAGACTGCAAAGAAAACTACAAGCAAAGAATATGAAATGGATTCTTCAACGTAAGTTCTTCAAACCATTTAGTTCTATCTATTTTTCTAATTGTACTTGCTTCTTTGTATTAACTAATACAATGTATATTTAATGGGTTACTTACTAAAATAATTGAAATAAAAAATTTGGATGCTCTTTTATTTTTATTAAATTGCTTTGATTAAAATTCTAAGGAAGTATACATAAAAAGAAAATAATAATTTTATCAAGTTAGATATTCTTATTTCTCTTGTATTATTATTCCTAAAAAAAATTTTTTTTTTTTAGGATTTTACAAGATGTATAGAATACATGATATTATAATTTTTTTTTAAACTACTAAATTGTGTGGTATTTAAATATAATCTACTATTTATTCATATTATTCTATATTAATAGTTATAAATAAAATTAAAGTTTACATATAAGATAGTTTATGATTTTAACATTTAAAAAAATGTCTATTTTTATACTTGCACTTATGTAGTAATCTTAAATGATTTTGATGTTAATCTTAAATGAACTATTAATTGTAGTGTATAACCCAACAATTTAATTTGATATATCTTCTTTGTGAAACCAATTTTATTCATATTTTACATTATTCTTTCTATGATTACACGCTACATTTGGCGTTTTTGTAAATTGGTGAGTATTATACATTTTGAGCCATTTGCCATACACATTTAGGTTAGATAACACTAGAACTTTTTATACTCTTAGATGTAGTGTTAGTAGTCTTCTTTGCTTTTGTATTGAAATCTGCGATTGTAGAAAAACAATTGTTTATTTTTCGTTTTATAATAATATGATTTTTTTTCAGTGTTCACCCTAGTATTATTCATGGACCCCCGCCCTATACCGAACCTGGCCTTGACAATAAAGCTCTTCAGCAATCCGTAGATCTAGTTCATGATGTCACTAAGAACGCTGTGTATGGATCCCAAAATGACTATAACACATACCACACTGGCAATGGATTGCGTCCGAATGGTGAATGTAAGCTTTAATAAATAAAGACTAGATGAAAGTGTACAAGATTTTGTAAAATGACGAAGAATGAGCTGAAATATTTCTGATACAATTTAATATACATTGATGTGAATTTGACTATAATGTATATTTTTTCAGGGGTTAATGTTGGATACGTAGAAAACAGTTATTCCAATTCAAACAACGGTGGTTCAGTTAACTCTCAAGATTCTCTGTGGCAACTAAAAATGGGTGGTAATGGTAGCACTGGTGGCACACACATTTCTCGTGATGATAATTTACACATGTCTGAGCGCATGAATCACTATGGTAATTAAATATTATTATTAAACCATATTTATGTAGATTTTGAATATTTGTACTCAAATACCATTTAAATGTATGAAATTTTATTCAAATTCAAATTTGTAAAGCTATTAAACTTTGATAACGGTAATTTTATAAAATTCTTGTGCTTCACTAATAATGTTATCATTTATTTAATTCTACAGGAGGTTATGATCCATTGACTCACGGTGGCTATGGAAATATGGATGATTATGCACACTATCCACAACTGACTTCAGCAAGCCCAGATTACAGCACTCATAGTCATGCACCTTCTAGGCAAGATTACATTCATAGTGGTCATTTACAACCAGCCGACAAGAGCCGCAGACGGGATCTACACCTTGGTATGTACCATGATCATCTACCACTCCTCGTATATGTTAATTTTTACTTATTTGTACTAATTTTGGTTTCAGAATCTCCATATGGTGATGTTAGTGGCTTACCTGACCCTTACCTCGAACAGCTTATTGAAAACGAGGAACAGCACATAAAACCTCAACCACATTTGTCCATGTCTTATGACGAAAGTCTCGAGTCTGGATATTCTACGCCGAATTCGCGGACACGACGTATAATCAGAGAAATTATCGTTTAAATGCGGTTCGTTGCCCTATGTGTATAGTGTTTTAATTTTGACGTTGTTCTTGTACATAAACATAAGTTGTTGTGTTGTTAAAGCGTCATCAGATCTCAAAATTTTGTTTGTGCTCAACATCCATCTTTAGATCGTATAAACTTTAGTTGTATCCCAGTTCTACCACACTGCCTTTGTGTTCTACATACATGCATCTGTGTAAATAAACAATTTTATTTATTATCTTGACATCAGTGTTGAGATATTCCGTTTCATTGACGTTTGGCCTAAACTTATTATATTACTATATTACATAATGCACTTATTATTATAAAATCATCATTAAAACAAACTGTCTTTTTTACCATTGTATAGTTGTTATAAAAGCTTTCAAATGTATAGTATGTATAGTACACTGCTACAGTATGTATTATTTTTCTGTATTATTATAATCCATAGATCTATGTTATAATCATTATTTTTATTGTGTCATTACATTTTGTTGCAATACCGCTTTGTATAACTGACAAAATTGTCTTTTACATACACAAATCAAAGAACAGAAAAAACGTCTAGTGGCAAATTCATAATTCTCATTTAACACAAGAGACAAATATTTATGCGAGAGATTATAAAATTGTTTCGGGTTTACATAATATGGCATTGAACCTGCTACAGTATTAAATTTAACGCACATTGATTAAAAACAAAGACATGTTCCTCGTTTTTCCTTCATTTTAAAAGATCAATTTTCTATATTTTTTTTATTTTTTTATTTTGTATTTTGGTCATTTATAGACCCAAGACTGTTCGGTATTTTACTTAATTTCTTGACCTCTCGTGTACACTCTGAATGTGTTGTAGCAAAAGCCTGTTACGGTTTGTGTACTCCTACAGTTCATACGTCATAGTACTTAGTTCCTATTTTCAACAAGGTTTTGAAGTAGTATAAAAAAGAAAAATAAAATGGGATTTGAGTGTATATTGATAGGTCAAGGAGACGTTTAACATAATTATTAATGTCAGAACAAATTAGGTATGTGCCATTATAAATTAATGTGCTTATATAATAAACCATGTAAATATAATTTTATTTTTTATTTTGTTCATACTGTCATTATATATAATATTTACTTAAGTATATTTATTTTAATAGATCAGTTAAGTAATTTTAATCATATGTATTAAAATTATGATTGGACTGCTATAAGTATGAGTGTTTCTCAAGTGTTTTTTTTTCTTTTTTTGTAAACTTTGTTTTTATTTTGTATGTATATTTTAGTTCAAAAAAGAAGAAAATTTAATTGTATATTATAAATTTAAGTACTATAAATATTACAATACTGTTTTAGGCTTATAGGACCTATTCTTTATATTTATTTTTGTGAAAAAAAATAAATAAATATATATATGTGAAAAATTTTAAATAAAGTTTTGTAAGCAACAAAACATTGTTAATGGTCTGCTTTGAATGTCACGCCGGTCCATAACAATTTCATATTATATTATGTACAATTTAAGTATACTTTTTCCAGAGTATTATTTTTATTTAATTATGATGATTGTTAATTTTTTCTCATATTGATTTTGCTGTTAGTCATTACTCTTCATTGTGCAATGCGTGAAATATAATATATATATATATATATATATATTGAAATAAAATTAAAATAAATATATTATGTAATAAACAGCATTGATTTGTTAATTAAAACTCTTCTCCTTGTTTGAAAATCATTTATTTTTCAACATAAGAAAATTTTTTATTTATCATATGAAGGTTTTGGTACATTCTCTGTGTACTGTGTGTCTTGACAACATACTATGTACGGGCCGGGAGCATAAAATAGTATTACGCGTTCCCTGTCACCATCATTGCGTGCTTACTTTAAACACCACCGATCGACCAAATGTAAAGTGTGTAGTGGTGTATAGCTCAACTAGCAGTGGTAGGGTTCGCCGCGTAAGTACTAGTGAGCTATGTGGTGGTGTAAGTGTGTTAAGAGTGTGTATATCTGTGAGTGTGTTTTGTGTGTGCTTAAAAACTATATTATAAAATAGGAACTATTAATGGAAAAAAAAACAATGGTTAAACTTAATTATATAATAATGTAATAATGGCCCTTTTGGCCCAACAGAATAATAAATATAATAATTGAACAATATAATTAATTAAACAGATAAAAATAAATATATAAATAAAACTCACAGTTTGTGGAGCGTACTGGCCAGCCGCTACCTATACCTAAATAAACACAAATAAAAATCACAGTGGCGATTGGCGCACACAAAATATAAATAATAAAAAATAATTGTGGCGATTAGCGCACACAGCAATATAAATAATAAAAAATAGTTGCGGCGATTAGCGCACACAACAATATAAATAATAAAAAAGCTGTTACGGCGATTGGCGCACACAAAATATAAATAATAAAACCAACTGTTTTGGCGATTAGCGCCTACAAAATATAAATAGTAAAAAAACTGTAGTGGCGATTAGCGCACACACATAAATAAATAACAATAAAAAATATACGATTTAATGTACAATTAATAAAATATTGGCGATTAGCGCACAATAATTGTAAAGAAATGTGGACGGCGATCACTACACCACGATGGTTCACGTACGACAAAGGAAAAATATGAATCACACACGAATAATTACAATAATACACACGCGGTATTTTCCGTATTACATAACTCACGAACATATAATGAATAATTAACAAAATAATACTAACTTAATCTACATGTGCGTGCGTGTGTACGTGTAATCCAGACCTGTGGTAGATTGCTCAAAGGCCGTTGACCGTGAGATACGGTCTCGA
This sequence comes from Periphyllus acericola, assembly GCA_949715065.1. NCBI lineage: Eukaryota > Metazoa > Arthropoda > Insecta > Hemiptera > Aphididae > Periphyllus > Periphyllus acericola. Next base: position 46,122,922 of record OX454266.1, on the reverse strand, counting down.
GCACTTGCCTCCTAATCATTGTTCGGCGAGAACATACTATGACACTGATGTATTGGTGAATTGTTTTCAAAACAAACCGAATTGTTGTGTAACAAGTCTAAAAGAGTACACTTTATGTTTAATATTGTATGTACAGTATTTCTTTCTCTAAAACACTTAGTGATGGGCACAGTGCACTTTTTACTTAACTTTTTTTTTTTTTATTAAAATATATTACAATCTGTTTACACATAAAACAATAAGTAACAATGATGATAGTGATTAAAAAGACATGAAACGCATGAAGAGGAGACTGTCCAGTGACAGAACCTCAGAGAATTTCGGGCATTGAAATTTATTTTATTATTTTATTTTTAATTTTAGATTTAGATTAGAAGGTCTCTAGCCCAATTTCTTTTTAACCGTCGAGGAATATTAAGAGGTAGTGAGAGAGAAGACATGTTTTTGATAAAGGGGTTAGAATGGTTAATTAATTTGGAATGAAATTTTTTATAGTAGTTTTTAGCAAGTTCGTTTACTGTTGGAAGTTTTAAGTCGTTATGGAGAGCTGAATTTGTGATATACCACGGAGCACCGGTTAAGAGTCTTAATGAGATGGATTGAAAGTTGAGTAAATAGTGCACAGTATAAGTTATACTTGAGCACAATGCTGCTGTGAAAAATAGGTGAAACGTTCAAACAAAATGTATATGCTACAAAATTCACAAATATTTTGTATAAAATAATAATAAATTATCAGCCTATTTTAATAGTGAAGTTGACTGAAAATGTATAGTTATTTGACAGTTATCCAACAAAGTATGTTTTTAATGACTTGTCACAGTTGAGATTTGAGAATAATAATGTATTGAACTAATGAATAAATATAATCTATTACCATAATGAACCGAAAATGGAATATAATACGAGTATATATTATGAGTGATGACTGATGACAAATAGGATTTTTCAAGCAACAGGGAACAGAAGTTTTCTGCATACCTATCTAAGGTTTAAAAGAATAATAATAGTTAAATTGTGATAATATTATTTAATATACATAATATATAATATGTTTGTGTATTTATAATGATGCATTTATAGACAAATTCAAATGATAAAGTGTTCATACATTTTTTTGTACACGGTAAAGTTAATTTTTAGAAAAATGATTCGTCAGTGCATATTTTCTATGATGCACAGTTACTTCAAAAACTACTTGATGTATCACTGACAATTGATGAATTCCCAATAAAGTAAGAAGGAAGCGTTAAAGTTGATGCATAAATATTATGTACTATAAACTATTTATTAAGTATAAAATATAAACACACCCCCCTCCCCCCGGCCAACAGCAAAAATGAATACCAAGTTACTCAATTATTAATAAATGTTTTGCCCAAAAACATTAAACAATTAATAACGCCGTTATCACAACAAAGCATCAGACGCAAATACATGTATTATATTAAATTGAGTGATTGCGGGTTTTTCTTGAGAACCTAGGTCTAATTAATTTTTTATTAAATCATTTCTCTTAGAAAAACAAGTGTTATACAATTATAAATAAACTGTTTCCTTCTACAGATTAATATAGCCTACCGGTTCTAAGTTCCAACTTCCATGGGGAGATTGTTATCCATTCTGAGATTCCACTCATTAGGATTTTTATCAGCTGATCACTTAGGAGTTGGGACATAATATTGGAATGAATTTACGATATAAATAAATAACAAGCCGGTCGCGCTTCGCAGTGCCGTTGTTGCTCAATACGAATGTATGATATTAATTATTAGCGATAATAGTATAAATATCATGATAGTAGGAAAGTAAATTGGTGTATTCACTATTGAGTGAAATCAGTGGCGGCTCGTGGGTGCTGGTGGTGGGGGTGCGACTTTAAATATAATACCGCTAGTCACAGGTATAAAAATAGTCAAATTAAATATAATAAAATGAAAAACCTTACACATATTATTATTATAAAGCTTAATATTTTATTCTTAAAATTATCACGGTGTATTATAGCATGTCGTGTATGTATGTATGATTATATAATTAAAAAATAACTAACTTATGGAGTATTGAGTAGTTGCGTGCACATTCATTCAAGTACTCACTGAAACCAAACTTGCGGTTTTCGGTTGAGACTGAAATATTTTGTGCAACGCTTTGGTAACTGATAATTGGTCTAAACGTCTATATCGATGTTTGACAAGCGTCAGTGGCCGTTATATAATTTTATTGTGTTTATTCAAAATTTTATAGTAAATTTAAAGTGACGAATTTCATTTATTTTTTTTTTATTACTCTTATTTTTTAAGTTCTAACTAAAATATTAATATTTATCATTATTATTAGTAATTTTAACAGTACAATAAATTAGTATGGCGACTAAAAATGACGAAGTCAGGGGATTCTGGACATTATTTACGTACATACAAAAACGTACTGACTCACACAAGCCGTTTGAACGTGTATGTATGTGTGCTTGCATAATCAAGTTTTTGACAAAATAGTGGTTGCGCAAAAATTGTTTAATCGTGTATGGGGCCTTTACAAGACGAATAAGTGGTATGACACTATGACGACAATTTACTTCCCGCAGGTCGCAGTAGAAAATAGATATGAAAATAATAATAATAGCGATTATAGCAACCGATAATGACGGTCGACGAGCGTACGCAAAGATCTTAAAAATAAAATATCCAAAATTGTTATCTACTAATATTTTAACGTATTGACGACGCTGCCGGTCGTCCAATACCGCACATGAATAATAAGATAATAATAATAAGATCGCAGCTTAAACGTACTCACGCACGCACACGATTTGCGCCTTCGCTTACAATGTACGTATTTAGAATTATTTCTCGGACGACGCTGCCGGTCGTCCAAACACTGCTCGTGTGTGCATGCATACCCGCATAAGCTCCTGGTATCTGAGGGAAATAACTTGAATGTTTGCACACAACAATGTATTACATAATTTTTACTATTTAAAAATTTGCATTTTTAATAAGAAATATTTTTTAAAAATGTAAAATTAAGAATATACAATTAATTGTCTTCTTTTAGTTGATTAAAGTAGGGGGTACGATCGTCCCGTCGTCCAAGCCACGAGCCGCCACTGAGTGAAATTAAATGCTCTTGATTTCGGTGTTCCAACGCCAACGCGGCTACTACTTTTTTTTTTAAAAATAACAGCCAGTTGGCCATTGGCGGACATTTGGGGTTTTTCTTTTTACATTTATAGATATTGACAACAGTCTTTCTTAGATATTACATCGATACATTTTACATTTAATACAATCTTACAATATTTTTTCATAATTTCCATCTTTTATAAATTTGAATGTGTTTCTGATGGCTGTCTAATGTCTCGTCTTGGCCCAGGGATTAGCAGCGGCTTCTTCTATTTCGATCCAATAACGTATAATAATTTATATTTATTTTATCAATAATCATGTGTACAATATAAATGTTTATCTACTTTTAACGAAACTAATATTGTTTTCTCAGACTTCGGATTATTTATTACTGAGTACTGACAATCGTCGACCGCCGCGGCGATTATTAATTATTATGGCTATTATTAGAAAATTTACTGCAATGAGGATTTTGAATTCTGATTTGAACTCGCCAGTAAATAAGTCTACTTTAGATCGACTTTACCACTTTTTTGATTTTGTCTCTCAATATTTCACAAAATATAATTATTTATTTATTTATGCATATTATGACAAAATATTATTGAACATATTGGAAACACAAAAATCAACAAAAGTTAATTTTTGGGTATGTTAAGTATAACATTTTTAAAATGTGCAAGAGTCGATCTAGAGAAGATTTTACGACGAATTCAAATCAGTTTTTAAAATCCTTTCGCATCAATAGATCGGTACGTTAGAAATAGAAAACGTCTAAAACAATATAATATGTGCGTGTGATAGGGAAAGAAAATCGTATCTTGCAAATTGCAAGCTTGATTTGTATGGTTGACAACAGAATGATATGTTTTGACTGAAATAACTGATCTCCACCCTTAATCCCCTTAATGATGATTCTTGTGATAAATTGGTCATAGTGCACAACTGTTAACCGTCAACCGCTACATCCATTCATCGACTTCAAGTCGCTGATTAGATTATCTAAACGTGTTTAAATGGAATTTGCAGAAAAATTAATCTTGAGGAAATTGAGCAGATAATTAACGAATTTGCTTGTAAAAAATCCCGTCGTAAACATTTGTATGACGTACTATCTAGATTTTATTGTTCCATTTTTGTAATTTTAAATTATCGGTGAAACGAGTAATGTTTTATTATAGTGTTATACCAATACTCGTTTATACCAGTTATAATAATAGGTCTTATCGAGTGCTTTTTGTGTTACGCGTTATCGACTAGAAAAATTACTCTGATCATCTCAGTCATGCTTTTGATAGGAAATTGTGTCTATACCTTAGTTGAGAGGGTCATTTTTTTAATTTTTTCTGTAGTTTTCCGAATAATTGAGAAAAGGAAAAAAATGATAAAAATGTACAAAATTTGGTTTTGAATTTGGCACCGCCTAGTATTCTACCACGCATTATAGAATACTTGTGTTTAACATTTTATGTATAATATCTAATGTTTATAGACATTTCATAATATACGAAATTTTTAATTGCATTCAATGTTCGATTCAATGTTAGACAATAGATTAGGTTAGACAATAGGTTCTAACTTCTTCTAACGTATCAAGGTATCAACTATTGCATATTCATCTTTAGAAATACAAACTGATCCGCCGGACCTTTTCGTACAGAATCGTTTTGTCGAGAGCAAATGAAACATTGGTTTCGAGTTTAAATTGTTTAAAGGAAAATGATTTATAGACAGCATTCGTATACCAGTATTTGTGCTTCATAAGTTCATTACTGGTTTTAGTTTAATTAGAGAAATGTCATACTCTAAAATAAAATAGACCACTAAAATAGATTTGAATTATTTTTTACCTCGAAAAAAGAATGTATTATAATGTGAAAAATTGTTTCATTCGATACCAAGTGAATGAGTATCGACTATCGATACTTTTTTTTCGATATCACGTCCCTGTACTCTGTAGTTGTGCGACTTGTGCCCGTCGTCGGGCGTGGGGCGTCGTCACCAGGTCACGGCACCAGCGGCGAGTGGCGCGAGGCGTGGAAGAAAAGCGCGCGGAAAACCGGTGCCGCGGCTGCCGCCCAATCGGAGTGACGATGACGCCGAGACGCGTCGGTTAAACTGTTCAAAAACACGACGACAACCGAGAGCCGACGACGACCGTTCGGTTGGGTAACTTTCAAGTTGCTCTCATCTGTCGTTCCGACGATTCCCCCGTCCCCGTCATTTTGCCTTTGGCACCGCTCCGGTTCGTCCGGTGTCCGCTTTTTTTGTGATTTTCCGCGCACCGCACCCACTCGGTTTTCCGCGTTTCGGCGTAGTGTTGCCCTCTCCGTACACCCGCGAAGCTCTGACCCGACGACGAACACTTCCGACGTCCGAGCGTTCATTAATTTGTATTTTGTCGTAATTATATTAATAACGCACCCTGTACCTGAGATATTTTTATGATAATTATTATTATTATTATTGTCGTCGGCGGCTTTTAAGTGTCCGCAACATTCGCAACAGCAACTACGGTTTGTACGTCATCCGTGATGGAAAATAACACGGCTGTAAAACGTCCGTTGGAAGAGGGCGTCGAGGTCGACGCGAAAAGGTTGAAGACTGCGGACGATCTGCTGACGCTGCCGTCGATGGACAACATTCGAAGTGTGATAGACCCCAGGAAGTGGAGTCAACTTCCGTCCATCGTCTACGAGTTACTCGCGTTGTTCAAAAAATCGGAAAATGTTGACTCCGAAGTGGACGATGAAATGGTAAGTGTGATCGCTGATAATTCAACTCGTATTATCAAATAGTCCATCTATAAGCAGAAAAATATGTATTACCTAATAAAAAAAACCTATTTTCAATTACACAAAAGAGCAAATTAAAAAGTATTATCCCTTACATTTGCAAATGTATCTTCTATGATGTAGGTTTTTGACTAAATCCGACTAAATTACCAAATACCTATATGAATAATTAATTTTCGGTAGCCACTTTTAAAAGTAGTCTTGAGAGTATTCTTCAGTTTTATAGTTTTTGTGAAACTACATAAAATAGCATTTTTTGAAATGTAAAAAAATTGTGTAATATTTTCAATCTTTAAAGTTTAAACACATATATAGGTATAATTACTAATATTATCTAATTAAATAAGTAAATTAAGACATTGATTCCTTGGTACCAATCCTCTATTGTTGAAAGGTTTACCTATATGTATTATATTTACTTGTGTTTTATTTTATTAAATACAGAAATGTTGACAAATTAATTATATTTATCAGTACCTGTCTATTTTGCATATTGTTTTGATATTTTATTATTACAATTCAGTGTAACAAATGTTCAGAGAATGTTTCAGATTTACTATAAAATTTCAATATATTTCTCTGTATACAGTTATATAAATCATAGCAGTTTTGCTAAATTTAACATTAAATTATTTTATTTGATGTAAGAGTCCTAGAACCAATATGATAGTATCAGAATCAGTTTTTTATTTTTCAAAATTGATATTGCAATAAAAATAAAGAACCTACATAAAATATATTAATATCAATTATTATAATATTTTATATTATCACAATACTATATCATAATAGTTAATTTGCAAATAAGACTGTATACTTACAATATAAACTAATGCTAATATTGTGTAATATTAATTTTATCAGATATCTGGTTAATTTTATTATTATCGTTTCATGGTCTTTGCCAAAAAATTTGATTTTTAATGTATATTGGTAATCAGTTGCATATATCGGAAGTATATATAAAAAGTGGTATTGGCCCATACTTGGTAATTTGTACCTTATATTTTAAGGAATAGTCCTTTTTTTATGTACCAAATTTCTGAAAACACCATTTATCTGGTTTTTTTTGAGTTTCTTTAAATGCCCGAATGTTTCTGTATCATATTTTTAATGTTCCGTCATTACTCCTTAGGAAAGGTGGGGGTGGGTCAATCAACCATTATTATTTTTTGTATATTTCTTCTTTCTGATAACATAATTCTTTCTATATGTTTTTTACATAGTTGATCCAAACACCTTTTTTTTTTTTTTTTATTATATAATCGGCAATACACCCGCCACCAGGAAATGCCGTGAAGCAATACTTCTGGTGGCGGGTTGATACAAACACCTACTTACCTACATTTTCTTTATTGCCATCAAAGGCATTTTTTATAAAACTATACCACAAAGCCAGGTAATTCAGCTAGTATTGTGAAAGATACATTGGTTTAGTGACATCTTTTTTACCTTGTTGATGAAGAATTATTAATAATTATCTTGTTAACAGGAAGATTATAAAAACAATTTAAGTTTTTATATTTTGGGTACAATATCCACTGTTACCATTGAAATTAAATATCAAGGCACCATAACAGTCCGCATTAGAAATAAAATATAATTGTAATGTATTTACCAATCTTCCTATTTGATACAAATAATAAAGTTTTATTTTTCAGAAAAACATTTCAGATATTGAAAAAGTAATGGAGTTACAAGTCTTGAAATATGAAAATCCTGAAGAAAATAAGGTTAAAATGAACAATACTGAATTTATTTGTCACGATGAATCAAATAAATTAAGCAAATTTAAATCTACTATAGAACACTCTATTCAGAGTATAAAATTTGATTTTTTTAAAAATGAAACGGAAAATATTGAATTTCAAAATAATTGTCTTTTAAAGGTAATTTTGAATCTTGAAATTAAAAGTTTCCTGAGTAGGACTGATTAAGAAATTACTTGCCAAATTCTATACAAAATTGTTATTTTAACAATACTTAATTGCAATTCTAAATTATTTTATCGCTTTAAAGAGAACTTGAATCTATCTATCTAGTTTGTTTCTCTTTTTAAATTTTAACAAACAATATTATATTTTTATTTTTGGTTTTTTTCTATTAGAACAATTTAACTGCTAACATTTATGTTTATATTTAGGTATAATTGTATACACATTGTTAATTATGATATTTTTTTTTTTTAGAATTCTTATAGTTATTTTTATTCATTCTTACAATTGTTATAAAATATTTTATCACCATTGCACTTGCATATAATTTAAATTTTCATCAGATACCTCTTAACATTTAATTACCAAATATTATATATATATATATATATATACTTATTTATTTGTTCATTGTTATGTTATTATTAATAGCATTTTAAATTAATTTTAAAATGTTTTGTTTATATCTTTAGGCAGAACAAAAAGAAGATGAAGGTTATAAGGAGACAAGTGATTTTAAGGAGCTCACATCTACAAAAAGTGTTTTATTAACTAATCCTTGTACGACTACATCTTCAGAAAGTAATCATTCTACATCTACACAAATAGTTTCTACTCAACCTACATTCACACCAAAAAGTGTTTCATGTACACCTATTTCACCAAACACTCTTTCTTGTACATCTACAAAAAATATTTCTGGTATGGTTTCTTCTGTTTCTACACCGTCCAAAAGTATTCCAATGTCAGTAACTATTTCTATTACACCAACATCCATACCAAAAATTGATTCATGTACACCTATAATTACAACAACTGTTTCTGGTTTACCTGAAGAAATTGTATCTACTAAAAGTGGTCCAAACAATGTGTATAAAGTATCTTTAAGAGAGCAAATACTTAACTTATTAAAGGTACATTGTTTAAACGGTATTTCTGAAATTTCTACTACTAAACCACCGCCATGTATTTGTCAATACTGTAAACATGTTGATAATTTACCTATTGGCAAATCAGCTATAAACAATAAATGCACACAATTCAAAAACAATACAAATCTTCATACTGATATGTATTCTTCAGATGTAGCAGCTTCTGATTCAGAAACTAAAGATATTTGGATTAATGAATTATGTTCTCTCATTAGGAAAAATGATGAATCACATAAAGCTCCTGTACCTAGTACTTCGAAAACTTTGTTTAATAGTGTTATGAGCAATGTGTGTATAGTTCCCCAAAAAGCAAAACCCCATCTTTCATTCTGTCAGAAATGTAAGAAATCTCAATTAACTGACTCGACCACTTGTATTAATTGTAAGCCACAGCTTAAAAAGAGATACGAGTATTGTAATCCTCCACGTTATGAAAATAGAAATTACTACCATGGAAATCAAAAATATAGGTACTACTGATGTTATATTATTTCTTTTGATGCATAATGAGTGCTAGATTTTTAATAAACAAATTAATATTTATATATATATATATATATCTGTATCATATTAAAACATAAATTATGAAAAATTATAAAGTATTGGTTTTTTGTTGACTAGAATGAATGTATATTCATGATATTTTAAATTTATTTTCATTTAACTATATTTGTTGTTAGAATAAAAAGTGATAAGAAATTTTTTTCAATTATTTTGTGTACATTTTCAAATTATTTATAAGATTGAAGCAAATATTTTATTATCTATGCCTGAATACAATATTGTAAGTATATGTTTGAGTAAGTTAATTCTTCAGGTGTTATTCAATTATTATTATTAATTATGAGTTATGAGGTTATGACATTTAATCTTATATTTTTTTCTAATGTGTTTATGTATAATATAAATTGTAATGGAAAAAAATAGTAATGGTATAATATTTACTTTATGTTGCACTTGAGGGTTTTTTTTTATTTTAAAATATACTTAATAATTATGATCATTAGCACAATGAGTTCTTACTGGTAATTGGTATTAATCATCCCCCTAAATGTATTTTTAACTCTATACAATTATTTGTTTTGCCCCCTACATTAAGCTGTATTTTTACGACTATAGGGTATTTAACGAGTACCCACTGTGTGTAAGAAGTAAGAACACTGGAAACGGAACACATGCTCGAGTATTTCTTAGTCGCCACCTGTCAGCGGATAGTCGGTAAAGTTGACACGAGTCTGAGAAAATTTCTTTACCAAAATTAATGTTTGTAGATTCTTCTCCTCGACGCGTAGACTAAATTTGTCGTGCTTTAACAACACAGATCAGATAAAATTATATGATTTGTCATCTGTGGTAACAGTGTGAATCACGTCATAAAAGACTTCTTAATTCTTACTCTATGTGCAGTGGTGGAACTAAATATGATTGAAGGCTGGATTTTCCGCGGGCCTCATCGTTAAAGACGCCTCGCAGCAAAATTATGTACTTTTTAAAAAAATTTCGGTTCAAGTAAATAAAATCATTGAATACTGAAATTATACAAAGTATATTGATAAGTGATTACTAAACGTGCGTACGGAAAACCACACACGATTGTATTAAGTAGGTACTATTAATAATTAATGTGAATAATATTATATGAGTATAATACAAATCATGTCTTATCGCGATATGCGGGCATAATTTAAACTTGGTGGTAAACGATTCTGTTAAAAACATTGCCGAAATTAGACAATTTTTTGAGATGTTAGACACTATATACTTTTTTTGGAAACGGTATACTTAGATGGTCAATGATAAAAAAAGAAAGCAGTGACATCACTTAAAAGGCTGTGCCCTATACACGATGGTCGTCTAGAATTGATTGTTTAATATCACTCAATCATATGTACCCAGACGTTATGAAAGTTTTAAACAACATTACATTGACTGGGCGTAATAAGGATGCACAAAACGATGCCTCCACACTCAAAAAAATATTTCGAAAGCTACGAAACAATTATTTTAATCCTTGTGATGTATAAAATATTTTCAAAAATTAATTTAGCATCCAAAATACTTCAATCACCTGGATCTGATATTGGAAAGGCTGTTGATTTGATAAAAAACACAATATAAAATATGTTGAAAATCCGTCATAACTTTAATAATTCGTTAGAAGAAGCAAATTCTAAATCTAAAGCGTTACTTGGAATGTTACACCGGAGTTTTCTTGTAAACGAACGAGAAAAGTAGAAAAATGTTATGATGAGCTATGTCAAGATCAACGTCTTTCACAAGGAAACTGTTATTTTGAAACGCAAGTTTTATATCAATGTATTGACACTATAGTTACACAATTGAAAACAAGATTTGAAGGTCTTGAAGATGAATATTTTACTTTCTTTTCTCCAAACATTCTTATACTATCCTTATGCAATATTCAGAATATTTTTCACATTCCTAACAACAACCTGTTCAACTCAATTTGATAATCAATACAAGGCAGGTATCTATTTTGAGCATCAGGGCACACTAAAACTAGCGGTATCTCATTGGAACCTCGTGACATATTATAATATGAGTACATTCAATAATAATGAAATAAATGCAAACCGAATAATAAATTACACTTACACGTTGTGTCAAGATATTACTTCAAAACATAATAAGGCACATTCAATGATGGAGGAATCTTGTCTTAATTTTAAGAAACAGACCGATGGTATAGCAGCTAGGCTGAAGGGGGAACAGGAATATTTGTATAGTGCGCTAGGATATCAAAAGAGAAATAAAATATCGATATTTGATTTTGTGGATAAAGCCATGCATGTTTTATATGGACTTTGTGACATGAGTTGCGGATACGAGCATTCTAAACAGATTGCAGAATTACAGGAAAAGAATAGTGATAAATTGAGCATGAGACAGAGAAAAAATTGAGAGTTATAAAATTAGGATTAAAAAGAATTAACTAATTTACTTTAATCATAAGATAATTGAGGAGGGCCAGATAATTTCAAAAATAATAGGGGATACGGAAAAAAGGATTTCGGAACTAAATAATGTTACAGAGGCAATTTACTATCAACAAATGTTTGTAACACAATTTTTATTAATTAACGGAATGTTTGATCAATATACATTAGACATAAGTTTATTATCGGACATAGTCCACTCAGCACAATTAGGGAAAATGCACTCTAGTATTCCATCACCAGCGAAAGTCGAAAGTTTAAAAGAGATAAAAGTGACATTACGAATAATATTGTCTTAAATACCAAGAAATGATTAATTTAAATTTAAAAATTACTAACAATTTATGCATAATATATACATACATAAATATATTATACAGTAGACGCCGCTTATAAGACTCACTTTGGGACCAGCACAAAGTGAGTCTTATAACCGAATGAATCTTATAAGCGAAGTGGAAAAAAAAATTAATTACGTATTTATAAATTTTATTTTACTACATATTTTGCTTTGATTTTAATACTTTAACACATATTCACATATTACGTATTACATACTTTATTATTGAATACATTTAATAATCCTGATGAAAAAAACTAAAATTATAATAGGTAAATATAACATATAAAAATTATACATTAATAGAAAATTATAAAGGATGTATGTACGACGTACGTACATATAATGTATTTATTATTTATTTTGAAAATAATTTGTAATTTTAGTTTGTTATACCGTTGACTGCAATGATAACTGCGTATGTACATGTGCACGTGTACGTATGGTATTTATGTACCTGTAATTACGATAACTGTGCAGCCACCAGGACCAGATACCTCACTATAATAACGATAATCGTTGCGATAAATATGAACTTTAATCTACGATAAAAATTATTATACGTTATAAGGTACCAATAGAAACTAGAAATAATCAACACGAATATTTTTTAATTTTTCTAAATACCAATTTATTTCTAAATTATAAACAAAAAAGTTTATTTTCTACTATTGATTTTACGAAATTTGAGTCTTATAACCGAAGTGTTGAGTCTTATAACCGATTTTTTTTTTAATGTATTTGGATACGTCCGGACCGTTCCAGACGATTTTGAGTCTAATAAGCGACTGAACCTTATATCCGTGAGTCTTATAAGCGGCGTCTACTGTATATGTATGCATGCCATTTTTTTTTATTGATTTCAACTCTACTCGGTCAGATCACAGTTGCCGAGGAGAGAACAGGTATTTCGTTTGAACTCGAATTAATATATACAATATACATATATATTATATATTATATATAAGTAATTTTTTTATATAATATACAATTATAAACCCTAATGACAAAAATAAAACAAAATTTCGTTTGACTAGAATAATAATAATAATAATAATAATAATAATGTAATAATTATATAGGTTAAGTATTATACAAGTGTGAGGTGAAAGAACAATATATTATATATTATATACTCAAAAATTAAAAAAAGAAAAGATATTATTTTACAGCATAATTTACATAGGATACATGCCTATAAATTATTGTACGAATAATAAGTAGGTATTCATTTTTTTCTTTCTAAATTGAATTTTATTTATTTTTGACAGTAAAAAGCATTTCATATCATTTCGAAAAAAACGTGATACATCGCAAACGTAATATTGTACATATAATATGTTAATTGATGTGTACAAATAAACAGATATGAATCGTTGGTATATATCGTTGGTATAACAAAATATGTATAAACTATAAACAAACGTCTCACGGATACCGCACGCATTTGTTAATTCTTATTGAAACAGAATTTTGTTCTAATTTTGTTCCTCACGTATTGTAGTCGCGTTCGCGTAATTTATACTTTTCTAAGTTCGCATTTTTTTCAGTTATACTTTCACGCACATATTATTGTTTCACCGCGTTAAGCTTACTGAATTCCACTTTTTTTTTCTCCCGTACTGAGTTTAACGTATTTTTGGTATTTTTTGACAATCATTGAATTATGTCAGATACAAGTAATGCCAATAAACTGGAAGAACTCGGAAAAATGAAGGTGAGAATGTCATTTTAATTATTAACCGATCGTCAGTAGCAATAATTACCTTATTCATTTTATATGTTGTATTTATTTTAATTTTATTTTTTGTATCTATGTTGATGGTGATAGTGAATCATTGTTTTTGAAAATAGATTATTTTTTAATCGTTCCTTTTTCTATGGCTTTTCATAGAGGTTTCACGTATGATTCAGAATATTTTCCTTTTCAATGTTTCAACTGTTTAATAGTTGTTCTTTGTGATTTGATTGGTCCTATGGGTTTCTTATTATAAGAACCTTGAGGTGATTCCTTCTAATTAATTATGGATTTATTTGTATACAAGAAATTTTATTCTTATCATTTGATTTAATTAGAATTATTTGACATTTTGAAAATGTGTTTAAATATCCATTGCTAGGTATAAATAGTTGTATAAAAATTAATAATATACAATTCTTATTTAATTTTAAACCCCTACTTACTTTCTTAATATCCATTCTGGGTTATTTTAGTAATATTAAGAGAAATATTCCTTCACAAAAATCAAGTTTGGCTCTATCGATTGGACTGAATAAAAATGTATAATATATAAGTTGTGTATGATGTTACTTTTTAGTGTGTAGCCAAATTCTCAAATTTCTAGATTCTATAATATCTTGAGTCTTACTCTTACCTCTTAAAAACTAAAATCGCAGGTCCATTCATCAAAGGTCCACAAATAAAAATTGTATTAATTACATAATAAAATATTATAGGTATATTTACAGTATAGTTGCAATAACTGGTAATTTAAATGAAAACTGGTAATTCCTGACAAGATAAATATAATATTATAGCCCCCCAAAATGTAATTAAAATTAAAATATATAAGGTGGAAATATATGGGGAGAGAAATCCCAAATTAAGATAGTTTTTCAAAATTACTGTTTTCCTATGTATTTTTTTATTTTATTTATTTTCACCCTTAGAAAAACTTCTTGTACCAAGTCTTTTTCTATAAAATATTTCTGGAATAGCACCTGAAATATATAGTGTCTTTACTTTCTCTCTTTCTTTTAATGTTTGAGTTTTTGGAACTTGATAAAGATATTTATTATGATTTATGATTTAATAATTTATTTAAAATTCTTTTTAGGTTAATGATCTGAAGAAAGAGTTGAAAGCAAGAGGTTTGAGTACAGTAGGAAAAAAACAAGAGCTAATCGATCGTTTGATGAATCATTCGGAATCTTCAGGTTTGTAAGGCATAAAAATTAATACCAGATACAGGGTTTAAAAAACCAACGAAAATTCAGTTTCAGATATCGAGGACAATGTGCTGGATGAGCACAACATTCTTGATGAAGATGACGCTCTAGAGGTATTTATTAACATTAATATAGTTTTTACATCTATTAACTAATACAATTTATTTTATGTTTAAGTATGATTTTGGCGATTCAGATATTGATGAATCAAAAGTTCTTGGAGATATTCCAGAAAAAGAAGAAAACAATGTAGGAAATGGCATCATACATGACGAAAAAGAAGTACAACAGGTATTTTATTAACACATTACCTGCCATGAGACCGCCGGCTGCCGCAAAATCATAAAGATGTTTGTGTGATTTTTAGGCAGCCGTCGGCCGCAGTGTACGATTCGCAGTGTACGATTCCGCTAGAGCCATACGACCGCAAAATGTCGCAAAATCAATATATTTGCTTACCTATTTTATATCTCTGGCGCTGTAGATATGCCTTTGAAAATTGCACTATGACATAGAGGCCAAAATTTAGAGTTAGTTAGATAAGCTATATTATTTACACTGTATCGACGATTTAAACATGATTTTTATTTCTCTCAACTTTCTACAATAAAGTCATACTTTAAAATTAATTTTTTTTTATAAATTACAAAATATTTATTTAAATGGAAATTATATAAAAAAAAATAAATATTTGCATACATTTTTCCTTATTCAAGGCCGAAAGGACTGGTGATATAGATCAGTGTTTTCCTAAGTGGAAGATATTTCCACCATGGGGGCGCTAAAGTTATCCAGAGGGACGATGGAAGTTTAAAACTTTATTGGAGGGCATTGGATTAAAAAAAGGGGCATTGACTATTTTAATCTTTTAATTAAAACTTTTGACGATATTATACTACGTCTCCAACCATACTCTTATAGTCTTATACTCGTCGTTAAATTTGGAATTTTTTTTTCAAATTATGTATTAAATCTGTTTAATGAATACCATATATATTATTAGTTTGTTATATTAATTCTTAGAACTGATCAACATTATAATTACTATATTTAGGTAATTCAACCTAAAAAGGTAACTTTAAAACGTTCTTCTGTGACTATGCTGAATGGAGATGATATTAAACCTAAAGAAGAAGGGAAAACTAATGATGAAATTGAAGAATCAATTAATGAAAATCGCATTATTAAGTTAGGTGAAGTTGAAGCAATGAGTCAAACTGAGGTAAATTGTGAAAATAAATAAAAAATTAATAAATAATTTATTATTATACATTATATTTAGAGAATACAATTGAGAATTAAAAGGTTCGGAAATGTAGTATCAGAGGACAAAAAATTGGCTCGATTAATTAAATTTGCTGCTGTAAGTGATCAAGTATGTAGGATATCACTATTGCTTATCAAAAATTATAATAGCTGTTGCTTATTTATTATATTCAAACTATATAATATTTAAGAAATGTCTTTAGCATATTGTACAATTTACATTTAATAAGCATATTGTAATAATTTATAATTAATTATTACCTTCTCTAATTAGAAATCAGTAGCCAATGTTGACAATGATAAATTGCAAATGAGCGCTGAGAGATTTAGTGAAACAGTTTCTAAAACCTTACATGATGTAAGTATAATATATTTATACATTTTTATAAAGAATACATTTTTCTTTATGGAGGGAGGTGTCTGTTGGATTTTTTTTTCAAGTGGGTGGTGAAGTTTAAAACAATGGGAACCACTGATATAGATGAAGCTGTAAATCTCCTGACAAAATCTATACAAGAAACCGCTTGGTCTTGCTCTACTGGTTGACAAAATTGCCTACACACTACAAAAACAACTAATGCCCTGGTGCCTTCCTAGATATTGCACAAGCCTTCGATAGAGTCTGGCACCAAGGCCTTCTATTCAAACTATAATCTATCCTGCCCCCATATTAATATCTTTTATTCAAATCATATTTAGAAAACGGAAATTTTCCCGTAAAATCAGGATCATCCATGTTTAAAATTTCATCAATAAATGCCAGAGTTCCCTAAATAGCTGTTGCAGCATCCCTACTACTCAATCTCTTCACCACTGACCAACCAGCCACACACCACATCACCGCTGGCGACTTCGCCGACAACAAAGCCCTTCTAACAATCCTTTCTGACCCTGAGATGGCCTTAAATCTGATAAATAATTACCAAAATCTTCTAGCCACCTGGTATAAAGAATGGGGCATCAAAGTCAACGAAACAAAATCGATCCAGTGCACATTCACATTAAAAAGAACAGACTGCCTTCACATACACCTACCGACTGCTCTAAATGTCCGATACCTAGGCCTACACCTAGATCGCCTACTAACTTGGGCAACCCACATCCATCACAAGCACCTTATCTTAAACAACCGCTCCTGCCAATTACACTACGTTCTTATGTCAAAACATCTTAATTACAAAACGTTCCTCAGACCTATATGGACCTATAGGATTACAACTTTGGAGAGCTGCTAAACTCTCTAATATTAAAAAAAATACAATCATTCCTATCCAATTGTCTCCGGCAAATAACAAAAGTTCCATACTACGTCACCAACCATACTCTTATAGTCTTATACTCTTAGTTAAATTTGGAATTTTTTTTTAAATTATGTATTAAATCTGTTTAATGAATACCATATATATTATTAGTTTATTATATTAATTAGAACTGATCAACATTATAATTAATATATTTAGGTTATTCAACCTAAAAAGGTAACTTTAAAACGTTCTTCTGTGACTATGCTGAATGGAGATGATATTAAACCTAAAGAAGAAGAGAAAACTAATAATGAAATTGAAGAATCAATTAATAAAAATCGCATTATTAAGTTAGGTGAAGTTGAAGCAATGAGTCAAACTGAGGTAAATTGTGAAAATAAATAAAAAATTAATAAAGAATTTATTATTATACATTATATTTAGAGAATACAATTGAGAGCTAAAAGGTTCGGAAATGTAGCATTAGAGGACAAAAAATTGGCTCGTATAATTAAATTTGCTGCTGTAACTGATCAAGTATGTAGGATATCACTATTGCTTATCAAAAATGTTAATAGCTGTTGCTTATTTATTATATTCAAACTATATAATATTTAAGAAATGTCTGTAGCATATTGTACAATTTACATTTAATAAGCATATTGTAATAATTTATAATTAATTATTACCTTCTCTAATTAGAAATCAGTAGCCAATGTTGACAATGATAAATTGAAAATGAGCGCTGAGAGATTTGGTGAAAATGTTTCTAAAACCTTAGATGATGTAAGTATAATATATTTATAATTTAAATTCAACTGTATTTACAATAACTGTACAACTCGATGATCATTACAAATTAGATATAGCATCAAAAGTGTTAATGTGCTATAATTACAATTTCATGAAGATTACAAAGAGTTTAATAAATATTGTGATTACATATTTACAATTCCGATATAATTAGAACTGGAAGCTTTTTGTAAACATTTGAAATATCTTTAATAACTGCAAAAAATATTTAGTGTTTGTTACTTTAATGATGAATGTTCAATATTTTATCAATATTGTACAATCATACTTATATATATATATATCTGGTTTGGTTGTAAAATTTTATGTGTGCATGTATAATGTATATATGAAAGTGGATATATGCTTTCATATATATTTGAAGAGCAATTTTATGTATCAAGGACAAACCTTGATTGTTTGTTTTTTAGAGACTATTTCAAGTTAATGCTGTAAAAAGAATCTAAAATTATACCACTTGTCTAGCTATTATATTAGACTCTATTAGAGTGAAATGTGGAAATTCAAGGCCGTAGCCAAGGGTTGGGGTTTCAGAGTTCAAACCACCCTCAAATTTTTTTTTTTTAAAGTCTTATTATGATTTGTTAAGTTGCACAAACTTAATTTATATAACAATTTTTATTATTGAAATTATTATATAAAAAATTATTATATCAATTTTATATCAAACAGATATTGAAGAGATTTTTTTCGTCATAATACATCTTTATAATTTAACCCCCCCCCCCCGCAAAAAAAAAATGTTATGCTGGCTACAGTTTTGTGTGGAATGTATTGGTATTATCATTATGTGTGTGTTTTTTATTTTGTTTCTGTTCACACAATTTTGACCTGAAAACTTTATTGGAGGGCATTGGATTAAAAAAGGGGCATTGGCTGTTTTAATTTTTTAATTAAATCTTTTGACGATATTATACTACTTCTCCAACCATACTCTTATAGTCTTATACTCGTAGTTAAATTTGGAATTTTTTTTTCAAATTATGTATTAAATCTGTTTAATGAATACTATATATATTATTAGTTTGTTATATTAATTAGAATTGATCAACATTATAATTACTATATTTAGGTATTTCAACCTAAAAAGGTAACTTTAAAACGTTCTTCTGTGACTATGCTGAATGGAGATGATATTAAACCTAAAGAAGAAGGGAAAACTTATGATGAAATTGAAGAATCAATTAATAAAGATCGCATTATTAAGTTAGGTGAAGTTGAAACAATGAGTCAAACTGAGGTAAATTGTGAAAATAAATAAAAAATTAATAAAGAATTTAGTATTATACATTATATTTAGAGAATTCAATTGAGAGCTAAGAGGTTCGGAAATGTAGCATCAGAGGACAAAAAATTGGATCGATTAATTAAATTTGGTGCTGTAACTGATCAAGTATGTAGTATATCACTATTTCTTATCAAAAATTATAATAGCTGTTGCTTATTTATTATATTCAAACTATATAATATTTAAGAAATGTCTTTAGCATATTGTGCAATTTAAATTTAATAAGCATATTGTAATAATTTATAATTAATTATTACCTTCTCTAATTAGAAATCAGTAGCCAATGTTAACAATTTTTATTATTGAAATTATTATATCAAAAATTATTATATCAATTTTATATCAAACAGATCTTGTAGATTTTTTTCATCATTATACATCTTTATAATTTAAACCCCCCCCCCAATGTATGCTGGCTACGGTCTTGTGTGGAATGTATTGGTTTTATCATTATGTGTGTGTTTTTTTTTTGTTTCTGTGTACACAATTTTGACCTGAAAAATTATTCTCCGATGCATACAAACCGGGTAATTTTCCGAAAGGAAATATGGCATGGTTGATACTTATAATTTTTAATTTATATGATTAAGAATTTTTGTTTGTAATTTCTTTATTGTTTTGTATAAACTGGATTATTTATTATATAATGTTTTATTTTTTTTTAGAGTGAAAAAGAAGACAAACATAAAGCTCGTGAACTTCGATTTGGTTCAATTGACAAAACCATGTTAACTGCTATTAAAAAGCGCAATAATGGTTATGTAGGAAAACAAAAAAATACCACACGAGGTGGTCATAGAAGGTTCCCGTACAAAAAGCTGTATTAATTATATTTTTTTGTAATGTATCTACAAATTTACTGTACATTTAATTTTGTTAAAACATTATTTCATTTAACCTAAGATCATAATTTATCACTATCTGTACAAAATGTTTTATAATCAATTAACGTATTAAAACGCTGTTACAATATTATGTTATTACATTTTCCATTGAAATGGATAAATTAATGCTCAGCATTACAAGACATATACGTGTTATTTGATCGACAATATTCACCGTTTTAGATAATTATCATCTTTTAGATGTTTAGTGCAAATCTGGAATATTGTACATCACTCTTGGTGTCGTTATATTTAACAAAATGGGGGTGGTGATGTAAAGTAAATGAAATATCTCTGTAAGTTGTAAGAGCTATATATATGTAATATGTATATATATTCGGTCAGAATCAAAGGGCGTAGGAACGCAAAAGTGTAAAATTGATTGAATCCCACGGGATGGCTGTACATACGTTTTGGACCCAAATACACGTATAGCGTATAACTACGTACAGAATGTAGTCGAAATGGATCGTATTAAAAAAAGCTTGTTGCTATATAAATTTGTTACCGTGGGAAGGCAATATTTTAGTTCATCTCCACAAGGACAGCTACCGGCACTGTTAACTTGCATGAGCAGCGCGTGCTTGTACTACAGTATTCACGCCTTATTGGACTGACTTTGGGACTAGGTAATTTGAGTCCGTTTATCAAATGAGTCAATAATCGTAAAAAAACCTGCACAAATTATTAAAAAATAAAAAAAAAGTTATTTTATTTTAAATGTTTTTTGAGATTTCAGTTAAGTAAAACAAATATAATATGTATTTTATATACTTTTGTGTAGATGTATAATAATAATAAAATGTTAAGAAGATATAATAAAAATGTACAATAGAAAAATAATGTATCGATTAATATAAAAATATATAAAATTTGTACTTATCTGTCGCTGAGAAATATTCTTTTAGCAAGAACTTTGCTTATAAAGCACAAATGACGCTAAATCGATAGTCTTAATATCTATACCTAACTAGTTTTAGATGGAAATCCATCCTATTATTAAAATATATATTCAACAAATGACCCCAATAACCGGTGAGTGAGTAAAATAGACAACATTTTTTTTCTGTGAGTTTGATATACGTGCAAATCGAGACGTAATCGGAGAGTCCAATAAGAAAATTAGTCAATTAACCAGGAGTCCAATATAAGTGGCGACCGTGGTATTTTTGTTATTCATCTAATAGTCAAATGACCCGGGTAGTATAATAATGGTGGATCTATTGATTTTTCGACGACAGGGGTAATCGGGTCTTTGCTGTTTTTAATCCGACAGTGAAATAACCGTCGCGGTCACTATAATATGATGTAAAATACGTGAAAATGTTCAACACAAGCAACTATCCTAACCGCATATTTCAATCGGAAATGTTTACAGATAACCTTATTAATTTTGTTTACCCTGATCCCAAAACAACTTCGAAATCTTCAGGTACATACGATTGAAGTCAAGTCCCGGGTTGATTGACTTCAAACGGATGCGATTCGTAGCCGGGATTGGCGTATGTATGCATAACTGAGCGTGCATGCGTTACTCGATCTGTGTCACCTGAGTCATGCAGAGAACTCGCTCGAAAACTTTATCCGCCTCGGGTAAAAATAGTAATACAATTATTAACATATAATTAACTAGTGTACGGCTCACAAAAATTACATGCGAGAGAATAATCACGTTACTAAATGTGATTTTGGCTCGTCCTTTGTGCCGAACCTGTCGCTCTTGACTTACAAAATTATTGGTTTATAAAAAAAGGATTACTACCATATTTTGCTAAAACTCAAGGTTGTAGTAACTGTTTACGAGTGTGCATCAAAAATGTATTTAAAATATTAAAAAATCGTCTAAAACATGCAGTTCTTATTTTAATATCGCCTAAATGTATCAAAGAAAAGACCGATTTTACGTGGAGATAGTTATAGTAGCAATGATTCATTATAATTTAGTGCTTTTTTTATTAATGAGAAACAAAACGTTATGAATTTTTAATTATATCCCTGCCACTTTTAAAGAAATCGGATAAACTTATTTTTGTAAATGTTTAATACAAATTAGTAATATTTTATCGTAATAACAAGTTAATTTTTGAAATGTTTTATATTTTTAAATAAAATCTTACATTGGTACAGCTCATTAAAGTATTTGTGTGTACTTCAAAGATGTTATGTGACACAGAACAATGCACAATAACAAACCAGATGGTTTCTTATTCCGATGACTTATTAAACTCACGACCGGTCATGACTTATTTATTTTCTAAGGAAATTCTAATCAACAGTGTTTTGGATATAACTATAGTTTGAAATCATTAAATATTTAAATAAGCATTATGTAACGTTGCTTGATGTTATACAACCACTGCGTAATTCAGATACTGGATACTATTTTCATGAATATTATTAAAATATTATTATACATGGAATACAATAAGATATCGTTATAACAAACACCCTATAGTGTGGAAATATAATATTTTAAGATGGCAATATCGTGCTTGGAAGATCTATTAAAGTTGTCAAACATTGTTCCAAATGTTAAGTTATCCATATTAATAATGTTAGTCAAACAAATTTCACAAACTATCTTTCTAAATATTATAAGCTATGTTTTAGTGAAAGTGTAAATAAAGTTAAATGTGTTTAGCACGTGTGTAACTAAAAGTGTGATATTTGTTTTGAAGTTATACCCACGTGCATTAATTTTGAGTTGTTTCTTAAACATTTTTTTCAGTCCCTCACGGAAACTCCTTTATAACGGAACACTCGGTCGGTATCGTGCGATTCCGGTAAAAAGAGGTTGTACGGCAATCTGTTCGTTGCTCGAGTCCGCACGAAACGGTCGTCGTAACATTATTCACTTCGTCAATACGTAAGACGGCGCTTTGTACGGGCAATTCGATGGCTCCGGTGCGAGTTTTTCATCGAAGTATCATATCATATATAATATTATAACGTGCGCTTGGTCGGCCGATGGTAATAATAATAATAATAATAATAATAATAATAATGATATGTTCACATACGTCGCGTATTGTTATTGTGACAGGTTCGCATCGTGACAGGCCGTTTGCGTCGGTAGTGGCGAAAATAATAAAGTGCATCCGTCGCGGTCCGAAGGCTGCGGAGATGGATAGTCACCGACGTGCGACGGGCAGTGTTTGTTCAAGGGGCACGGATGGGAGGGGGGAGGGGAGGGTAGCAGCGCAACATTCGCCGAGAAGATGCCTGAGGGGGATGACAATGTGTGGACCGTAAGGGTGGTGAGGCTTTTTATGGCGATAAATCGGGCGGAACTCCTTTCGCCCAAAACTGACCTTCCTCTTTTTGCCCACGTCCTCTTTTCGACCAAAAATGAAAAAATAGTTTCCTCTTTTCGCCTACAAATAAAAATAATAATTGTATTCTTTTCGCCCACGGTTTCAAGTTTTACATTTTGTAAACCACTGTCTGAAAATTTCTCGACTGACTATATATATACAATATTTATAACAATCAAAAACCCTTCGGTGCACTAGACCGGCCAGGCCGATAACAATATCTAGATTGCAAATATAATTGTTATAACATAATATATATATATAATATAATTTAACGAATTTGATATCGATACGTAACACTCGTCACAACTAACAGCATTTTGCCATTTTAGTATGTCGTTCACTTTTGTGCCGAACAGTGTGATTGTGTTTTTTCTCGTGATTATAGTGACTATATATACTATATACTCGTATATAGTCAGTCGAGAAATTTTCAGACAGTGGTTTACAAAATGTAAAACTTGAAACCGTGGGCGAAAAGAATACAATTATTATTTTTATTTGTAGGCGAAAAGAGGAAACTATTTTTTCATTTTTGGTCGAAAAGAGGACGTGGGCAGACAAAAAGAGGAAGGTCATTTTTGGGCGAAAGGAGTACCGCCCGATAAATCGACGTCGGCGAACGCGGGGTGTGCACTATGGGACGTTCGGGATTTCGGATAACCGCGCGACACAGACAAGTGGACCCGTATTCGTGGTATATAATATACCGCGATTTTTCCGGTTATCTCAATCCTGCGAGACTCCCACCATACGTATATGTTCTATCGGCAGCGAGAAAAACTCGATGGCCGCCCGCGGATTTAGTTCACCTGGTTTGTACGGCATTATTGACAGGTGGAATGTGGAGAAAAGGAAGGTGGACTGATTGCCGAGCGCTGACCCCGGGGATCTCGGCCTCTGATGCGAAAAAATAAAAAAAAATGAGTGCGCGGCGTGTGTTAGAGTCCAACAGAGTTCCAGGACAAGACCTACCCCATCTCCCGCATTAAGACTTCGGTTATATAGTATAGGTATAATAGTTCGTAACCTAATAATCTATTTATCTATGTATATAACTATAAATCACTCCATGTAAAATGTAGGTACTTATATTTGTTCCAGTTATATTATAATTTATAACATGTGGAACACCGGTGGAAGTTATTCCAATAAAAATCACATCAATAGATTTTTCGAGTTCCGTGACGTATTAAAAGTTATTTTACAATATCCAAAACGTCATTGATTAACACAACAATACAATATCAGGATTTTTCCATCAATATCCAGTGGTGACCTGTCTTAGATTTTTAAACCTAACCTAACCTAACAGATAAGAAAAATTGTAATTATCCTGTTTTTCAATGAAAGATTCGGTGAATAAATCGCAGATTAGTTATTCGGTGCTTTTACTACCGAATAAGAGGTTATCTGACAGATAACTATCAAAAATTGATAAAATATTTGGAATTTCGCCATCGTATATCGCACACAAATTATATTTCGTTCAGTTATCGATGATACCTATAGTCGTGATTATCTTTATGTACAGTTTTTATTTTTGCAATGGATACCGAAAATATTGTGTATGATTATGACCCAAACATAAGTGTTATTCATGGTTCACCAGAATCAACCACTACAGCTATAATAATTGGAGAAAGAGATTTATTAGGAGTTGAAGAAATTAATCGAGGTAAAATATTAAAATTATAACTTTATGTATAATATTATGTTAGCTTTTTCATTCGAAAAATAAAGAATTGGGTTTCTCTAATTTTCAGATAATAATGAATCTATTATAGATATATCCGAGTTACCTATTTATGTCGATGATGGTTAATTGAAATTAATAATGATGTCGAGCTTTTCACAAAACCCGGAGAACTTAAGAAAAGAAAAAAATATTTAAAAAGTCTAGAAATGCGAAAAAAAATCAAATTTGACCTACAAAAAGATCAACATATTTGGTACAACAGTGAAATTTGTGTTATTTACTAAAAATCAGTTTAGAGATAAAACATACACAACATTGGATTTTCTCCAAAAAAAATTTATGAATAAAAAAGGAATGCCTCCGCCATCTCCACATACAAAGAATTGTGGTATACCAAAAGAAAAACGTGACGATATACTTTCGAGTTTGAAGCAAATTATACCAAGTAATAGAAAACAATTTTGGGAAAATATAACGATATGTAATTAACTAAATTAATTAATTAAATTTGAATTAATATTATTATATAGACATTAACTATGATTTTAAGGTAAAGACATTGTAATCATTTTATAATTGACGTGTTATAACTAAATAAATTAATAATTATAACTAAACAATTATATAGATAATATACGGCATTATTTCTTCAACCGGTTAGTGATCAGTACATTTTGGTATGCTACGTAAAAATGCCGTAACCAGAATTGCGGCATTTTTGCCTAGTAAACAATTCTGAATTATTAATGGCGTGCTTAGTATAAATATCAAAATAATGATAACTTGGTGAAATAAAATTTGAAAATAAAATTGAATAGTTTCATTGCATTTATCAGGTATATTTCCATAAGAAACTATGGATTTTACTTTGAAAAATATTATATTTATTTATTTAGAACTACCAAAAACTACTAAACATAAAATGTCATTTTTCTCAAAATCGAATGGACGGAAATTACGGCATTCTTCCTTAGGACGGCAGAGTAGTACGCTTTATGTTAATAAATAGTACTTTATCACAGAAAAGATAACATTATCTTCTTAACATTTTGATTTCGACCAATCAAAATAAAGTAACTTGTTCTACAATACACTTCTCCTACTGAGTTATTACTACTATTGATAAGATTATCTATCGAATAACATTATTCGTTGAATAACTATCCGAAAGATAAATAAACATTGAAAAACACTTATCACTTTATTCGGAAGATAATCTTACAAATAAATTTATTCGATGAATTGTTATCTGTCGAATAATGAATGATTGAAAAACCGGGCCTTAGTGAAATAAGTAATTTATTTAGTTGTATTAAGACTTAAGACTGCCTGTAATATC
The DNA here is from genome assembly GCA_949715065.1 of Periphyllus acericola. NCBI lineage: Eukaryota > Metazoa > Arthropoda > Insecta > Hemiptera > Aphididae > Periphyllus > Periphyllus acericola. The sequence continues at coordinate 46,096,040 of OX454266.1, read as the reverse complement.
AGTGAGAGTACAAAAAAGTTGGCGGATGAATTTCAGGATTTTAATCCAGCAGAACTTGCCACACAAATTGAGTAATTTAAATGTCTGTTTGCTTCTGAACTCAAGTCTTGTAACAGCGTTTTTGAAATGACTAAGTTACTAATAATTGCAAAATAATAATTTAATTACTAGTTTCCCTGACTTATTAACGGCATTTTATTTGTTCCTTACACTACCGGTTACTGTGGCGAGTGCAGAAAGGACATTCTCAAAACTTAAATTAATCAAAAATTATCTGAGAAGCACCATGTCCCAAACACGGCTTAGTGGTCTTGCGATGATTTCGATAGAAAATGAGCGTGCTAAAAAATTAAACTTATCGTTATTGGTGAAGACGTTTGCTCAAGACCGTAGCAGAAAAAAATCATTTTCATTGTAAATAAAATATTATTATAACTGTTTCCGAAATTATAATTCAATAAATTATTAATTTACTATAAATACATTTTTTTTTATTGCATACAAATAATCAGCCCAATGTTTAGAAAATTAAATTACAGATATAGGGCCTCAAAAAAATTGTATCCACGGGCCTCAATAATCGTAGTTCCGCCACTGTCTATGTGCCACACTCATGTTCAATATACAAATCTGTCAAGGTGTATGATCTGTTTATCAATTATTCTTATCTCTAACTGTACATATCACGAATTAAGATCTTAAATTCATGGTACATGTTAAATATTTAAATAACCATTTGATGTATTTTAAACGCAGTCGTTGACTTTATCGTTAATCGCTACGAAAAAATCTATACAGTTTCTAGTTATCTAGGTAGTTTGTTGAAATGTTTTTCAGGTAGAACAAAGATCTATCGCGTGATGGTTCGTATTTCCTTTAAAATTAATACGTTCCAATAATTCAGGCAGTCAACTAAGTTATTTAATGATTTTTTTTATTTATATTTATAGCTACTAGTTACAACTTTCGACTAAGAATCCAATGATTAAAATAGAATTTTTTTTTTTTATTAGATTCTGTAAAAACAATTAATCTCAACAATTAAAAGGGAGGGTGACATTGATTGGGGGCGGAAATTAATTTAAATAAGGAAGCCGGAATGGTTGAAGAAAGATAAGATTGGAAGTATTAGGTTTGGTTGAGGTGAAGATAGAATATGCTGGATATTGAATGGTATTTTGAGGGAGTTGAAAAGAGAAATTAGATCGGAGCGCCTGAGGGCTAGTTTTGGACAGTCAAAGAGGATGTGCGAGATATCGCAGATCGCGGGATCATTGTGGAGAGTGCAGAGGTTGGAGTCGTTAAGTGAAAGTTTGAAGGAGTGAGAAGGAAGTAGGGTATGGCCCAGACGAAGTCGAGAGAAGGAGCTTATGGATTTCCTGGAGAGGTTCGTATTGTGGAACCAGGGATAACGAGAGGTCATTGGGGAGATAGATCTATACCATAAAATAGGAATTTAAAGTTATTTTTATTAAACACAACTCTATTTTGGTAGAATAAAAAAAAACTTCGATACTTGTATACCCTGAGTGCGGAGTTATTTCGTATGGCATTTAGACAAAAGAAATACCTAAGGAAATTTTTAATTCATGTTATTAATAAATAACAGGAATTTGAATGAAAATCTTGATATTCATACTAAAGCTGAATTTTCAATATAGTATAAAGTTACTTAAATAATGATTTATACAAACAAATTTGAAATTTACTGTATTTTCAATGAATGAGAAAAATGCATAGTTAAAAATACAAACATTTTTAAAATTTTACGTTTTTCACACTTTCAATGCAAATACAATAACGAACACACTACACGTTATTATTTTCTAAAATATTTTTATTTATTTTTAGAAATGTCTAAAGTGTTCACCCTTGAACTGCAATACATGATTCAATTTTATTATTTCGGGATCTTTGTACTAAAGTTAAAATGTCGTTTGGAGTATCTCTTATATTTTTAACTTTAGCCTCCCGAAGTTCGAATAATATCTTAAAAACATAAACCATATTTTTTAAGTAACCAAATAAAATAAGTCCATCGAAGTCTGGTGATAAATTTGGCCATCTTCTGCCAATCCATTTATCAAGGAAATTATTATTTAACAAATATATAGAATTACGAACATAATGCGCCGGTTCTCATTGACTTAGCTATGAATTGCTCTCATTCATTGCAAATATTGATAATTTCAAATTTTTTTTTTAAATGTCGTTATTCAAGAAACTTTATAAAATAACTATTTTGAACATTTAAAAACAAAACTTTAAATACGAGTATTTAAAAAAAAATTTTTTTGAAAACCATTTTAAAAGAAAAGTCCATTAGTCATTAGTATTACTAATAAATTACATTATAAAAACACTCAAATATTCGAATTGGACCATTAGTTATGGAAACTGACTTTCCGATTAATTTGCATACTGTGTTAGGTAGTTGTTACAATAATACAGTGATCTTTCACGAACATTATTATGATCAGTATAATTATTAATTTTTTCAACTAATGAAACAATCAAACACAATGTATTGATGAAACGGTAAAATTGAGGCTATACCGCTAAGCTTCAAGCTTACAGACGTTCGCGAAAATATAGTATTATCTAGGACTCAACTCTTGCACGCGCAATGTTACGCCAAAAAAGTTCCGCGGTAAAAATTTAGAAATTACAATCATGATGAAATGAGAAACATTAGTTATTTATTATTTGTGTTTTTTCATTTTTAATAATTACGATGTCGTTTTATATTCGCATATATCAGATTATCACCAAGCGAACCAGAATATGCGTATGCGAGTTAAAGAACTAGAATAATAAAGATACACTATAAAATTCCTATAAAATTTTTTTTAGCCCAGGGTTCTGCATAGTGAGCATAAAGATAAATCGTTCAATTCGTTATAGATTATCTTTTCCGTTTGGACCCGAAGTTATGCTTTTCAGTTGAATAAATCGAAAATATAGCTGGCCATACATAAAAATAGCATTTTATGTTAAATCAGAATAAACAATATAAAATACAAATAATTGTTAGATTCTATGTTTCAATAGCAACTTTACCGGTATCCTGGGCGATAGCAAACAATACTCGAGGGAATAAATAATAATTTTTAATCTGCACTTTTAGGACAAATTCACACTGGTTTTACACAGAAATAAAAAAATGGATCCAATCGATTCTGTCAACGAAGAACGCGAAGATATTCAAATACCAGGTAAATGACAGGTTTCCAATGAAACGAAATATTACGTTCCCACTACAAGACCAAATACATATTTTTTTCCAACAGAAGACTGTTGCAGAATATGCTACGAACCTGATACGGACCAATCAAATATATGTATTTCACCTTGTAATTGCCAAGGAACGATTTCGAAAATACATAAAACTTGCTTGATTACGTGGATCCGCACGTCAAAGAAAAATTGGTGTGCAGTTTGTGGATGTCGGTACAAATTCAAAAGATCTAGGTAATGACAATTTATAAACCATGGTCGAATATCATTAATTTCGATTATAATGTAAACAATAATCATAAAACCTGTTCGGTACAAGCTGTTTTATACCAAATGTCCCTGAAATATTATGCATAACGTTTTTTTTCCACCCTTAAACGATACGATTTATTCAATATCATAATATGATTAAAGTATATACCGACATATTACGTAAAAATGTTAACTATAGCCGTCATTCATTGTTGCGGTCAATGAAAATATGGTATTTTGGTAATGATGAGTCTATAATTGAAAACATAAACAGAGAATGGTCTCGAAGCGTGACTCGTCTAAGATTAATACCGGAAGAATTGGCTGAAAATAAATTACAATACGCTATGTCTGTAGCAATATTTGCTATTTATCCAACAGCAATGGCAATGCAAGTAATGATTTTGACGATATTCTATTATGATTACTGAAGTTATCGCAAACAATTAAATACAATAAAATTACCTATATACTTACTTGTTTCATAAGCACACAACAATTTTAATCTTTTGAAATTAACATTTTTAGTATGGCTGTTCCCGTACCGCACTAAAAATGGTGGTTCACGAATTGGTCGAGAAAATGTGCTTCATTTATAGTATTCCAATAATAAATGGTATCCTAGATTGGTATGATTTCTACGTGTACGGAGACGTTTCTGAAGACTTATAACACTGCGTCAAAGACAGCGTACCTACACGACTAAATATTTTTAGAAGCCTAGTAACTTTGCTCAAAATCATGTAAGTATCCAAACATTCAATCGAAACAGCATGTACATCAGCATTGATATTTATTGAAAAAAAAAGCATATATTTTCTAAGTTTAATCAACGTTTAATTATACGAGTATCGGAGTATGTACCACGTACGCCACTATGTTAATTACTAATAACCAATATAATTTGCAATCGGTCCCATCAACTTATTTATATCCATATGTGATGGAAGCGGTCGCGGGCTCATCGCGACGACGATAGCTGCGGAAAAACTACTGGTCAACCTCACCGCAGATCCACCCATTCGGAATCGCCACGGAAAGATTACAGTAAAAAGTTGGAAAAAGCCGAAAAAGGAATTCACACAAATTTAGTACTAAAATATCGGGAAAACAATTGAAACGTAGACATTTGCACCCATAGTGTGGAGCGATGGCGTTTTTTTAGATATCGTTACAGTCGTGGATCGGTAACGCAACAAATTTTGAAAATTGTCGCAAAAATTCATACAAATTGAGTACTAAAATATGAGATAGAAAAAATATTGAAACATTGAAATTTCCATTCGATATGGGGCTGAGGTGATGGCGTCTTTTTTAAATATCGTGATGGTCGTCGAACGGTGACAGAACACATTTTGAAAATGGTCGTATAAATTCATACGAGTTGAGCACTGAAATATGATATAGGAAAAATAATGTAAAAACGTTGAAATTTTGATTCGGAGTGGAGTTGGGTTGTACCGCGAGCAGTCCCGACCATTTTGAATTGTTGAAAAAGTATTTATTCATTTTTTTTCCTGTAATATTTTAGTGTTAAATTTTTACGACCATTTTCCAATTGTGCACTGCAGTACCTTCCGCTGCTATTACGATTTCTACGATTTCTACGAAAAATGCGGTCACCACAGCCATTAACCCGAATAGAATTTTTAAATGTTTTTCACTTCTTATTTCTATCTTATATTTTAGTTCTCAATTACCGTATGAATTATTTGTACTACATTTACTAACATTGTTCTGTAATGCATCCGTGGTTATGGCGATTTCTAAAATTACGCTAATAAAGTAATACGGTATATTGAATGTATTTAATGGTACTTTGGTACTTAAGTCATGAATCCTTTATTAGTATCATAATTTAAATTTCTTGCAAATAAAAATTGTGCAGATTAAAAAGTTACTTGGCATTTTAGTTTTTGATGTTACTGCCATAGGCTTAGTTTTTAGTTTTTAGTAAATGTAATATCCTACTTCCCTATACTTTGGAAATTCTCTGTAACTATTCTAGTCCCTAAACCAAATAAGCCTCCGGACATATCTTCCTCTTTTCGACCAATAATCCTCCCATTCTTCAGTAAAATTCTCGAGAGATTAATCCTTAAAAGAATTCTTCCATACATTACTAGCTCTGTAATACCAAACACCCAATTCGGCTTCCGCACCGCTCATTCCACAATTCGCCAACTGCACAGGCTAGTCGATGCTATCTCATTCTCCCTCGAAAAAAAAAGTTATTGCTCCTGCATCTTTTTGGATATTTCCCAAGCGTTTGACAGGGTATGGCACGAAGGACTGCTATATAAAATAAAGCCCATATTCCATCCAACTTATTTTTTGTTGATTAAATCCTGCCTAAATGATCGTTACTTTCAGGTCAGAGTTGGCACATCCTACTCGGGCATATCTAAAATCAACTCAGGCGTTCCACAGGGGGGGTATTCTCTCTCCTTGAACTCTGTTCAACATTTACACTGCTGACCAACCAACCTCTCCGAACACAACAGTTGCGGAGTTTGCCGATGATAAGGCTATTATCTCAATCCACGAAAATCCTCATATAGCTTCCCAAAACCTTCAACTCCATCTAGACCTCATGACCGACTGGTATAAAAAATGGCGCGTCAAAGTCAATCAATCCAAATCACTCCATACAACTTTTACTCTTCGCATTCCTCCTTGTCCTTCAGTGACTCAAGACAATATTCTAATACCATCATCTCAATCGGCTAAATATCTAGACTTGACAATTGACCGCCGACTCACATTGTCACACCACATCAAAACTAAAAAGTTTGCCCTAAATGCACGCCTCCGCAACCTTAAAACCCTAATCTCGAACAACAAACATACTTCTCTAAATGTCAAACTCCTAATCTATAAATCCCTGCTCAAGCCAATGTGGACCTACGGCTTTCAACTCTGTGGTAATGCTAAAAAGTCGAATACAAACAAAATACAAACCCTCCAAAATAAAATCCTTCGAAAAATTACAAATTCTCCACAGTACATCTCAAATTTAACAATGTATCTCAATTTTACACAATGACCTAAAAATCAAATCAGTCCATGAAGAAGCGGTCACGTTCTACAAACGCTTCAATTCCAAACTTCCTCTCCATATTAATCCTCTCATCTCCAACCTTTCCTCCCTCACAATTCCTGGAAACCCTCCCAGGAGGCTTAGAAGAGAATGGTGCCGTGATCTTCTAAACTAATAATAATCTAAAATCAAGTTAGGGCAGTGTTACCACTGGGTAACTTCTCCCTTCACTCACTCATGTTCTAAAAAAATGTCCTTCATCACAATATATTCTTATTGTTCAGATACTTGAAAAAATTGTATATTTAAAAATTGAAAAAAAAAAAAGTAAATGTAATATGTATATACAGAGTTGGATTAAGGGGGGAGGCTAAGCTTATAAAAATATTATGGACTTGCGGATTTTCTAGAATTATAGATGTACAATTAAAAAAATAATTTTAAAAATATTTATTTAAAGATATATTCATATTAGTTACATGAAATATGATTCGTTTATAACTTCTTTATGAGCCAAATCGTTTGATGTTTTTTCCAAATGTATAATATACTGCATTAAGATTATACTTGACAATACCGTCGACAAATTGTGAAGCATAACGTTCATTTTCAATGTTGGTTCTCATCAGTGGCGTATTTAGGATTTAATTTCGGAGGGGGTCGATTATGTATTTAGAGTTTAGGGAGAAATGACTGAGGAGGCACAATGAAAAATATTACTTAAACGCTAAAAGACCTTTTGACTATTTGGACTATCATCATTACTTCACCAGAGAAAAAATAAACTCATTTTTTTATTTTTTATGAAATGTAATGTAAAAAATGTATAAAAACTCTTCATTGCAGTAAACAATTTTTTTACTACAGTAACTCAAAATTAATTACATATTTTCTTACAAGAATAAACGAATATTATACATTTTAAAAACGAGGTATACCAACAAATTAATAATTAATAAATAAAAAAAAAAATTATAATACAAAATCAAGGTTTCTCGGCAAGCTAGCAAACTTATTAAGAACTTCTTCATCGCTTACATAGTATATCGCTTACGTAGCATTCCAGACAAATAAAATTGTGTGTCATGGAAAGCATGCTACTCAAAACAAAAAGATTAACAATAAATTGATATTGATTTAAGGAATTGCTTAGAGCATGTGCTTTTAATGAAGAGTCTCTATTTTTTTCCTCAATTCTTAAATTACTCCTCAGCCATAAGTTATTATTCATGTCCAAAATAAAATGTTTTAATAATTTTGTTTTTCATTTCGGGGGGGGGGGGCGGCCCCATCGCCCCCCATATATACGCCCCTGGTTCTCATTAAAAATCGACTAAGATCTACATGGACTGAAGATAGGTTGAACACTTTGACAATGATCTCAATTTAAAATGACATATGTATAAAACTCATATTTGATGACGTTTAAGATACTTTTGCATCAAGTAGAGCTGTAGAGCCAGAAAAAAATATTTTAAAAAACCATTTGTTTGTATTTCTGTATTAGTACCATATATTTTATATTTTAACACTTAATTAAGTTGTGTTTTTTAATAAATTTGCTCTTCTGGAAAATATTTTTCTTATTTGACTAACAATGATGTACTTTGTTTTTTTCATCGGACTTTTTCTGTCACAAGTGGAATAGGCCTTCACGTGGATACCACTATAAACAAACGCGCCACGTGTAATACCTCATGCTATCAATGCACGACAAGTTCTGTTGTCGCTTAATCATGGCTAAGGTGGTGAGGAAACTTACACGATCCTACATTCCTACCCCTGTATTGACACATAATTAAAAAGCTATCTTGAAAGTTCTGGCATAAACTATATGGACCCGTCCCAGAACAAATTGAATATACACCACTAGTCTCAGATTTTCTGGCATACAAACGGTTTCGTGACTAGTGTCCAACTCTTTGGGCCACACAAATTTCCGCAGTGAAATTTATATAGTAAAGAAAACACCGATCTTGATGACAAATGATCAGAATTAAATATCAGAAGTTCAGATGAGCAGTATACTAACAGTAGTGTGCTTACATTCTTTGGACTGAAAGACGTTCATCTTAACTTTATTATTTATTGGTCCAATATTCATATAAGATATAATATATTATGCACATAATGTATGTATAATATAGTTATACATAGATAAAGTATTCTGCTTAGGTGTACATAACTGTAAGTATAACGTGAGGCCATTTATAAGAATCACCTGGTCTTTTTCTGATGTTTTACATTTTAACGCCAAAAATTGAAATAAATCATCTTTTCCGCAAACAGTTGATGATCGCAAATGTATAATGGATACGAATAATATTGTAGGTACATAATGTAGATACAAAGTATTAGTTTGTTATTTGTTTATTATAGTGATGAACTGAAGACAGAGTGATAAGAAATTCGGTATATCATTATGTTCAATACAAATACCGCATCTGGCAAGCATTTTCTATGAACAGTACCTACTTGAAAAATGCTAAATATGTTTTTTTTGATGAAAATATTTTTTCATGACATATACCCATATTTAAAGAATAAACATTTGCTAATGGAAAAAAATGTTACCCTTGTTGAATAACCCTTAAACAATCGGTGATATTAGTAATTATGCTTTTATACATATACAAATGTGTAAAAATTATAAATGACATTGAATATTAATATTTTATCCTTTTTTTGACATATCTTTATTTATTAATTCTAGATTTTATTTTTAAATAATTTAAGAACTTATTTTTAATAAATGTAAATAATATTATAAATAGCATACACAAAATCAATGTTATTATAACTTTTGAAACTTAAAAGATTTAATTTTTAATGTTTTTATAAATTCAGTCCACTATTGAACGTAAAAAAAAAAAATTAAATATATTAAATCAAAAATCATATGTATATTTAAAAATTTCATTTTATAAAATATAATACAAATTTTCAATAAAATGTTTAATACATAAAAATTCCATTCTATAATTTACTTTGATCTATTGTTCATACTATAAATACTTAATCATTGAGCTTTCACTAAAAATTTAAAATTTAATTTTTAATAAAATAATTACATCATTTAGATAGGAATACCTTTTGTTTCACCTCTGCTGAATCACATTTTCTGAAGGAGTCCCAGATCAATTTTCCTTTTTCTTTTTAGTATTTTATAGCCTTATATTTATATTCTTTTTTAAAAGTAAAATATTCTTTCTTTGATATTCATTTCTTTTCTTTAATATAGTAAATATTAAACTTTAAAAGCTCTAAATTATTTTTTATTCACTTGAATATAAATAAAATATAAACTCTTTAAATCGATGCCTATTTAGTTATCTAAAAACTCAATAATCAATTAAGTATATAAATTTCAATATAGATTATAAATTCAATTTCAAAAAACAAATACATGATACACTGAAAAATACCTGCAACAGACTATCGCCAACGGTCTCATTATTATTTGTTCTTTGTCAAGCATCTACATTAATTATTTTTAATATTTTATATGTACAGTCAGTTATTCAGTTTTAACAGTCACCATGTTTATCAAAATATATAGAATATAGATCTCAATACTGGTGTCGACGAGGCTAGTGCCCGCGATAATAAAGGGCTGGCTTATACGTCGCCTTTTTAGAAGGGTACAAGTACCAGTCCTGTATATCTTGGTTCGTAGGATATAAATATAAATCAATCAATTTAGTACACATGTATTTTAATGCAGTATACAAACATTTTTCAAATGATTACCAATACCATAAAATTTGCTAAATATTTTTATTTAAAAATAGTTTTTTTGTCACTTTTGTTTGATATTGATTTTTTTTTTGATTCTCGTATATTAGATATAGTTAATCTGTATTTATATTTTATATACAAGATCAACGATTTTCGGAAGCATGTAGTCGAGATAGAAACTATAAAAAATATAATGTATAAAATAAACTCAGATTATCGGAAATTTTTATTTTTGTCACTGCGATAATATTTTTCGCCACTATAATTCAATAATAATTTGAGAAATTAACTTAAAATATTTTTACATGCTTAAAATAGTTTTGCTTGGGACGACTTTACTCGCTCCATATTTATACAGAACTGCCAAAATTTGAAATCGCACAAGGAAGATCGTGTTCTGTGGAGTTTTAATTTTTTTTATTGCACTACCATATTACATTTAATAATTGGACGAAAAAATTAAAAAAATATGTTCTCAAACAATAACTTTAATGGCATTGATGTTAGTGAAATAATAAGAAAGCTACGTCACAGATAAGTTTTCTCTGAGCGATGTCATATTTTGGTAATTCTGTTATAAATATGGAGCGAGAAAAATTGTCCCGCGCAAAACAGTTTTTACAAAGGTGTTCTCTTGATGACAAATGTAAATCAGTTTTAAAAATTCTTGTTAAAAGTAAACTACAGGGGGCCCCACCATAATATTGCAATGAAAATATCTTCGTAGATATACATTTTTTCATTTTTTTTGTTTTAGTACAGTTTTATATTTCATCCCTTAATCTGCAGGAAAAATCAACTTAGAAATTTTAAATTTCTATAAATTATTGTTTATACAATAGTTGTGGTATAGTTATTCCAATGTATCATAATTAAAAATCGAATTACTGGATTCATAATTAAGGCGAATGTAAGCTTAAAGGAGAGGGTAAGCGTGCGCTCCCCTTAATAATTTACATTTTCTTTATTTACAATCAAATATTTTCGATTGCAATACATTGAAATTTTCATCATAACTTTCATTCTACCACTAATATTGTATTTGTATATCTTGTAATTTTATAGAAATAAAAAATTCTTAAGTTATTTTTCCCAATCTGTTAAGGGTTATAAAAAAAAAACTTCGCATTTAACACTTTTAGCGTCAAGTTTCTTTTTTAAAACCCTTAACAGATTGGGAAAAATAACTTAAGAATTTTTTATTTCTATAAAATTACAAGATATACAATATTAGTGGTATAATGAAAGTTATGATGAAAATTTCAATGTATTGCAATCGAAAATATTTGATTATAAATAAAGAATAAAACTGTACTAAAACAAAACATTAAAAAAATAATAATCACATTCGTGGATATACTTCCATCGGGATTCATTACAGTGGGGCACTTTGTGTAAATGGAATTTCTCACTTTGGTACGCAAATATGCGTTACCTATTTTGTATAAAAACGAACTATAAACTCATCATTGTCACATTCATCGTGCAGGTTGTTGCAGATGAATGTCCTAATGCTAGCAGACTTGACTATGGAGAACCCGTAATCGCCGTCGAACGTGTCTGGCTTCCACATAGTTTTGCTGTAGAGCGGATTCGATACAATCGAATTCACAACGAAGCTGTTCATCATCACCGTGAACGTGGGAACAGAGTCGTCGCTGGATTTTTCCGCCAGCATTCCGGTTAACATTTCCACGTTGTCGACGTTCCCGTACAACGATTGCAGTTTGTCTGCGGTTTCCCGACTTCCGGTCAGCTCGTAAAAGCTTCCGTAAGCGCGCAGTCCCAGATGCGCCCGATACCTGTTGAAGCTCTGCACCGCGTGTTCCCTAGACGTTTTCATCAGGGCTTTCGTCAACGGCTCCGTCGCGGCACCGTCGTTGTTGCTACACATCATCCCCATCGGTTGGTCCACCATAAACCTGACCGCGTCGCCCATACCGCCCTTCAGCACTTGGCTGAAAAGGTAAAATCTTATTTAGCGCGTACATGATATCGTCATGTCGTTACGTCAACACGGTTTTCAGCGTGAAATATCGTTTTTATTTTTCGATATCGGGAACTACAAAAAAAGTTATTCGAGTTTAAAAACAATCGATTTCGAAACAAAAATAACTTTTTCAGTATGACGTCCTCTTAAGTAACAAGAACCACGGAATACATGTTTTTACACAAATAGATTATACCGTTGAAACAGTTCGTTTTCACTACGTTGGGGGCGCGTGTGCATAACGGACATCCGTCATCCCCAGCTGATATTACATGTTCAAATCACGCCGTACTGCAGCGCGTGCATATAATTACAGCCCCCAGGGGTTATACCAAGGGTTATACTCGATTCGATTACTGACCTGTTGTCGCCGAATAGCATCGGATCCGCCTTATTGACGTCACCACCGAACCCTTCCGGCGCGCCGGACGGCATCATCATGGTCAACATCATCTCCGTCGGCGTGGCGATGTCGTCGACGACCGGCACGCGGCCCTGGTGCACCGCAGGGTCGTGTCTCGGCGGCCGCGGGTCGCCGCCCGCGTTCAGGACGACATCGTTCATCATGATGCCCATCATCTCGCCGACCACTATCCGCTTGGCCGCCTCGTGCAACCGGTCGTCCGTCCATTCCGGCCGCTGCGCGGCCAGTTGGTCGCACACGCGGTTGTGCTCGCGCACCCACAGCGTGTGCATCGCGAACAGCGCAGGGTTCATGCTCAGCAGCGGATGGCCCATGGCCCACCGGTGGTCCTGCGGGCCCTTCGCGTCCGCGGCTACCCTGTCGAACTGCGTACACGCGTATACACGTATTACAAAAATATTATGCGGCCACGCGCATGGGATTTTATCGGTCCCCGCCGAGACACTCTCGGTTTCAAAAAAAAACCCCGTCCATCCACTCCGTCGGCCGTTGTTCGTATAAAAATCATGCGACTGATTCTGCTAGAAACTAAAGTATCTGTGACCTTACGTTGGCCTATTTCAAGTACATACAGTTTCGTTTTATTTGAAATAATGCAATAATTTAATTTTAATTAAAAATACCAAGAGGCAGAGCTGGGACCCTATTCTGAAATTCATACGAATAGGATCCGTATACGAACGATTCACACGATTCGCTTCCGTATACTAACGAAAAATGGTATTCACAAAACATAATTATTCGTGTACGGATCCTCGTTCCCAATATTTCCGTATGGGAATGATATTCGTACGATGCACCACGGCAACAATGTATATATTTCGTTGGTATCATGGAAAAGAAAGATATTTGAATTGTAATAGATCTCACATGAATGCAAAAATTAAATTTGTTATTGATTTAGTTGAGATTTGATATTTTTTAAAAAAGTAAAACAATTAAATCATGTCTAGTGACAAAAGGCCCAAAGGGAAATCGGTCACAAATGACCAAAAATGTGCAATGGTTGACTTTTTTAAAAGTCATCCTAATTTACACAAGGGCAAACACAGTTTGACTTTTACCCAAGCCATCGGCACCCAACAATGGGAAGAATTGACCACAATTTTAAATTCTATACCGGGTCCAATAAAAGATTGGAAAGCCTGGCGCAGGGTGAGTGTTCATGAATAAATACATAAAATGATTTTTCTCCTTGAAAATTTAAATGATTTTTAACTATTTGAACTAATTTTGAACTATAAATTGTAAAACGATAGAGGGTCGTAAACTTGGTAGGCGATAACTATAGGTACCAAAATAAACTATTATTATTATAAATGTTTAATAAGAGTGGAAATAGAAGCGGAGGTGGGGACTAATGTGTAAAAAGGTTACAAATATAGACTAGGTACAATAAAGAAGTCGATAACATAGGAGATAAAACTGTGGGATCATCAAATATTGCAATATGTATAGAAAAACCAAACTGTTTTTATAATAGGAACGTCCGAACATATTCAATCGTGGGTGTGGGTATAATACAAGATTAATCATAAACACGACTATAATCGTAGTATCATTATTATTGTTATCGTTCAAGTATTCCAATATTTTACACCATTTCTACAGAAATAACATTGTATCAATATTTAAAAATTTTAATATAAACATAAACAAACGTCAGAATCATTGGAAACTGTATACGGAAACCAATTTTCACATACCGAAACCCATCCGAATCAATCGTGTGAATATCTTTCACATGACATAATTGTATTCGTGTACGGAAAAGAGTTCGGAATACGGTTTTTTGGAATCATGTGAAAATTCATGTGAAACCGAAAATTTCCGTATACGGATCTTATTCGTATAAGTTTCAGAATAGGGTCCCTGGTACGATACAGTTGAGTAAACCCAGAAGGGAATCAATCTATCGCTTGATATGGAAATGGCTTTGGATAGGGAAAGGTGGAAGAGCGTGTCGGAAGCGGCGATGGTCCTAAATGAACCGCTATAAGCCTTAGAAGAAGAATTCATTTTTCATACAAATAAAAGAAAACGTTATATGTAATGGGGCAAGAACCAGGTAAGTCTACGTCGTATCGAGTTGGTTGAATGTATACCTAAACATAGTTATCAAATTGATATACTATCATCACATGGGGTCATGGGCACAATCAAACAATGTTTATAACAAGATAAAACTCGCAATTGGACTATAAAGCCGGTTCAACATATACTCAGCCGCGACTAATTATTTCCGTATATGATATACCCTATATATGTAACCATATTTTGATATTTTAAAAACATTGACTTACTATTAAAAATATGAAATATTCCAAAATATAACTGGTTATAAGTTATAACTAATACATTTAAGAATTTTCTACAATTTTGTATTTATTATTTTTTCCCTATCAATATAATCATGTGAAAATAGGAGCCGTCGGAATCGATAGGTGATTTTTATGATCATTAGCCGGCGGAACCGACATTAAATCGGCAGAATCTATATATACGCCCACGCGTATATATTAAACGGGTGATGGTGAAATTACCACTTCCTCGTAGTCCGCGTATCGTACACACGCGCATAGTTTGTCGTAATTAATTCGTTTTTGTTTTGGGTACAGAAATATTGATAGGTAACCTCCCACAAACATATTGCATAAAATATCTTTTTATTTTCGTCTGAAAACGCTATTATTATTAATTCTATTTACCACAGAAAGAGTATGATAAAATACAATATAATAGAATAGAATAGCAGTGCAATTTACACGTGACGGCAGTAACCCATAGACTTTTTACGTCTTATATAGATATAGAGTCTACTAGGCGAACATACCTCCCGTTAGATACGGGATTGTGCCGTTGTCCAGTTAACATTTTAATGGTACCTTGGTTTTTTTCACTTTCATGAATTTTTTTTTCTGAACACTCAAAATTATTAATTGAAAAAGTATTTGAGATAAGTACGAATGACGAAAAGAGAAAAACTTGGAAGAAAAACCTTCAGTCATAAAGTAAAAAAAAAAGTTTATTAAATGCTATTAGGTGTAAGTTGTCAGTAAATGTTTAGAGTTTTTACGATTAGTATTTAAAGAATAATAACTAAGAAGCTAATATCGAATAATAATTATTATCGTATGATCGAAATGCATTGAAATACCCAATTTCCTCAACATTTCATTTTCTGACCACGCGTATAAAAGTTGTTCGACATTTTTTTCATTGGCTACAAATAAAATCTTATGAAAAATCATAGATCCATGTTATGCAAACAAGTACATGGTGATAAAACCAATACATTCCTCGTTTCACTTAGAATGTGCAATGGTTTTCGACACCACCTTTCACCCTAAGTTGGACACGGTAATAATATTGTTGCGTCGACGAGTACCCCTCTCCGGCACCAGACAGTATTTATAATAGTGATGATAAAATTTACCAAAGAAGTTGGCCGATACGACCACATCCGAGAAAACATCATGCTGAACTTTTCAGCGAGCGAAAGCCGCGGTGGATAGTCCTCGTCGTTCGGATACTGTTCGGTTCTCAGCTTTCCGCCAGCAAACGATCTCAACTCTCTCCGAACGGATTCGTCGGCCCCGTACAGCTGCGAGCCCGTCACCTGCAGCACGGCACAACGGCGTTATTTATTTATTATTCAATACGAATAATAATCGATGGATCGGCAGCGGGCGTCGATTGACGCGGTGTAGACGAACCGTTGAATTGAAACGCGCGTCGAAAAATTGCAAAACGAAGTATTGATAGAACGTGTGGTAGAGCATATTCCGACGTTTCGGGTCCCGTTTCAACTTGTCGTCGGGTTTCCTTCGGAACATCGTGTCGTACACCGTGTCCAATGGCGGCAGTGCGTCTGAAAAATCGTATTCAACGTAAACTCACCCGTTACACACGCATCAGCGCGCGATCTATTTAATGTTCAGCCACGTGGGTGATATGTTCGACGGGGAGAACGCAAAGATCTTAATATTATGTAAAGCAAGTGCTACGATGATAATAATTACTGTTGACCGGACAGTACAGCGGGCGACCGGGTGGTAAGATTCTCGTCGTCGCCACGTTTCGGTCAACATCGCCATCGCCGCCCGAAGACAACCCGTTTTTCATCCGCTGCATCTGCTCTAGGTAAACTGCAAGACACACGACCGCCATTAACAATGCGACGGACCCCGTGGTACACAACGTGCACACGGTAGGTGGAAGAACTTACACGAGACAATTGTCGTCTGCCGGAGGTTCGAGGTGAACGGCAAAAACGACCACCACATGCGGGGCATGCCTCTGCGCAGGTCCGTGTTCGTGCTATCGAACAAACCGCCCATGTACCGGAACACCGCCGAGGAGAAAGTCTCTGCGCGCGAGGAAAACGCAAAAAGGCGATTTTAGGTAGAGTTTCGAAATTGGCGTTATTATTTATAATTGGCCCGTTAAATTAATTAACGGTATCCAGAGGGTGCGATGCGTGCTTATATACGTACCGTGTGCGCAACGTTCGCCGTAGTAGTCGTCGACGCACTTGCACACGAAACCGTGTTCCGTCTCCACCGGATATCCGCCGTTCTCGCATCCAAGCCGGTCGAACGATTCGCAGTACATCTCGGTCGGAGTAACTGTAACGTGTAAAACACGGACGCGACCGACGAATCCAATCGCGCGTGTCGAGAGAATTAAAGAAAAAGTTGAAAAATAAAAGAAAAAACAAATTTGACAAAACCTCCGGAACTGAAGGGATTGCGGTGCCATGCGAACAATGAAGCCGCGACTACTGCCATCAAAACCATCGCCAATACGAACACGCTTGTCGGGCCTACGTGAAAACGACACGCGTTTACGTAAAATGTATTATATTTTGTGCATATCACGACATCTCGCATATTGCATTATTATATTATATTACTCATAGCCGATAGGCAACACCAACGATTATACAGTGTGTACAGTGTTCGGGAAGAGACGTTGATTGGGGGAGGTTACCTACCCTTATCAATAGGCCCACATTTTTTCGGGTAAAATAAAAGCCCGTTACACTCTTTTTTTTGCGTGAGTAATAACAATAACGTCTTCTTCCTTTCATTCTATTACAGTGCTTACAGAAGACTTAAGACGAGAGCACAACTGCAATATCACCGATAGGATAAAATTAAACGTTTGGTGTTGTCTGACCTTTGTGAATTTGCGATTATAATATATATACACGTATTATAATAATTTTATCCGTTAAGCTTTAAACACCTGTTTTTAACCCAATCGGTGTTGTGTAGGTATACATTATATTGTATTCTTCCCGCCGCTGTCGCTTTGATCGCAGTTCTTTGGCAAGTAACAAGTGGCTCGTTTTCAGCTCCTCGGACACGAGTAATCTCTTTTTCTTTGGTTTTTCTTCGGGCATCACCTTAGCAGATTCCTTAGCAGATGCCTCATCGTTGTGCCCTGCATACGCTAAGCTATTTTTTGGGCCCGATGGCCGTGCTCTGAACAAGACCTGTGCTGAACCTATTTTATTCACGGCCATTTCGATGGACTGGCATTGACGCGATACGTTATAATCGTTTTTGATGTCCTGTGCCATTTCTCCTATAAAAATGAAAACTTTTAAGTCACAAAACGATGAAATGAAACGTACCCAAGCGATCCATGTGTTATGTAACTCGATGAGCATAATATTTCCGCCGGACGTCCAAATTATATCTTACTTTTGAAAACTTCCAGTCGCGCTTTCAGTTTTTTCTGTTCACTCAATAGCAATTGGTATCCCGCGTCGGAGTCTTTCAGATTTATCACCCGTGATAAACTCGTTTGCAGTTCTTTCATTGAATTTATTTCCGATAATAACTTGGTCAACATATTTTCTTTCGTTCAATAAATTTATCCTTATACTTAGGAGCGGTTGATATTTTTAATTCATACAAAATTTGATTTGTATAAGTTTAAAATAAATAATAAAATTATTTCGTTTTGTAAATATGACTAACTAAACTGTTTATAATATCTATCTATATATGTAGCTAACAAATCAACACTTTAATATTTTCAAGTTGATTTTATTCAAACCAGTTCATATAAATGAATAATTTAGTTTATGTCAGACAAATCATATACCACCTACTAATCAATGAGATACGAGTATATCCAATATTTCCCGTCGACTCGAAATTTTTTTTGTTTGACTAATCGGCTTATGATATTGCACCGAATTTATAGTTTAATAGTTATTTTATCACCCACAGTCAATCACCAAATTCATTAGATTAATTATTGCCGCCAAACTTCATACAACAATTTAAAAAACCTATACACGTACAAAAAAATTGTATGTAAATAAATAATTGTTTTTTCCTTTATAGATTTATATAGATATATGTAGATTTAAATGTAAACTAAAATGCATACCCAATGGCCCATGTTTCCGAAATTAAGTTTAATTAATTTAATATATGTATTAGCTTAATTACCCGGCTTCGCTCGGAACAGTCTTGGCCAGGGCATAGTTTTTAACGGATTACTATATACTTTACATTATTCAAATCCTAGCAAGGTTTACTTATCCTGGTGATGAAAAAAATGAGCTTGCGAACAAAATATCACCGCCAATATCCATAAGTAACGCCACATACTACTCCGCGTTGAAATCAGATTTAATTTCTCCGGTTGATACGGATGGTTTAACCGCTACCGCTAAGGGTATCTTCCTAACTGCCAAACATCGTACTTCAGTACTTGTGTTGATTACTATAAAATTCATTCTAAAAGCTAATAAATAAATAAAAAAAAACGACACTACTATAAAATTATCAATTATTGCAATGACTCGGATTTAATAGTCCATACGTGGGCACTGCCCAATCAGAGCGTTTATCCGCCATCTCCAACATAATTGTAATCCCCGTAGAGTATATCGCTGTGGCCCTCCGAGATTTGAACTTATCCGTCATAAGTGTGCTTAAATAACAATTTTAATAGATTATAATTTATAATGGTTATTATGGGGAGACCTTAGAACTCGTGACGGTTCATCACATATACCAATAATACGAAAATACTGGCAGTAAATATTTTAGATCTTCGGTGAAACCGTCCGCGAGGTATATAGTATATTTATTATATATAATAAATACATATCGTACATATTATATATGAAACTATAATCTATATAATATGTCTTACGACGATGGCTTTTTTTATTTCCCGCAAAACACTTTTTTCGGATCTGTACCACATGTTCTACGCAGGGGTGATTCCAGAAATTAATCAAATGGCGGCCGGGGGGAGGTAAAGTAAAATATTTTCAAAAGTATTTCTGTATAAACATATAGCATAAGAAATATTTTTAAGAGCGTATTTTTTAACACTTGATAGATTATTTAAATTGGGACTAAACGGTACTCAAGAAAGTACATTATTCAATTTTCTCCATAGTTTTGCCAATTATAACGAAATACAAAAAAAACCTAACCTAATACGGTTGTGTGTTGTAAGCAAAATATACGAGTATGAATGTATGAATGTACGTTAAGTGATAAGCAATATAGCATACATTTTAGAAGGTATACATAATGTATTAATAATAATACAGCTACGTAGTTCGTGTTTATGACCGTATTGTAAAAATTAGTTATAAGTGGGTACTTAATTTTTATCTTTTCACTAATTTTTTATTTCTACTGCGTTTACTCTTTAACTGCAAAGATAAAATTGTCATACCGCGTTTCTGACTCAGAAAGGTGTAACCAGCTATTATAAGTGTTTTGGATGTTATGCATTCATAAAAGTTGATTGGAAAACTGTTGTGGATTGTTCTTTCACCGATAACATTGTGATATTTCCATAATTATTCGACGAAACATCAGCCTTGTAAACAGTTAATTATTGCGCACCTTTATTATTAATTAAATCGTAACTAAAATAAACTAATAATTATAGAGTTCTTGTTTATAAATTATTTCAAAAATGTATTTATCATTTTATTTGATATATAAAAATATCACTTACACAATTTTCCGTTCTCTGTGCACTTAATAAGCGGGAGATCAATCGTAGTTTCGTTCTATTCAATTTATTTAACCGTACCTAACAGTATTATCCGTAATGCCACTGCCAACGAGTGTAGTTAAACCCGTATTTGTTGCGCGGAACTTAGCCGTCCAAGCATCGAGTTCTGACGTTGCAGATTCAAAACTTAGTGAGTTAGAAGCTTACGCAAATGGCACTCTTGCTAATACAATACGTCAATTATCGAGTCTATCAAAACAAGCCGACGGTATGTTTGGTGAACTTATACGTGAAGCCCATTCGCTCACCGCTCGAGTTAACTCGATGCAAATCAGATTAGACAGATTGTCCACCAGCACAAAACAATTGCATAGTGACGACGAGGAAGGTAATTATATCGTTTACAGTTCACGTATTATTCGTTTGGTGTCGAAATAGGCAATATATAAATATGTATGCATTTATTATAATCTCTTGCAGTACCTTTGCGATCAATTCATCCAAGAAAGGATTTTAAAAGTGTCGTTGTCTTCGACCGACAAGTATTTTCAAGAGATACAATGCCGAGGCAGCTTCTTGAAATGTATTCGAAATGTGATAAGCCTCCTTCTCTTTATAAACTCGATCCTTACCGGTAATATACTGTTGAACGACGAGAGAAAAACTATCGAACGATTAAAATGAAACATAACAATGAATTGTGCGTGATACCTAATGTACACTGTATATTGTAGGGAAGATGGTCAAGACAGTATGAAGTTTTACACGGATCCGAATCATTTTTTCGACTTGCAGGGCTTAAGAACGTCCAGAGACGTGACAAAACTTACACATGACCTAGGAGGAAAGGTATGTGTTTTTGAAGTCTTGCGCAACTATCGTGTACACCAAGTAAAACGCTGTACACAGCCTACGGGTAGTGCACATATATGCCATAGCACGCGCAGTACATATGCACGATTTTGAATCCGTTTTACTGTTGTCACATTATCTTTTCGTGATATTTACGTGAGCGTATGATAATTCGGTTCAATTCAATTATATAGCGCAATGGGCCACCGTCGGAAGGTCGCGATGGCTGCCGCCGTGCGAACAAGATGGTGAAACGGCCGTCCAGCACGAGGGAACGTCAAACGCGACTCGCCGTCGAGAACGGGGAGCACGTTATGTCAGGTGAGGATTCGCGTTACCGGGAGACCCGTGGGTTGTACACACCGCGCGACGGTTCAGCACGGCAACGCGGACATTGCCAGGGACGCGCCGGTACCGGGCCGAGAGCGGAGATCGGACCGCCGAGCATTTACGGGCAAGTGAAAAGGTAGAGGTTAGAGACAAAGGTTAGAGACGTTTACACGCCACGCGTTTACACCCCTCGAATTTTAAGTCGCGTGTTAACCCAATTATTTTTAAATATTTATCGGTTTTGTGATCATATTAATAACACGCAACGTATTCCCACTCAATTCCGCGCCACGCGTTTCAAACAATTTTGAAAAAACGTGTGACGTGTGATGAGCAACAAAGTGAATTATGCCGTTTGTCATTTGTCATTGCCGCCGATTTAAGTACATTAAACTATTTCACTTCTTTGATTTCTATTTTATTCTTCCTCGCAAATTTGTGAATTTTAAAATGTCTTCGTACAACGAGGTTAAGACAAAATAAGGTCATAAATAGGTACTCCTTTATCATCTCTTTCCATGTTAATAGGATGAACCCAAAATCTGCGACTGCTATTGGTCTGATTTAAAACACATATTGCCACAGCCATTTCTTCTACCTGTTCTTCCCAGTTAAGGTCAGATGGTGAACTTGTAGAACATGAACTATCCATTGTTATGTACAAAATAATCACTGCTGAGTTAAATTTATTTGAAAAACAAAACGATACTGAAATGTATATTACTTATCTACGTAAGTATAAATTTTACTTATTTTATCGTGCGCGTTATCCCTCGCGTTGTATATAATGTGCACAGTACCATATAACACGTATTACCACGGCGTGGCGTGTAAAGGCTTGTTAACACGTGGCGTGTGAACAGTGTGTCTCTGTACCTGAACATTCTTGTGCACGCTGTGGAGTCGGTCGACATTTTTATTTGTTTGTTGGACCCCGGTTAGCCGCGCGACCGACGCCGCAGGGACTCGAGGTCGCGGCTCGCGCCCCAATCGCAAGAGAATGCCTCCACCGCCGCCGCCCCCGTCCGAGACCGGCGCACGTTTCACCGGATCCCCGCCGTCCGCCGCGGAGCCCGGCCCTAGGCGTTCTTCTTGGACACCCGCGAACGTGCCGCCCGCTCCGCCGATGCCATCGCCGGCCCAGATATCCGCCGCGAGACGACCGTCGTCGGTACAAGTAAGTGCGCGGTGGAGTAAAGCGCGAGTTGGTATACACAGCGGTGGTGGTCGGCAACCTTTTTGCACTCTCGGGACACATTTACAAGTTAAAAAAAGTTGTTCACGGGCCGGACGAAAACAAAAACATTTTATTCTATAATCGTTTATTATACAAAAAAAAAAATACTATCTAAAACATAAAACAATAATTACAGTTTTTCATATAATTATAATGTGAAAGTATGGATGTAATGTACTGGTAAAATGCATAATGTGATTTTTGTTGTTGGATATTGTTGGTTAATTTTTCGATTTCCACATTACAATCACTTGTGCCCGCTCTAAGAACATGCCGGAGATGGTCATCAGTTAAACGTGATCTGTATTGGTTTTTAATTTTTTTCAAGTGAGAAAAAGCCTGTTCACACACGTAAGTGGATCCAAACATACTGAAGTATTTTGCAGTTATATTTTTAATTTTTGAAAATGATTCAGGAAGATCAGCGAAAAAAAATTCTAGAATTTAAAGCGGGCCGTATTCAAAAGCCACCGCGGGCTGTCGGTTTCCGACCACCGTCTCAACCTCCCTTAACGGACACTTTATGGGAATTCAATATTGTTGATTTTGACAATTTTTATCGTAAATGTTGAACAACCGTGGAATGTCTGTCTATCTAATCTAATCTTACTACTATACATTATTATTCTATGTACAATTATTACAGTTTATCTTATCCGTCCATTATTGCGTCGATTAAAACATTTTTCATAACATTTTCAACGGTAATTTTCAACAGTGTTTATGTTCTGTGAAGTTATCCTACTCGTGTTTAGCTGTGTTTGTGATCCCATTACATACGGACGTATTTATAAAAGTTTAAGAAAACAGAAACCTCTGTGACAATGAAGTGTAAAATTTTCATTAATTTTTACATACATAATATTATTATAATTTTAAATAATAATACTATGTATAATTATTAATATTTGTATTAAAGTAATAAAAATAATATACATGTATTAATATTGTACATAGTTATTAATTTCTCCAAGTTATTAGAATTTTTTCCCCCTCTAAATAACGGACAAAATTAAGGCGACCGAGAGTGTCCGGTATTTAGAGGTTTTACTGTAATATCATGTTAACACGTCATTTTTGTGCGACTAGTCTGTTCCTAGTCACGTAACGCATTTGGAACCGTTGATGCCCCCAGCCGCCTACTATAATGCGATGCAGCCAAACGTCGACGCTATTATCGATGCTGTGAACGGGACGACAGCAGACATCAGAAGCGGCATCGCGAGAAAAACACCCGAAACATATCATTTCAATTTCCATAATGATTTGCTGAAAGCTATTAAAGACGGTGAGATATGTCCCTTGCAGTGACTCCGAGGTCCCCGAGTCTAGCGGTTGTTACACACCATAACTTTTGGCGGGTGCAGGGTGTTCCGAGCTCCCTGACATTTTTGGCAGGATAGATAATTTACAGGGATAAACGTTTTTGAGGTGGGTGGTGGTTGATAGTTTTCAATTACAAATTCCACTAAATCACGTACATATATAGTTTGGGCACCACTGTACGTAACCTACCTATGGTAAAATTGTATTATTGTGTTATTTTCAACACGACTTTATAATAATGTGCAATTGACTCTTGTGTTTAGGCGTTGAGCTGAAAAAAGTGGGCAGAGATGTGCAAAAAGAAGAAGATCGTAACGACGGTGCATTCCGCGGTCTTGATGTGATCTTGTCGCGTCGCGTAGCTATTGAGATTTCTGATTCGGATTCTTCATCGAGTAAAGGATACGACAGTGACGGTTGGGTAGAAGAAGTGTACACATTGGCCAACAGTAGTAGCGAAACGCCCAGGAAGTCGTGACCACAAGGCGACATGCATTGATTTTACATATTGTTGACATCATACATATTATGTATATTTGGCCGCTGGGATATCAGAGCTCAAGATAGTTTTAAGGCTTTATATTAATTATATTCATAACTTAAATCGTTAAGTATTACAATTATTATACTAAGACTTTATCCCTCCAAATTTGGAAACCAGCTATAGTTAGTAGTTATAACGCATATTATACACCCGTTGGGTAGGTACTACTTGGGTATTACTCGTAACATATACGCGTTAGGTAGGTCGTAGGTACGTATGTCATATACTCGTACTATATAGTACACCATATAATATTATATACCATTTGCCTTTTAAATTTTCACTTTTGTTGGAAAAACTTTTTAAAGTAATGTCTATCGATGTACAATTTTGAATTTGTTTTATTATTATTACATTTTTCATTTAATTCACTTAATGTATCGACGTAATTTGTTTGAATTTAATATAGCGTTATGAACTACCATCATACAAATAAGGTAATTAAACAGCCTTATAATCATGATGTTAATGACAGTTGAAAAATGAAACGTCAACATTTTCAGAAATGTAAACTCTATGAGAAGGCCATCTTCAACCTGTTGACTTTTGTAGAAAATACTTTTAAAACAATACTTACTGTTGTTTAGACCACCCTGCTTATATTAGCGGAGTATCGTTTTGTAAGTGAGGTGTTAAGAAGTTCTTACTTCTTATAGTTAAAATCAGTGATGGCAATTTATTGGCAAAATATTTTCAAGTATCAGCGCATATAAAGGACATATTTTTAAATCTCATGAGGTGGTTGAGCACTGCAAAGTATTTGCTCTTTGTCTTCGGTTTGGTATGTCAGTGCTGCCTATCTGAGAAGTAATAATTTGTTCTATCTCATAATAATCTGTTTTCCGGTTCATATGATTATGGTCCATATAGGTAGGCAGTTCTCTCATCACATAACATACGAGAAACGGAGATGGGAAATCCATAATATTTAAATTTAATTCTTCTCGATGAATAAAAACGAAACTTTGGGCAAAAGCTACAAACGTGTTAGGTACTCCATACATACATACATTTTTATCAATTAACCTTTAATCAGTGACTACGAGAGCTCGACAATCTAATAACCAATATGTATAAAAGAAATTGTCCTGACTGACTGATGTATCCATCGCACAGCTCAAACCACTGGACGGATCGGGCTGAACTCTGAAATTTGGCGTATAGATAGCTATTATATGACGTAGGCGTCCGCTAAGAAAGGATTTTCGAAAATCGCATTTCAAGGGTCTAAACAGTTTTGGGCACCGAGCTGGACGTGTAAATTTTGTATGAACTTGAAATTTAAATTAGTGGTTCCTCTATACTCGAGATGGCAATAAGAAAGGATTTTGAAAAATGTTGGTCTCAGCCAAGACTTTTCCGTGCAAAGCCGGGTAACTCTCACCTAATTATTATGTACAAACAAAATTATGACAGTAAAATAATGTTTTTAAATTGAATCATTTTAATACTTGAATATTTACTTTTATTTATGTATAATGAACTTCCTGAATTTTATTGGTCAATATTGATGTAATTTTAACGAGTTGATTACCTAGCAGTAAAAATGTTAGGTACTCAGAGCACAGATCAGTTTCTTCAATTTAATTTATACTTTATGATTACCATTATAATGATAAATCCATAATATTAAAGTTTTTAGTTGTAAAATTGGATTTAGTTATAAAACATAATTAAATGTATAATATGATGTCTACTAAATGTTAATAGCCAAAATACAAATAATTGATTACTATTTTAGTCAATTGACATATTATAGATAAGAATATGAATTGATTTAGCCTGGCTATTGTATATTTAAACACAGAAGAATCTCAGTAATCCGGCTATATTAAGCTATATGTACCAAGAAGTCGTAAAAGCATCATTTCTAACAAAAAAACAAAAAAAATTTATAATTTTAAACCTGTTTCATCAAAAGATTAATTAAACACAGCATGTATGTATTATTTATATGTTATAACAATAAACAATAAGATAATTCATTTTTAGATATGAGTAAAAATGCGTTTTTTATGTGAACCCCATTAATTCACAGTTTTTGTGAATGGTCTAATATCTGTCGGATTACCGAGGTTGATAGACTGTACTTATTATCAATATCATAGTACCCTAGAGGCCTAGAGCAGCGGTTCCCAAACATTTGGGATCCCGGAATCCTTAGGAAATAGTTTGTGTTTTGCGGAATCCTAATGTCTTTAATTCCAACTCAACCCCAATTTTTCTAAAAAAAACCAGTAATACAAAAAATGTTTTTATGATATTGTTAATGATTATTGTTTACTACAATTAGTTAAAAAAACAATTTTCAATGACAATTTTATTTATTTAAATAACAAACATTTATTATTTATCACAAATATTTATTTTTAACAAATTATAATTAATAAGATTTTAAAATATACATACTATTAATATTTTTAATGAGAAGAATGGAACTGTTTCATTGTTTGATTTACAATGGTTTTAACTCAATAAATTCAGGTACAACTATACTTTTTTCCGAAATATTAATATAAGAATTATTTTCCATGACGTTCGTAATCTAAAATAAATTGTATTCAAATTTCTTACCGAACAACTAGGAATAGCATCTTTCAATAGAACTTGTTGAGATTCTATTGTTGATGAAGACGCCACAGTCTCATCAATATTATTACTTGTTGTTTTGGCCAACAACCGTCCTGTTCTAAGCCAATTATGCATGGCAAACTTTTTATTTGTACTTAAGTTGTATTTACGAGTATAATAATTAATAAGGCCGTAACGTACACTAAATATGAGAACTATATCATATATGCAAACAGAATCATGATCTCTTTAATTTAACTCATTACGATTACGGATATAAAGTATCGGTCGTATCGAAGATCGAACACAAACGCGTGCACATAAGTTATTTTTATAAGTTAAAAATTTTTATTAAGTATTTTTATTTAGTTTTTATTGTACAAATTTTTATTGGCAATTGCGTTAACACGCTATCTACATTCTACAAATCTACATTGTTAACATAATGACAACGCTGTAGGTACATGAGTGTTATAATTTTATTTTGTTAAATTTCAAATACATACAACAATTAATATTTTATAACGATATTATACTATAATAACTATTATATAGTAACTATTATTTAAGTGAACTTTTTTTAAATAATATAAAATAATAAGTTTTATATAAATAATCCAAATATAATATAAAATAAATTTCTCAATAATCACAGACATCTGACGGAACCCTTGAGATAGTCCACTATGAAGGAACACACTTTGGGAAACGCTGCCCTAGAGATGGAAAAGAATATATTATTTCAATAGTTATTAGTTTATTAATTATAAATATAATACCATAATTAATAAACATGTAGATATAGTATTTTTTAATCATTAACAGCACCGTTTCCTCTTTTATTGACCAATTATGTTATTATTATAATTATGTTTGCAGACTTTTTCTTCTTGGACTGCATCAGAAGTCAATCACAACTGAACTAGTAAATAACTCCAGTTTCAATTAAGCCTCATGGATAACTATTAGGATTGACCTTCTAAGTGCACGCAAATAATGTTTAACATTTTTGGGTGATCAACCTCTTCCTAACAGGCATTTGTAGCGTATAATAAATACATAATTCAAACACAGTACTAGTAGTATATGGCTATTAATAATTAGAAGGTTAAGTTAGGAAAGGAAGGAAGGTAATTTAGACTCTTCTTCCCACACCCATCCAGATTTACTCACATGTGTTTGAGTATTAATACAGGAGAATCTATCATCAGAGCCATATACAGAAAAATATGAAATTTAAAAGATTTTTTAGCATACATCATACATATTACATGTAAAAGATTATATCAATATTATACAGCTGCGTACAAGCCTATACATGTATAATGTATATGTAAACCCATGATCAATTTTGTATTTAGACAAGTGGATGTATTATACTTTTAAGTGTGTACTACGAAAATTTAATGCATTATTGTAACATTTTTGAAGGTAAAACAGTTGCGACGCCATAAATTACACGATTACCAATAGAATTTGATTTATATTATTCAAACGAACACATAATACTGCATTTACTGCCGTTTTAAATAAATATCAAGTATATTATATTATATCGAAAAATAATATTAAATAGATTTTTTGAATACTAAAGAGTAAAAATAAAATAATCTCAAGGCACTAGACAAACATATTTCACACATAGGTATTGTTATCATAGTAATGTACATTTATGTATATATGCGAGACGATGATATATAATTGGTTAATAGTATTAACTTAATACAGTAGTAATATGCATATAACTCTTGGTTAAGTTAAAATACTAATAAAAAATAGTATAATACAAAATATATATTATGAATAAATTAACAAGAAGCATACACATAAGTAGATTAAAAAAAAAATTATAATAAAAATAATTAAAATTGAAAGAAGAAAATTAGATACTGATATTAATGAAATATCAGTTATATTTTCATTCTTTACAATATACAACTGCGGAGGAGGAAGAATTTGTGTGTTAGTATACTATTCGTCTTGCATATCGAGTTCAATAGGTATAGACGTGGTAAATGTTGGCGTCTCTAGTTCCTCGTGTTTCTTCATCTTGACGTTCTGTAACATAAGGTTCTATCAAAAATCATATAATTTGAACAAGCGGCAGCAGCGGGGCGACCGGTAAAAGCTTAGTCCCAGTCCTCTAAGACATAATTTCATATCATACAACGCAATGTATAATAATATCCATAAAAACGTCAAATTATAAAATGTCCACGTAAAAAGTGCCTATGTGTCAAGAACTTAACATGTAAGGTTGAATGAATGACGGGAAAAACAAAAAAAGAAACTTCAAAATGTTTTAAGTAAAATTAAAATGGGTATGAAACAAGTTATCAATATATGATGTTTATAAACTTGAAAACTTTCACTTGGTTAATATTAATCACAATTATCTAAATTCAATGGTAAAGATCCGAAGCCACTAATGAGTAATTTTTAATAGTTTTTAAATTTTTATAATATTCATAAGTTTGATTTTTAAGATGACGTAACATCCATAAAAACTGCAGTGCTGCATTTGTCTTATAAACTCATATTAACATATTATGTTAGGTATATTATAAATGCAATTTTATTTCACTTATTCAATATAATAAAACGAGTTTAAAGTATAAAAACTAAACAAATATTTTTAATTTTTCGAAATTTAAACAAAGAATTCTACACTTTCACATAGTCACACATACATAAAAAGGGTTTGGAAGCTTAGTTTCCCTAAGTTTAAAACTTTACTTTAAGTAGGTAGTTGAAAAAATAAAGCCCCAACCCAAGAAAAAAAATGTTTTATATTTGTACAGTCAATCGACTTAATGATCTTATCAATAAGATTACTCTCCGTAAACGTTGCGTGGTAAACGAATCACATAAAAACGCCATGTTAGGTTCGCGTGTTAAAGATAGTCATTGTAAACCAATACGAGTTATACATTCCCTCAACATAGTAAAAGTTAATTTTATATTCAAAAGTCCGTGGATATTTTAGGTTTGGACGGTTTTATTTCACTTATGAAAAGTGTCATCGGGCGGGCGACAGGGGACTAGGACATCGGCCTGGCCGCACGTTATTACAGACCTGTTGTTGTTTGTAATGGTTGACGATGTCTTGGTCGGCCGGACAACTCTGGGTAAATGCATCAAGCTGGTACATGTGTAACATGTAACGCCACAGGTACCTCAGGTCGGTCGGCATTTGAAAGTCCATAAAATATTTACCTATACAGGGGTAGAGACAACATGCAATTAATAATACTAACAATTATAGTGTACACGAGATAGAATAAATAACTTGAAACTCATCGGCTCTTGCGACCAGAGCTGGCTTTAGCAGAGGTACGATGCACCGGACAACCAAGACAAGTTGAGACCCAGTATAATATTTAACAAACACAGTATGGCGGACAGCCGTTATTCAACTCACCGGCTACTCTGATGTGTTGCAGACGAGGCATCAGCTCGCAGTCGAAGCAGCACATAGTGTCACCAGTTAAAAATCGCGTGTTTTTCTTTTCCAAGTGTAAATTTATCTTACGCAAGTGAGATAAAAGACTGTTTATGCTCATGTCATCTTTTTTTAAAAGCATTAGCTTTAGTTTCTGCAAATTTTAATTTATTAAATAATAATTATTAG
Organism: Periphyllus acericola; assembly: GCA_949715065.1. Lineage (NCBI taxonomy): Eukaryota > Metazoa > Arthropoda > Insecta > Hemiptera > Aphididae > Periphyllus > Periphyllus acericola. The sequence continues at coordinate 46,064,861 of OX454266.1, read as the reverse complement.
ACACATTTAAATTATAATTCAAATATTATAGTTAAAAATAATTTTAGTTTCGTTAAATGACAATGTTCTAACAGCCAATAGGTATTAAAAAAAACTAAAATAGAAAAATATGGTCCAAACTTTCTGGATAAGACAATTTGACAAAGGTGCAGATTGCAATGGATTTTGTATGGAAATAAATATATTAATAAGATAGGTATTGTAGACGTATACAAACTAATAAAATATATAGACATATCACAATAAAGTTTTTAAGTTTATGACATCATAAATCAACAAAAAAAGTAAAATTAAATTTGAAATAAATGATTCGTTTTACTATATGATTTAAAAATTAACTCAATACAAGCATTTTTTTAATTTTAGTTAATCGAAGAGAGTCCACAATTTTTGGTGTACACATATAAATTAAACAATATAATTATAGGACGGAACGAATATTAAATACATTTTTAATTATTCAACGCGCATAAGTTATACACAACATTATTGCGTAATTTAAAATGATATTATATAATAGAAACTCGATCATTTTTTATTGGAATTTAGTAAATCAACAGTTTTAGATTGAAAATGTTTACTTGTTTTAATTTTCTGTGATCAGATTTCAATTTTTAGTTAAATATACACGTTTAAACACGAGTTTGCAAAATTAAGAAATTTGATAGTTGTCGACAGTTAAATTTCTGATACCTACATGTAAATATATACGTCAAAGATAATGGTATTTTCAGAAAAAATCACCAACTACGCTAAAATTTCAAAAAATAAAATACTTATGCAGTGAAACTCTTGAATACGATGTTTTTAAAATAACACACTTAAATTCAATACTAGTTATGATGGTACTGTAATTATATAAGGCTAAATATTTTTTAATTAATAGCTTTAAAACAAAAGATACTGCTCTGCATGTTACGAACTTGGGTTTTTATTATTTTAGTACGCTAAATATTTTATAGTACTAGTGGTCAAATTAAATTAAATAACGATGACAGATTTATCGTTACGTAAAAATGCTACTCGATAAAAACAATTACATACAGATAATAGGCGCATATAAGAATGATAATCTTAATATGATATTGTAATATGTTGATAGATAACTAGTAAAATTAATACCATGTCTAACATTTAGTTAATCAGAAATATATATTATATTTGTTAAATAAAATAAATTTCATGATATTGCGTTTAATGTGTAAAAAAATTGTATTGTATATGGGGCCTATAAAGGGGAAGTATTTGAACAAGTTGAAATAACATAAAGATATTTAGGTCGAACGTCATTTTTTAAACATCACAGCTCTCTCTCTTTCTTTGTACAGTATGCAGTGTACACACACGTGCGCTTGCGCGCACATATACCAACTGACAATAGTACGTAGGTTCGTGTGTTGGAATAAGCGAATAAATAATATAAAATGAATGTCGTTTTGAAACAAATCGAGGGCTGTAAATTAAGGAAGTTGTACAGAAATTCTAGATAATTGACGTTCCAAGAGCGTAAAACAATCTTCACAACATCCAACAGGTTGTGAGGAAATAGTATTTCCACAACCATAAACCAAAGATAGACTCGGTGCGCGAGAGAAGGTGATAAGAACTTTATTGACGGTAAAATTCGCTGAATAACATATAATATATTATATATAATATGTCTACTGCCTTCCGTACAAGGAACACTTGCACATTCCATACACGCTAGACTAACAAGGTTTTTTCCTTGCGAACGAAAAGGAAAAACACTCAATTGTTTGTAAATATTACACACACAGAGTGTTCATAGTTTCTGGTTGCAATAGCAGACGTACATTAATCTAAAATATTTGATATTGAAGGCAACATTTCAAGATGTGTAAAAAAAGTCAAAGAATTATACATTAATACAATATATATACAATGCATGCAAATATAAATGTAAATGGCCAGTTTTAAAAATTACACATATGCTATTTATAAATAACATCTGCGTTCTTATAAGCATTCGATGATGCTATTCTTTTCAGACGAACTTGTCTGCATGCCACGATTCAATTCATTAATTAAATAATACACAAGTTGATATGTTTTTTCAAATATAGGGAATAAAATATTGCCAAAACCTACATGAGAATATTTATCGATTGTAATTTCTTTAGTGCTTGTACCAATTATAACTATTATTACTACTATCTATCATATAAGTATTATTCACTCTTATTAAAATGCCTAGGAATACGGATTAAAAAAAAATTATAACGTAAATATACATCAATTATGTAAGAATAATGTGTATTGAATATATTCCTACAGCGTTTTTATAAAATTTAGTATAAAATATTATCTTATTACGAGGGTTCTATTATAATACACAATATGCGTATTATCCAAGGATGGGTGGCCCAATGTCCATATAAAATAAAACTTACGATGCATGTGGAATTACAATTCAGTGATACATGCGTATGAGGAGAAACTAGACAAACTACTTTTTTTTACAGCACGAGTCATTTCTTAGTTTCTGAGTGAATAACAAATGATACGAAATGGAAAGTAAATTGGTTGGTGTTTAGCAATAACGCAGTGTATCAAGCTATAATAACTTAGGACCAAGTATAGTAGACACATACACTATACAAGTTTTCAATCAGAGTAGCCACTTCTTTATCTTGCACAAATAGATTGTATCCACCCGGTACGTTTTTCATGATATGTCTTTCGATTTTTTCGTTTTCCAAAACTGCCATTCCGTTGTCTATTAAAATTGGTGGAGGATTCGCATCAAAGTTACTCCTAAAAAAATAATAAAAATAGAGTCGCATTTAGACTACGGGAGCGCATTTACTAACGGAAATTAATTTTTTTTTTTTTTTTTTCATAGAAAGTACTTGAAGACTTATTTATTATGAAATAAATCAATCAAATAAAAAATATAGTTTTTAAATTTTATATTAGAGTAAAAATTTCTATCGAAGAAATGAATAAGTTATAATACTTTATTACAGAAAATAAAATGTTTATAATATACTTAATTTTATAATTATTAGTTATAATTTATAAATATTTTAATAATTTCATTCGTATATAATACTAACTAATCATAACTTATAATAAATCAAATTACCTGAAATCTGGAGGAGGTTTTTGCATATCAACTGTAGTCACTTTAAGGCTGATGGTTTTCAGCTCAGCTAGTAGATATAGGTCCATAAAATATTCTTGGCAAAACAGACATGCTCCTTTTCGGCGACCGTCAATTGTTGAAGCCTGGAATAAAGTAATATTATGAATTTCTACAGGTAGTTTTGTAAATATTCTGTCTGACTTAACACGGACCATTTATTAAGATTTAAAACTGTGAACATTTACCAAGCAATTATACCAAGTATTATGAAATTTCGATGATTAAAATAGGGTGAAATATTAAAAAAAGTAATAATGTAAAACTAATAAATACTTTTTTATAATTAATAATATAATTAATTAATTTAAATAAATAATACAATCCTTTGGATTACAATTGAAAGTTGTATATAAAATCAGAATAATTAAATTCATCCCAAGAGTACTAATTTTGTATACTATTGAAACAAATATGAGTAATGACTTTAATATGTTAGAATTTGTATAGTAACGTATTAGTCATAAAACTCATAAGTCATAAATCATAACTGTAATGAAATCATTGAAGTTCACAATCTATAAAAGATATTTATTTATACGATTAAAATTGTCAAAATACCCAAGTAAAGAAAAATAATAAATAATTGAAAATGTTGCTTTAAATATTAATACCTATAAAATTGTCTACTTCTAAAGAAAGAAATAATACACATTATTGATTGATATTTTACAACCAAAGATTCATGTTTAATACAAGAATTTAATTGTAAACTAAATGTAATTTAATATATAAATAAACATTGAAATAGGATTACACGACCAATTTGAATTTTGTAATTATTTTATAACTTTTAGTATGATATGGCGGTTATGACTTTTGACTTATGAGTAATAAATTATAAATAATAGCATTTGTATTCTATGCACTTTAGGTACCTAGTCAATAATGACTATGCAATATAAACAAGCATTATTTGTAATGATTTCAACGATGAGCTGAAATATTAAAGGATTTTAATATTATATTATGTACTACATAGTATACATTGCAGTTGTTGAGTTATACCCGTGAAATAACCGCATAACCACTGCATTGAACCTAACTACAGTAGTACCGTATATCTGTAATTGCTAAAAAGAATTAACTATTCAATCCAAATAGGATATATTTATAATAGTTCTAATGGGATATTTTTGTGTTTTATTATCCAATTAGAATTAGCCGAGGAAAAACATTAATCGAAAATAATAAATAGACAATAGTAAATAGTAAATACCCGTTCAATTTACTTATAAGGTTCCCTCTTAAAGTCTTATATATATGTGCTTTAACACAAAATAATACAAGTACTATAAAAGTAATTGTCATTATAGAAAATAATTGTCTGATAGAAGTTTATTATTACTATTATTTTCGAAATATGCAGTCTTATCGTATTGATCACGTTGTTAAAAATAATTATCAAACTATAGTACCATACTTTATACTTTATACAATATGTTCTTGACGTTTGAAACGACGCATTACTTTTTAGGGGGGGGGGCTACTCACCAAGAACTAAATAACTGTGAATTTTAGAAAAACATAATATGTTTGACTTAACGTTTAAGCTTAACTTTTCCCATTTACCCAGCAAGGGGTCATGACCTATGGAAGGAAGGCAATCATTAAACACATTACAATGAAAGCGACAGTTCTTTTTAAAAATAAAATAAGATCGTAAAGTTACTATATGGGCGACAAACTACTTTCACAATTTCCTTACACATACAGAACTGGTTTTTCAAACTAGTTATCTGAGCCTATATTATTGCACACGCAATATATGAATACATTTCCGTGGAGATACAATATAGTATACCTATACTACCAAGTGGAGTTGTCGAGTTGGGTAACGTTTTGTGTCATAAGCACCGCAAGGCAATATATAATATAATAAAAGTTCAATAACAGTTGGCGGAAATATATCTATAAGAGGTTTTTGATGTAGACAGTTGTGTAATAATATGACCTATCTCAACTCAGAAAAAATCAATTAATTATTCATGTAAATGACATTATTAAACCTTAAACGCGATTACACAACATACAATAATATATTATTTATTATAAGTCAAATGATGCACAAACCAATAATAATATTTAGAATAAAAAATAATATTGTTTATACATAATTGTTAAATTTTCAAGAGAACATAAAAGTTTTTGTAAACTATATTTATCTACCGTAAAATATGGTTATTACCTATAAACCTAATTAAAATACTTGTACAGTAATTTGCTTGCATTTTTAAAATTAAAGACTAGTAGAAATTAAATCTAGTTAAATGGAAAATGTATAGTAATTACTAATTATTAATAACTATGTCCAATAGGCAATTGTAATTATATAATTGTAATACTAATAACTATTATCATAATCACGTGAAACATTAAAAAAATACAGTTATTGAAGTACGCCCAGGAAACTTATCGTTTATAGTAAAGATACTTTCAGTGGTGAGCCAATTAAAAATCAATAATCATTGGATTACGACTGATTTCTAGTCCACAGAAAACAAATGCATGATGGCAACACCTTATATATCCGTACATGACCATGGGTCATACTCGTATGTGAGAGAAAGCAAAACATTGAACAGTATTGTATGACAAGGAGAAAGCAAAATGGGTGCCACGACCCGAACCTAGAACAATATAGGGTTCAGCAAATAATGTATACGAGTGACGAATACTAAAATATGTTTACTACAGGAAATACTGAACTCAGTTATTTTAAGGTTAGTAAAATATAATCCATATATCAATAAAGTTAGATTTAGAAAAGTTAAATGTAAAATAGAGAAATCGATTGTGATGAGACAAATAGTGTCATAAACACAAAACTATTTACCCTCAAACTAAGAAAATGAAATACAATTTGTTAAGATAGCTATTTTATTTTATTTTTAAGGAAAATAATACAAAAACGATATACATATGTAACACGATTTTTATAAATACATTACTTTTTAAAAATTTCTGAAACAAACAAAAACTTACTTCAACTTTAAGTTTCGTTTGGTCGAATTACAATAGCTATGTTTTTTATATAGTTATTAGTTATTACTTAATACTATATTACTTTATCAACAGACATTATACATAAAAGTTTAAGAATTTATCATGTTGATTTCGAAAAAAATTTAATAAATAAGAAAATAAATATTCTAAATTGTACTTCGATTGGATGCAATTCGAATTAATGTAACTTTATGACTAGTTTTTATTCAATTTTTACTAATCTTACGATTAGTCGATCTTTACTTCTAACCATTTTTATAGCCACGTTAAAATATATACTTTATGTTATAATATATACTGTCTTATCTAAATATTTTTTACAAAATAATACACCTTAAGGCCGAGCAAGGTGATCGAAGCGAGACAAGTACCAGGTATGCATAGGAATCGCAGTTCACTGTTTTTGTTAATTAATGCAACTTAAAAATAATGTTGTATACTATATGAAATCATCATTATTCAAATTTATGAACCGTTATCAAAAGTAACATACAAAAACATTTATTTTTACAATAGAAAATCAGACATAGGTTGATCTATTATAATCTGTATTCAAAATATAAACATTATTATTATCAAATAATAATAAACATAATTTATGTCAGTACTCTAGTGTTCTTAAAATCTATATCAAATGGTTTATGACGTATAGGTAATGTTCATATTTTTACATATAAAATAATTATGTTACAATTATCTGGATATACCAATAAGATAAGAATATAATTGGAACATATTTATTATTATCGTTATTTGTATTATTTTATTTTGCTTAGCTGTGAGTACAATGTATTCAAATAAATTATTGAATTACGATCAAAATTTATCAAATCAAAGCTATAGATCATTATACAGATACCATTTTATTAAAATATTGGTGAGATATACATCTTTAGCATAATAGATATTTTGACTTTATTTCTGTTTTATTTTATCAACTAGTAATTAAAAAGGACTTAACGGAATTTAAATAAGTGTTTTGAACTAAAAGATAACCTAAGAATAATTATTTATTTATTTATTTATTAATTTTTAATATACACAGAATTTGCAAAATATACAGAGATTCATGGTACGTGCACATACAATAAAGTATACTCTCCTCTAGTCACTATAGGCTGAAAAAAAACATTCATATAAATCTTCAAAAAAAACCATAACATGCACATTAAGTAGGATTGTAGGAAGGTAGGTAGATATATATTATATTTGTTTTCAACAAACACTGTAGAAATATACAAAATATGTAAATAATATGATTAGTAAATTACGTGAGTAACTATGTCGGAAATAAATAATAACAATTTGAGTCAAGAAACGAAGTTTTAGATTCAGAGTTGTAACGGCCTACAAAAGAATGGTAAAGTGTGATAATGAAATAATTGGCTGTAGTCAGATCGAGTATGTGTACCTATACAGTGAATGCAAATAATTTAGTAGAGTAAAATACAAAATAGCAATATTTTGTATGCAGTGAAAGAATTGTTGAGAAATAGTTATTCAATAATAAAATAAATATTATTTGTGTTTGTATTTAGGCCTTAGGGTTTATTTAGAAATATCATATACCTACTCATTTATAATCTATAGTTATGCTTAGAATTTACGATAGTAATTAGTGTCACATTTAGGCCGATACAAAATCGTTTACATATACATTCCAAGCGACGTATTTCCGTGCTGATCGCATATATCAGAGTAACTTGTTTTACATTGTTACTTGGACGTCATACAGTGTAATACACCTATTACCTATAGTCCTATATGTTATATCACTTTCAGTGTTGAATTGAAACTCCAGAAACGGCACGAGGCCTAATTTAGGAAGGAGAAAAAATGTACGATGTCAACGGATGATAAACGATCAAACCGTAGCACATTAACAAATAACAATGAGAGAACACAGCCTCGCAAAGTGACAAACAGTAAATAGATACTGTTTACCGTGAGAATATTATACAAAAACCTATGCTGTTCTAAAATATATGTTGTAGACTGACGTTAAGTTATTAATATAATAGTTACAATTTCATGTTACAATAGTTTTGATATTTCAAGTTTCATAATCAATATGTATAATTATTTTTGAATAGTTTATTATAAAAATTAAAAAAAAAATTGGACATTTTTACTCTATAAAATCCAATACAGAATAAGTGTAGATGAAGGCACTTAATAACTATTTAAGTATCTCATTGGGCGCGTACTCACGGTTAAAATCGCATTATTGTAAAATGGTTAGATAAAATATCAAAATTAGTAAACTAACGATTTATTACACACTAATTAATCTTCATAATCATATATTGTTGAAATGTAAAGTCATACAGCCATACAGGACTTCATTGTCTACGATTATTATTAATCGTGATATATAACTCGGTCAAAATTATTTTATTCATCACATAATAAATATAAGATACCTATTTGAAAAATGTACTTGAAATCCAGTATTAATTATCTAAACTAAGGTCGTTAATTTTTTTAAAAGGTATTTGCTTCAATCACTTCGCGACTTTCAACTTTTCTAATAGATTGTTATCAATTTATCATTAATCGGAATGTTAAGGGTTTAATTCTTGGTAAATTATAGAAAAGCAACTAAATTGTTTCTTTCACTTTCACAATGGAACTTATCAAAATAGCAGTGCTAAATTAAATAATTGTTTGTATAATTTAATGAATCAGAAATGATCATAGGTAATTGAAAAGTTTATTTAATGTATTACTTATTTCAATACTTGTTTTTGCAGCCATTCGAACTTAAATTACGTATATATTTGACAGATTTCAAACAATGAGTGTGGGCACATCAAATTTTCATAGCATATATGAATGTGTTAAAACACAGGGCTATCGGTATTGTAATGTAAATTATATTTAACATGGAACGCTAAATCTCCATAGCCGGATGTATGCTGATACCTATTGTTCCGTGATTAATTGCCACCTTGACCCTACAAACAAAACCGGGTCTAATTGTTAAGAATATAGTCATAATTTTTACTAATTATTAAGAATAATATTTTCAATGCATTTAGTCAAATATTATAAATTAACTATAATAAATAAACTTAATTTTGAAGTGTGTTAAATTACCATGTCCGTTATTGATCGATATGATGGCACAATATGACCACAAATAATTTCAGAAATGTATTTTTTACAAAGAAAAGTCAGGAAAATTACACATTTAGTGAATTCTATGAATATATTTACAACCGTTTTTTTTATCATTTTGGTAACTCCTAAATTTTCATAATTCGTTTATGCCAAAAATAATACAGGCAACTAACTATCTGCATAATCGGTGAAATAAAGTTTTGCAAGAAGTAAGGGTTCGAGTATACATAATACATACTGGATATATGCAATATGTATTAGATAAGTTCAAAGTACTACTTATATTTCAATAATTGTAAAAACAAAATAAAATACATAGGTACACTACAAATATTATTGTAAAACAAATGATGTCCTTCAAAATGTTTAAACTTTGCTCAAAATGTATACGAATAAAAAGTTTTTATTTTTATCTTTGAACAAAATAATATGAATGTGAAATAAAACCAGACACCTGTGAAAAAACGATTGGTAATATAATTTTATTTTTACTCAAAACTCGTTATATAATCAAAGTTAAACTATATGCTCTTCTTATTATACTATTTCATAATTTTTGTTAACAGACAATGGAAAAGTGATGAATGAATGATGTCATTGTCTACTGAGTCTATTATAATTTCGAACAATTGTGAGTGAAAAAAACCAAACGCAATAAAAACAATGTTTATTTTCTAGTAAGTATTAAAAATATTTCTACAAAAAACTACTAGGTGGTAGATTTTGCGATGTATTAATTATATTTTAGAACTTAGTAATATTTGTTAATACTAGAAAAATTCAACTATTTTGTAATATGATCTTATTTATATAATATAATAGTAACTTTGTTTACAAGAATATGGTAGATATACGATTCACATCTACACAAGAGCGCGTACGCCTGATGCGTATCATTATAATTTATAATATATCAGTATGACTGTATCCAGTACACACTAAACGCTTTATTAGACGCGATTATAAATTATATTAAAATATATTATTAATGAAAGTAGAAGATCAAATTAGTTGAACATTAAACTTGAACACTTTATAATAAATTTATATATTCTAAAAAATAAAAGTAGCAGAAAATAAAATGTTTGGCGGTAAAGTTGAGGTACCATTGTACCACAGATTATATAAATATTTATTTTTAATTTAAATGAATGATTTTACGTTAAAATTTAAAAACAAAATGTTTGTTTACTAGTATATTAATTACATAATCAAATATACGTACCTTACTAAGTAGGTAAAATTAAATATTATCAATAATACTATACATTAATATTTCAATAAACTCAAACCCTTTAAAGGTACATTGCATACTTAAAAACATGTTTGGAACAATTTGTAATAAAAACCAGACTAAAAACATAATTTATATAGCTTTTTAAGAAGTTTTCATCAAGAGATTAATTCTAACAAGTAAAATAAGAAATTCAATCACTCCGTCGATCATTAAACTTTAATACATTTTGAAAAAGTAGAAAGTCGTAAAAAGTTGGGAAAACAATACAATACCTAGTATATACTCATAGTTAGTCACTGTAGATAACATATCAGGAGTTCTCTTTGTTAAAAATACTTTTAAGACAGTATTATTATGATGGTATGAATACATCGCAGGAATGTTAGCAAATAACGAGTCAACAGGAAACACGTCATAATCATATCCTTTTCTTTGTCATACAACTTTTTGAGTTGGAATAAACGTAATTATTTTTTCAAGACTTTTTAATCCTAAATAAATCGTATATGATCATGTTCTAAAATTTAATATAATAACTTTGTTATTGGGGCAAGCTTGAAATACGTCATGTAGCTACTGCAGGTTAAATCTTCTGGTAAATCCAAATCACTTACGTTCGCTTCTTCGCTAGTTAATATTTTTGAAACACTTGCTGTGCATATGTGCAACCACCGCAACACTAATTTTTAGGACTAGATCGCACTTAGCTTAATTTTAGAGCCATTTTGATTTTTGACTCATAATATATCAAACTCATGACTTATAAGACTTAACTCTTAATTAAAAATGTCAACAAAATATTTTTCATCGTGTTCAAGTTAAGTTTACCCGTATTCTATACTAAGAAATGTCTGAAGTAATTAGTTCAACCTTACGGGTAGTTATTTTTTTCGAATGTAAATGTTATGAAAACTCATCATTTCCCATGCATTTATCAAATTCATCCCGTAGTTAAGAACAACATAATTTTGAATTAATTGTATTAACGTGGTATTTCAAAAAATAAAACGACGTCAAACTCTTTAAACATTACTTTTAACACCCACCGGCCACCTGTGTGGTATTCTGAAAACAAAATAACATGCTATACGTGTAATATTTAAGAACAATGGTTGCAGAGTAGGAGCCCCTGTAAAACGATCGTCGTATTTTAATAGCAGTATAGGCCGTGCCCGTGTGTAAACACCGAGCTGCGAACGAAAGGGACTCGGAGTACACGCGCGACGGGGCAGCTGAAAATAAATAACGTCTGCGCGCGTATGGTACCAGTAGACACACACACACACACACACACACACACACACACACACACACACACACACACGCACACACACACACACGCACGCACACACACACATTATATATATTAATCTTCAGTATACGTATGGTTACGCTCGTATGCGTTATTTGTGCAGAGGGTAGACGGCGGGGGCGAGACATCTGCATCCAGACCCACAGCACTGCACGAGTACATGCAAGCATGATATAAGTAACACGGCACCACACACGCCCGCAGCCGGTTCACGTTTCTTTATTACCTGCCCCGCAAACGAGCGTGTTCAACTGCCGTCTGTGCGGCGACAAAATAATATATAAATATATTATGTATACACTCATAGCCAACGACTTCCCCTCTCCCTCAATTCCTCTGCATAATATAAATAGCATTTCGTGTCTTTTCCTTTGTCGACGTGTAAATTTCGTCGCTCTTCAATTTTTCTCCGACGTTATAATAATCTTATAAATGCACACGAATATATTGTTTAAGACTCGTAGGAAAATACGAAAACTCGTCATAACTGCTTACTAGAACAATTAACGCAAGCACGAAGACCTTCCACTACCACGTATTAAATTAGTTCTCAAATGCAAGACTCGTTAAAAAGCGTTTAGAAACAATACAATAGATAATATAAAAGAGCAATAAACAATAGTGTAGCTGTAGCATATAATATTTATCTTCGTATTTATTAGAACGGTGAACGCTATTGTAATGAACATCGATTATTATTTAGTTAATATCACCCATACAAATCCTTGAGTTGAATATATTTTTTTTATTAATTAAAGAAAGCATAATACTAAAATATTATGTACAGTAGGGTGGTAACGAGAGTAGTATGATATCAGGTCATATATTATTATAGATACAAGATGCTGTAGAAGACAACACCAGTATCATGAATTCTTGAGTATCAATAGATAATAATCTAAGATATTTTAGACATTACTTATTAGTGTTATTACTTATTATATAGGGTTGGTTATTATATTCCTTAATTTTATTGAAATTATATATTTTTATAATAATATATTATCTAGATTTATATAAAAATACCTACTGGAATACAGTAAAAAAATCAAAAATGTTCTCAATTATAAGTACCACATACCTATTTGTGTTTCAATATTTGAATTAAAAAAACGTTACACTACTTAACATTTTATCTTGCATTTTACACTTTACGTTATTGAATACTTGAACAATAACTATCTCGGTAACTACAAAGTTCAGAAGTATCAAATAATTACAAAAAATGTAAAGGAATTTTCGGTTAAAATAAACTTAGTTGGTGTAGCTACAAAGGTAGTATAATATAATTGACAAGGATGATTAAAATGATATACCGTTAAAAATAATATACATCAATATGTACTTTGAAGTACAGTTGTCAGTTGCAATCAGGGTTGCAATTATAACCACATTTAAATAATCATTAACTACGGAACATTTTTGACATTCGAGCTGTTTATTGCATAAAATATAATCCATTTTACGATTTTGTCCGAAAACATGTAATTAGCAATCTATACATTTTTTTAATGAACGTGAACATCATAAAAAACTAAAACCACGATTCATTTGTGTACATTATAATATACTATGTTCACTTCAAGTTTCAACTAGGTACATGTCGTTTTATTTTCAACCTTATGTCCTTACGGGTAATTAAGTTAATTAACTATTCAACTATATGTACATATACTAATTGGCGATAGCCTAATTATCAAATTCAGTATCCACTGACTTCTTAGAAATGAAAAAAGAATTTCTTCAGTTGTGTAACGTTCAAAACTATGAAATTTTCAATATTCCCACGATTTTTTTCTTTTTTTTATCTTAAACAATCTTGTAATGATATTCATAATCCATTATGTAAACTTTCCTATACCTACTCAGTAATTAGGTACCTAAATATTTTACATTGAATATTGATTAATCAGATGTTTCAATAAAAAACATTTTATCTTATTTATTTATTTTTATCAGAAGTACAACTAGGTATATTCTGTGGTATTACCTACGTAATTGCACTCAGTACGTAATAAGGTTATTTTATGTTACAAAACCGAAGTAAGCATAATTTTTCTATAACTCATATACGATGCAGGTACCTAGTATGAGTACATATTCAATCGTACCTTAGTTTTTTTTTTTTAATTTGTTTATCTTTAAACTATTAAAAGAAATAAATAATGATGAACGCACATAAATGTTAAAAAAAAAAAAAACTATCTCAAACGAGCGATTCTAAAGGAGGCATTTTTCGCTGAAAACTGATAATAAACTCGAAACGGGATGCAACCGCTAGTATCAACGCGCTTTTGCCAGGCACTTAAAGGGCAGGTAGGTGTACGGTGTCCGCGAAAAGCCGACCGGAAGAAACGCGGGTTCGAAGACTATACGATCCTCACCTTGATGATAAGCTCGATTTCCGGCACATGTCCGTTTTCTTCGTGCCCGTTGCCGTTGGTGTGTGCCGTGTCTTCGTCGGCCATGGCGTTACGCGGGGTAAATTATGCAAACTTTAACGTCAGCGGCGTCGTTGGGCGAGGCGAACTCGATTGGGTTTCGGTGCGGAGTCGACGAACGGAGCAACGGCGCACGCACGACGTGGACGGCGGCTGCTACAGACTAAAGGTCTGAAGTGTGTAGAGCGTTTTCCGCGATATTGACGGTCGATTTGTTTTTTTTCTTTATCACCGCTGAATGCGACGAACAGCGCTACACAGGAGAAACGTTCGACGCGACGACGACGAACCGCGTCACTGATTGACGTACGAGTTACGACTTTACGAGTGTAGTACAATGTACGACTAGGAAAAAAAAACGTTTACCCGGTGTCCTTGGCTCCCCGGGGGGGCATTACTCATGGCGGAACAAAACCACGAAACCTTTTCCTCCATGACGGCGCACGGTCTAGTGCCGTACGCGTGCAATGATGAAACCTACCTATAGTACATTCGGGCTGCTAGCTACGAACTCGCTGCTGGAACTCCCTGTAAATTATAATACGTTTATGTGCATTATTTTAATTCGAGCAGTAAGCCCCGAAATTAAATCAGAAATCGCATTCATCCTAGATCCATTGTGTACTATGATCATACAACAACCGTCGACACGGGTTTTATTTATTTCTCATAGAAAATACATGCATATTATTTAACATTTATATTATTCAATAGATTTTAAGATTATCTGCCCTCACCTAACTCTTTCTCTCCTATTACTGTACTAAGTCGGACATACCATTATGCCACTCTCGATTCCATCCAACCATCTCTTCCCCCTCAGCATGTTTCCTTCAACGTCTGTGTTTATGACACCTATGACCTATCACTGCCTCAGCTTCACTTCTCGTAACATAACCATCCCAATATATTCTCATTTCTCTCTGTCGTAAAAAATGATGCAATGAATATCCGATTAAGTATTTACCATAGATTATTAATTAAATTCTAATGGACCTGTAATAATTCTATTGTAATGAACATGGTTTGGACTGTGACAGCTCGAATATATCTGCATTTTCTTGCGTATATTGGGAGATATTTGAGTGGGTCACTTTAAACCCTACTGGTAATAGAGATTTCTGATTTAGCAACATCCAACTGCAGCCTCTCCCAGAAAAAAAAAACAGGCATATGATTTACCGTCTAGTTATGTCATATTGTCATTATAATTTAAATGTATATATATGTGTATCTATGTGCTAGTGGTGGATAAAACAGAATAAGTTCAGGTCTTAGGCCAGTATCCAGTAGCAAGCGATTACATTTTACAAGCTGGGTTAACAATATGAAAACAAATCCTCATCCTTTCATTACACAAAATAATTATAAAATGTAGTATAGTGTTAATTAATAAACAGAAGAATAATTCAACATCAGCGGTATTGTAAAATTTTTTGATCAGAAAACAAGTATAGTCAGTAATAATCGAGAATCATAAAATCTGAAACTCGCCTCATTTATCTATGGAATTTTGGTTTATAGTTGGTCATGGTTTTAAGATTTATTATTAAACTTTTTAATAATATTTAAGTTCACAATAAAATTAAGTAATGTAATATTTTATTCTATTGTATTATTCTTTAGAATAAAGATTGTTTCAATTTTTATTTTCCAAATTTAAATTCGAGTTTATTATCTATGACTGCCTCATAAGGTATGGTTTCCAAGCTGTGACTAGCTGCAACAATTAAATGTTGCATGCTGACTGGTTTCCTAAAATAAGACTAAATATTATGTACGGAGCTCATTTCACTTTAATATTGTATAGAGTACAGACGTGTTTCTTTGGTAAATGTCGACAACATTAGGTAATTATTTTATTTTTTTCGTTATATTTTACCAATTAAAGAAATGGCTTAATTTATGTAATGATTGAATTAAAAATGAACCATAACTGATGAATGTTTGTTGAAGATTGAATAATTTTGTATAGGTAATTAAATAATTTATTATTAAATAGCAAATACAAACATAAATAGAAATTCATTAATCGAAAATCATAATTTACAAATATACAAGTATAAATTTATTATATGTATCTTAGAAGTCACATGATATTAAAATATACATTTGTAAAAATGTAAATTTCTAAATATATTAAAAAAATAGTTTTAAAAGATTTTTTAAATTATTAAAATTCATTTAAATTTAGACATTTAATGATTTTTAATCATTTCCTCCTTTTATCTTTTTGCCTTTTTTAAAAGATTGTTTTTTTCTTCTTTTTTTTCTATCCTCTTCGCTTTCGCTAGATGAAGTATTTGTAGAATCAGAAACACTTTTTCTCTTCCTTTTTACACTTTTATATACTTTAACAACTTTTTTTCTATGACGTCTTTTATGCTTGCGATCTGAATCAGAACTTGAATCTTGATTTTTTACTACCTTCACTAACTTACCTTTTTTATCATAGTATTTAACAACTTTGGCACCATGACTAGAACTAGAAGTCGAACTAGAACTTGAACTACTAGAAGTTGATGAGCTAGATGAATCTGAACTAGAAGATGATGAAGATGAAGAATAACTAGAACTACGTTCACGTTTTTTCTTTTTTAAACCATTTTTAGGATATTTCTTTTCATACTTTTTTGTTGTATTTTTCATGACTATTTCATCATCATTATTATTATAGTTTTCTTTACTTGATTTTTTAGTAGATTCAGTATTATCATTTTTCTGTTTTTGTTTTGACAATTCATTATCATGATAGTTTGAATTATGTTTTTTTGAATTTTTATCACCATTTTGCTCAGCTTCCCTCTTTTTACTCCCATTATCTCTTCTGTATTCTTTTTCATTTCTATCACTACTTTCATTTCTTTTTTCTTTTTCGCTTTTGATACTTCTTCTATCTTTTTCATCTCTTTCGCTTCTTTTATCTCTGTCACTTCTATCATTTTTTTTATTTTTATCATCTCTTTCACTTCTTTTATCTCTTTCATTTCTATCATTTTTTCTTTCTCTATCATCTCTGTTATTTTTTCTAATTTTTTCATCTTTTTCTCTTCTTTTGTCTTTATCATCTCTCTCATATTTTTTATATTTGTCATCCCTTTCAGTTCTTCTATTCATTTCATCTTTTTCAGTTTCACGATTTCTATAATTTCTGTCATCTTTTCTATAACGTTCAGTTTCATTAGATATTTTTTCCCTGTTATGATTTTTTTTAGAATCATCAATATCTCTTTTTTTATTTCTGTACTTAGAGTATTTATCGCTTATGTTTTTCCCTTCATCATCTTTATCTGCATATTTTACTCCTCGTCCCTTACCCAGCCATTTAATTTTTGACACACTTTGGCTGAAATCTACACGAATCCGTCGATCATCAATCAAAACATTGTCCATTTTCAAGTATGCATCTTCACAAGATTTTTGGTTATCAAACTCAACAAAAGCATACTGTAAAGAGTTTCCAGACTTTTTATCTCTAATGACTTCACAACTGTAACACAAATAAATACATAAATTACGGATAACTTTAAAAACAATTGAATTAATTATAAAAATATTTACCAAACAATTTTACCAAATCTACTAAATATGATTTGTAAGTCGTCATCATTCGTAACTGGATTGAGTTTACAAACAAATAAAACATTTTCTGGAGGGGCTATATCAGCGGAAGGTAAATCCCCGACTATTTCAAGAATAGTAGCACGGGCTTGAGCTTCTTTTTCTTGTCTTTTTTCTTCTAATTCCGAAGCATCTATATCCTCTGTGATATCTTCATCTGCACCAATTCTATCACTCTATAAATAAGTATATTCATTTAAATATATAAAATTTAATACTGTACAACTCTAATTATTTATTAAATTACCAACCTGAAGTACTTCTAAAGGTGGCTCAGGAGATCGATCAGGTACAATTAAACCATCAGGATCAGAATATGGATCTTCCAAAATGACAGTATGAGTTATTCTATACAAATATAAAAATAAAATATGTAAAACATACAGCATCAACTGTTAAAATGTGAAATTTCCAAATTAGAAATGTAAATAATACATTTTTTTTTTTAAATTTTACTTTTACTAGCAGATTTTCTTATGCAAATAAATAATAATAATTCAATAAAAACCATACTCAAGCTAAAACATAATGTATGAAATAATATAGGGACTTTATATAAATTATATTCGTCATTGCTGTCAAATTTACAACAAATTATTATAATTATGGTTTAGGACTTAATGCACACAAATTGTAGGATATTTGCATTTAAAATAACCAAAATATGCTATTGAATTTTTATATAATGGCAGTTAAAAATTGTAATTTTTATTAAATTTTAAATGTGATATACAAAAAAATAGTTCAATTCTCAACTCCTTAGATAATGTTAGATGAAGTTCAACCAAACCTTATTATTATAAGTAAGCAAAAAATGTCAAACACTCATAAGTACAAATACGATTATACACAAGGGGAATATTTAAGTAAGAAAGCAATATTGATGCAAATTTCAATATTTATAGAAAACCTCCTAATAATTAAAAATTACAAATAATCTATAGTTACATAAATTTGATTTTTTTAATTTCATATTATTCAGACTCAAAATTAAATAAAACTGACTGTGAAATAAACTTAATATAATTTGTGAAATTGGTATTTAAAAACAACTTTGAAAATTCACCTGAAAATTAAAAATAAATTTGACAACACTATAAATAAAATACTCACAAATAATATGATCAATTATTGTTCAAAGAAATACCACAATTTTTCTACAGGTAAATTTCTAATAAATATTCCGAACAACTTCTATTTATGATATAACTATAATTTATGTTTCTTATTATAATTTACTCTATGTAATGATCATTATATTTTTAATATGTAATCTTTATTTATTTTTTAGTTTGCTTTTATAACCCGATGATGGTAAACAACCAAAACAAGTCGATACATGTCATAACACTTTATCCATACACAATTAATTTTTATACTTTCTATATTATTTGTTACTTGATTTTTTCTTAAATTTATTTTATATATAATATATATGATTAAACTGCAATAACTCAAACTTGTAACAGCCTTGAAAAAATTATTAAAGGTATCAATATTTTACTGTATTTATATAAACTCAAACCTTATATCTTGATAGGGTCGATGTGTAACATCACATATTGTCTCATTTAGTTTTAATAATACATCATGGCCTTCAGCTATTTCACCAAAAACAATATGCTCATCCAATGAGCAAGTTGTATCTTCACCTAAAGTTATAAAAAATTGTGATCCAACCCTGTAAAATGAAATAAATTATTAAAATCAAAAGATAAGTTAAAAAAATTGGACCATACAAATTATTTCCACAGTGAACCATTGAAACGAGTCCAGGTCGGTCATGTTTGATCTTAGGTTTTTTCTCTCCTTCGTAGTACCTTGCATCTTTACCAGATAAAATTCTAAAATAAGTTGAAATTAGATAAGTAAAAACTTTTAATTTGTTTACAAAATAAAATAATTTTTATATTTTTTTTACCCATAAACTGATTCACCTCCAGATCCAGTACCTGTAGGATCACCTGTTTGAGCTACAAAATTTGCTTGAATATGATGAAAAAGACTAAAGTTGTAATATTTTAATTTGCATAACTTCAAAAAATTCTTGCAGGCTGTAAAATAGTTCAAATGTTAAAATTAAAATATCATAAAACACGAAATAAAATTATATAAAAGAACAGTAGAATCTCGGTAATCCAGGATATTTAACCAGAGAACTGCTGAATTAACGAAAACATTAGATTAATGATGGTTCACATAAAAACTAATTTTACCCATTAAAAACAAATATTTATTTAAAAAATCAACATATAAAAATTACACATAACTACTAATTTAGTACTGTGTTAAATTAATCTTCTGATGAAAAATTAAAGATTTTTTTTGTTGGAAATGATGCAAATCATTTGATGAACATCAGTTCATTCGAGCTTTTTATCAGTTAGCTTCATTGTTTACTTTTGTAATTTAATGGTAACTATACTGAAAAAATAAAATAAAATATTGCTGTATAACTGGATGATCCGGATTGCTAAGATTCTACTGTACTTTTTTAAGAATGTTATTATTTAATTTCTACATTTTCAAAACATAAGGTTAGGTGAAAATATTTGTAAAAGGCAAATTATTGGGTATGTGAGAAATACTATTTTGATTGAATAAACATAAGAATCAAATTTTAAATAAGAATACACAGCAAAATTAGAACAAATTTAAGATCCTACAAAAGATCTTTGTTGTGTACATAACAATAAATATAAGTATAGATTATAGATAATATTACTGGATAAGTTTTTAATTTATTTAAATAGAAATAAAAATAATAAAATATAGGTAAATGTACTTAAAAAAATTAAAGAGAATACTTACAATGGGGTCTTTCTTCTGTAAATAAATCAATTGTTAAATCCCCAATTGTCGTTTCCAATACTACAGCCATAATTCAAATCTTGATAGATTTTTCTAAAAATAAATAAAAATGTATTACGTTTGTATATTGTTAAATTACATTTACACTTAATTTTACTACAATGCATGCATTTAAGATGTTAATAGTATATTATATGGGACATTTATATTAGGGCTCTTCAATTGATATTCATTTAAAATATTGTGATATTTTTGATATCAGCATAACTTGTTAAAAAAACATACTTTTGCTAAATATAGCTCGTTATTCATCAAATATTTGTGACTTAGTTAAATTTCCCAAGTAAATACGGAAAATTACTTTTTGTTTTGTCATAGCCAAGTAAACCCAAAAATTGGTAGTCCCTGATGGAGCTTGCAGTGAAGTTTGTCAACAATTTTAAAGTAGATGATAATTGGGTCAAATTAAACAAAAAATAAATCATTTACCGACAATAAATCGTACATAGAAGATACAACGAAAATGGACCCCTCACTATTGGTCTACATCATAACTACCTATTTCATGTTCACACTTTACACAAACATCATTAAGATAACTCAATGGGCGTACAAGTAATAAGCACCGATATGTGGCGAGCCCGACTGCTGACGAGTAACAGATCGTAGAACGTATGCAGCGGCCTCTCATCTGGTCGTCTGCATCCCGGGTGAATCCGCCCTGTTTCAGTCGCAAACACTTCGGAACAAAACGCTTAAAGCTATATAAGACGACAATGATGACTTACGTCTGAACTATACCATGAATGATTACAATATGCCTAGAGATGATTGAGTTCCCATCGGTTTCGTTTGATTTCACAACTAAAAGACAACAATGGGTCCGTCGACGGTGTATTTCAATACATGCGTACACATTACACACCACGAAACCGTAAACAGTCTCTGCTACGTACTCAATTTCCTCGCGTTCACGAATCGAAGCGATATTTTAGAGGAGGGAACCGTCAGCGAGTGGAACGTGATAATCTGATAAAACGCACGGCAACGGCGTGAAATACGAATGAATGATATTACCATTTGATCGTTCGGGAAAGGTAACATTGTTCGGTGGCTTTCTCGTACAGCATTGCCAACGTGATTGCGATAACAGCACGGAATAGATAAAGTAAAATATGGTCTCGTGGCAGCCTGCTGTTCTCCCACGTAAACGTTCACCGTTACAACAGAAATACAGAATATATTCAACATCGTGATTGTATATAAATGACCGGCAGGTCTCGTAAAAAGTCTTATCAGAAGGAGGTTTTCAACTTTTTATTTACTGCTTCTGTGATATCGTAATTTGGTTTTGTTGTACGGCGACCCGTTTTAAGCATCTTTTATCTTAATCCCGTGGCAATTATCAATAATTGTATGTTTAACATCATTATTCTTAGCTAAACGTTTATTGTTCACTCCGTGGACCGTACTCATCAATTCATCATACACCAGCTGCGTACGGCACGGGGTTCTAGTGGTTTAATTTCATTTGTAACGATCTGTAAGCGTTTACAATCACATGTAATTATTATTGTTATTATGATTTTTAAATTGGAATTATTTGAGTGCCAAAAACTGAGGACGTTTTCTTCGGAATTATGCTCACGAATACCCTAAGTCTCTACTTGTTTTCTATTTATTGTATTTTACATCATTTACAAATAAATCAATGTACCTATTGCAATACGTATCGATTATTTGACAAACTATACCTGTATCTGAAACATTGCATGTGAACATTATTTTAAATATTAACCCAAAACAATTGTTGGTATTGTTATTATTTTTATTTTATTTTTATACTCCATAGACTATGGCTGAAGTCGGCCCAAAAAATAAAGAACACTTATCTGCAGTCATCGCCCGTCATTACGATTTGGGGGTAAATAGCTTAGCTGCACGCAATGAATCACGTATCTTGTACTTGCGTAATTTTAACAATTGGGTGAAATCAATTCTTATTCGTTAGTGAAACATTAGTTTTTATTAAAGTGATCGACTGAAGTATTAATTTATCATTAATGTTTAGAGGAAGCTGTGCTAAAACTAAGAGATACTAGGATTCATGATGGAAAAATGCATGTATTAGATATTGCCTGTGGTAAAGGAGGTGATTTAAACAAATGGAAAAGTGCTAGCTGTATGGAATATCTTGTTGCTGTTGATATATCTCCCGGATCGATAACAAATTGTCAGTCGAGGTATGAAGATATGAAAAGAAGAAATAGATATTTATTTGATGCTAAATTCATTGTGGCAGACTGCACTAGAGTAAATAAAATTGTTTATTAAATAATTATAATTTTTTTTATTATTTTATAACTTCCAATTGAATTGAAGAACCCATTAAATGTAAAAGTAAATCATTTTTAGGTGAATATTAACAAATTTTATAAAAATCCAAGTATGAAAGTGCATTTGGTAAGTTGTCAATTTGCATTTCACTACTGCTTTGAGAGTATACAACAAGCTGAATGTATGTTGGAAAATATCTCAGCAAATCTTATAAGTGGTGGAATTTTTGTAGGTACCATACCGAATGCTACAGAAATAGTGTAAGTAAATTATTAGTTAGAAATGCAACTAAACATCTGTCAATTTTAACTTAAATGGAATGGTTTTTTTAATCAAACTAGATATTATATTAATTTTTTTAATTATTTAGGCGACGTCAAAAAGAATGTGGTAAAAAACAGTTCGGCAACAGTATTTATAACATTGATTTTATGTGCGACATTGATAAACCGTTTCCAATATTTGGTGCAAAATACAATTTTCACCTTGAAGGAGTAGTTGACTGTCCAGAGTTCCTAGTATACTTTCCTGCACTTGAAAAGTTGGTGAATTAAATAACTTTTATATGAAACACGTTTTATTCAACATTTCATATACTTTATTTTCAGGCTAGCTAAAAGTTATGGATTGGAACTGAAAATGAAAATGACATTTAGTGAATTTTTTGAAAAACATTCGAAACTAGATACAAATATCTTAAACCGTATTTCTGCATTAGAGGTGACTGTTTATAAATATAATAAAATATGTTGAAGTGAAAGACTTGAATATTCCATAATTAATTATAATGCTTTAGACTTAAGTGTTGAGTTTATAAAATCTTGGAAAGATTTTAAAATTTAGTTAGTTATTATCAGGTGCGATATTTCCAAAAATTCCAAATACTTAATACCCTAGATTATATTTGTAAAAGAATCATGTAAAAATGTTAATGCAAAAATGTAAAACATTGTAAAAATGTAAAAACATGTAAAAATGCAATTATTCTGAAATAAACTTAGGGTTATTAAATATGTTCATAGTTCTTTCTCTACCTACATATTTTTTAACTTAATTTATTTTCATAAATGTCTATCAAGTATATTTTGGGTTTAATTTTCTTGTTATATATATTAGTTTGACTAAAATGTTATCTAGTTGTTTGTACCATAGATCCATAACATCCACCCCTAAATTTTAAGAATCAAGTATTAAATTAAATAGCATTTAAAATTGTATACTACCAAATTTTTAGTCACAACATTTTTAGATTGTCTATACTTTTCAAATTCAACGTATCCAAATTGTGTGCGAAATAAAAGATAAATAAATAATTATGTTTATCTGGGGTTTGTTTAGGCAAGACTGAATTGCATCGGTAGTTTTTTTAGGTTCGAATTGCATACACCATTTTTTTTACTGAGATACAAACAGTATATCCAATTTTTTTTATATAATTATAATATTTATTGTGCATAACTATCCAACATATTGTTAGTGAGGTTAAAATTAATATAAAATGTACGAATGATAAAATTTAAAATTTTTGTAAGCCCACTCTTCAATAACCTCTAGACCAGTGGTTCTCAATCTTTTTAGGACGGCGACCCAAATTTTCTTCCAAAAATCTATCGCGACCCTCATAGTTTTACATTTACAGAATCAAAAAACAAATTTAACAAAAATTTTTAAAAATACCCGTCGTAATAATTCTTATACTACTTAATACTTATATTATGGTTCTATAATCTAGACTTTAAAGAGTCTTTACAATTTAAAAAACATAAATTTCATATAATTTATATAATTAAAAAACTTCTCGCGACCCCCCAAAAATTGACTCCTGACCCACCAGGGGGTCGCGACCCACAGTTTGAGAAACGCTGCTCTAGACAGGTTAATATTTTATTTTCATATTAATACATTACATTATTGATAAAGTCTTGTTTATGGCCTAGTCAATTTTTTGTTGGACATTTTTATATAAACAATGTTTGTACGTTTTCAGAACTTCCAATAGCTGGAAAATATTTGGGAGAACTTTACTTAATTGATGGTCGAATCACATTGTCCTTGTATA
The DNA here is from genome assembly GCA_949715065.1 of Periphyllus acericola. NCBI lineage: Eukaryota > Metazoa > Arthropoda > Insecta > Hemiptera > Aphididae > Periphyllus > Periphyllus acericola. The sequence continues at coordinate 46,039,751 of OX454266.1, read as the reverse complement.
CATACATATATATGACATACACCTGTGCCTTATGATTTTATTATATTTATATATGTAACTAAAAGTTAAGCAATAAAACTTGGTTGTCGTAAGATTTTTTTTTTCGCACACAATTCACATACTGCCTTCAAATTATTACAATAAACAACGAGTATTGGTTTTAATTTTAAATTTTATGGAAATTATTTTTATAATTAACATATGTAAAAAATAAAGTTTTCTTGAATAGTATTATCAAAAATATTTAAGTTTATATAACTTTCCATAGCCAAAAAAATCTTTTAATTAAAATTATTTGATAATTAACCAGTGTAAAATTAAATTTTATTTTATCATTTTTAATCTTTGTCTAGATGTATCCACCACAAGAAGGAAATGAAGTAATGGGAACCGAAGATGAATACGAGAAAGCCAAACAATTTTTAAGTGAAAACAAACTGAATAATGTTGGAACAATATCTAAATCTGAATGGGAAGTTGCAAGTAAGACTAATTTTTAAATAAAAATATTCAAGTTATTTTGTCTAATTAATTATTATTTTTTTCAGCTTTGTATATGGTATTCATGTTTCACAAAATTTAAACCAGTGATTTCATTTTGAGAAATTAATCTTACCTAGTAAATTACTATCAAATGTATTTATTATTTTTTTTTCCTAGGTAATTGACAATAATTTAATACAATTTTTATTTATTTATTATTTTTGTATTTTCTCCTTCTTTATGTCTTCTGTCAGGATTGGGCTTCATTTTTTTCATTTTTAATCCATAATACCTCAAAGGTTCTCTATATGTTTTAGTCTTACGTTCCACAAGTTCTCCAATATCTTCAATAGGTAAAGGTTTGGTGTCTATACTAAATAAATTAGTAGATGTTGATATATCAAGAAGTTCTTCATTTTGTTTATATGCTCTTTTTTCTTCAACTATCATTTTATTAATAGGTATAAATGACAAGTCTTTCAGAGTCTGAACACTTGATGAACTTTCAGGTACAAAAGCTCTACCTTCTCTTGGTTTCTTTAATAAATAATTTTCAATAATAACATTTAATTTTATGGGATTTTCTACTCCTGTTGATTCACTTTTGGTAATTTGTTTAAGATATGGATTTTTATATTTATTCGACAACTGTATGATTGTTAGATAGAGATTATGCAAGGAACTTCCTTTTGTATTTAATATATCAGTCTAAAAAAGGACAATAATTTAACATGGCAATTTATTAATAATTACAATCGCTATTTATTAATACAAACCTTCAATCCTATTGTTACGGAAGAAAAACCTATTATACGTTTTGTAATTGAATGCAAATCTGGAATAATTAAAACAGGTATTTTCTTAGCAGCGGTCATTAAAAGCAGGTGTTTAGCAATTACAGAGTTAGCTACATCTTCAGCTATCAAACAACAAGCTAACTGGTTTTTTTCAATACTTCGACTAACTTCGTTTATACCCATTTTCAAAACTGATCTGAAATCATATAAAATTAATACACCACATAAAATATGAATAAATAATTTAAAATGTTGTCATTACCTCTGAGCTTTTAAATTTGGGCTTATAAGCTTATGTTTATTAGAAAGTTCTTTAATCTGACATTTCCGTACATCTAAAGGTAATTTTTTTAAAGCGCACCAATTTACTTTTAATTTACCATTTTCTTTAGATATAGTTCTGAAATATATAACACATAAAATAATTATATTTATACAATTCAATTATAACTGTTAAATAATCAGATGACATACAGTGGCACAAATAATTTAAAAATATTGAGTGGCGTACAACAATACTAAGTACAGTAAAACCTCGATAAGACGGAATCGCTTGGGACCATGACATTTTTCTGTGTTAACGGGGTTTTCGTCTTGACGGGGTTCGAAAAAATTAATTGAATTAAATTAAAGATTATATATTTATTTTAAACCAGTTTATACATAATACATACAATTTATATTCTTTATTAATTTTATATTTATTTATATTAAATTGTAAATCGATTATCTATGGGTATCCACAATACAAAAATAAATGTCATGTTAAGTATCTAACCATGTTATATTTCCGTCTTAGTGAGGGTTTTCATCAACTTTTATTACAAAAACGTGTCCATTTCCAGCTTGGTGAGGTTTCCGTCTTGGCGGGATGAAATTATATGTAATTTGAAACGGGACCAAAAAAATATTCCGTAATACCGGGGTTTCCGTCTAAGCGAGGTTTTACTGTATATAAGAACATCTTCACTAGAAAAAACAGTAGGTATAATGTACAAAGATTTAAAATTTGAATACAAATTTAGGGGAGAAATAAAGTGAGAAATTTATTAGAATGAAGAACTGAGAGTTTTAACCAACATAAGGATTGGATAAAAAAATAATTAGTGCAAATTAATAGCTTGAATGCTCCAGAGCACCAATTGTTGGTTTAGATTTAAGTATTTAGGAATAATTATAATTTATATTAGTATAAAATAAATCTATTTTTTACTTTGTGTTAAACCAATCAGCATTATAGGAGTAATACTTATTATTTATAAAACACAATACCAACAACATGAATATTATAATTGTTTATTTAAATTATAGATTACTAGTAAGTATCTAGTAGTGCTACTATTTAGGATTATCAATTTAAGAAGTACTTATTATAGTTATTTAATATTATGGATTTCTGTAAGTATGAGTAAATTAATTTTTAAATTGACACTTGAAAAAGTAAAACATATACTTACTTTTCCATCTCATTAACTAATACTTTAGATTTCTCAGGGTCTAAAAGTGGCCTAGGGAATAAGAAAATGGTTTCAATTAAAGGCATATATGAAAATAAAATAAATGTATATTACCAAAATTTTTCATACGGGTCTGTAATAGAACATCTTGGTTTTAAATTTTTTTTTTTTACGATTCCTTTAAGTTTCATATTTTGTTCTCTTAATGTTGCCATGTTCTTGAAAAAATATTAGGTACCTTATTGTTATGACAAACGGAACAACTATTTTAACAGTGCATTAGACGAGAGTCTATATAATGTGACTCGAGAGTTTAACTAAATACAGGTTTTGATTGAATCGTTGAGTATTGAAAATGTTTTTTTTTTTTAATATAGTACACAGTCAAAACTCACAACATGCCTCCTGTCATATTATTATGATGTACACAACAATACATAGTATCACACTATCACAGTATTTTCCATAGATATATACTAATACTATATCTATGGTATTTTCGCCGAACTTGCGGATGCTGAGCGAGATAGGCGTTATCACCGTTTTCATGAAGGAAAGGGCATTTGATGTTTATTGATCCACGGTTTCATTATGATAATTAATTGATAAAATAATGGGTATTGACTGTCGGCCGTCCGTCGCATAGGACCATAATTTAGTTGTTTAGTGCTTACCATTAGTATTGACGCACAACGTAATAGTTTTCCACTTCACTCGAACCAGAAAATTGTCGTCCAACTCTAGTAACAGTCTACTAATGAGGACGTTTAAAATCCGGCCTCAGTTCAGTCATCACGTCGAGATGTCTACAAGTTAGGATAAGCAACTTGGGATCCGTCCACATTTTGTCGCGATAACTAGTTTTTGACAGCCGCCGATCACACGTTTTGATTTTATACGCTTGCCGCGATAATTCGAAATAACTATGAGTGTAGTACAAGGTGGACTCAGCAAGTTGAAGAAAAAACACATTGGTGTCAAGAGACAGAAGGTTAAGTTGTTCCGTGCTAATGAGCCACTGCTGTCTGTTCTTATGTGGGGTGTCAATCACACTGTATGTATACATTTTGGTTTATTATAATATTATCTATCATATCATTTATTCTGTTTTATAGTAACATTATTTTTGAGCACTATACCTATTGATATAGGTGCAATAGAAGTTATTTAGGAAATTATTTATTTAGTACTCGATTTTTGATCATTTAAATTTTCTTAAAATAGGTAACTCACGTAAGTATTTAAAAGTATTTTTATCTTACATTAATAGATATTACTTTAATACCTAAGAGTTAGATCTAACCATGTTTGATAGACTAGTGAACTATGTGTCATGTGAATTAAACAAATATTTGTAAGGGAAAGGAAGAAGCTATTAAAAAATCTTCAAGGATTTTCAGTTTGATTAATGAAATAGAAAGTGAAAATTGTGTAAATTTTGTAAAACAAAATTTAGTTTTTCATTATACATATATATAATGTTATAATTATTTGCAGTAGCGTATTTTCAAATTTTTCTGGGGGGGGGGTCCTCAGTTTCTACATAATTAATATTAACTATAATACTTATAACTTGAAACCATGCTGTAGGAACATGTATCTGTTTTAGCTGTTGTAACTAATATTAAACTATATTTTATATAATATTTTGTTTACGGGAAAAAACTATGTCCGGGCGACCGCGCGTGCCTACATAAATCGGGTTCTGCAAATATGCAAGAATTTTACTTTTTTTTTTGGATAGGTTCTTGGGTGGGATCCAGTACCCCTAATCGAAGATTAGCTTGGACAGTTCCAAAATGGATACCCATATAGTAGTAATACAATAAATTAGATATAAAATAGGATTCCATGTCGTTTATGCCCTCAGAATTCACACTGTCACTTTTGCTTATACAAAGCAGGTTCTTTATACCAATACCTTATTTTCCTTTAAACCTTCACTTTATTTCTTCTATTATTTATGGTTTTTTAGAGACTACTGATATTTTCACAAAATTCATTTTTCTGCGTTCTATCTTACCTCGCTAGGACTCATGGTTTTTCAGATAGTTTTCTTAGCATAATTTCATACTGGTAGAACCATTATTTGCTTCAATTATACTTCATAAGGTTATAGCTTAGTGTTTCTAGCTTGTGACTTTCAAGCCTTCAGTTGTAAATTAATTTAATTTTAAATATTTAGGTAGGTACTATGGTGTTAATAAAATTAGTCAACAATATATTTATGTGGACTTATTTGAATATTTCATCTTATTTATCTAATTTCAAAATGTTAAATTATAATTTATACTTTTGAGAAGAAATCCAGATTTTTATATCGCATTATTTATCCACATATTTATAATTCATATACACAGATATCTGGTATTCAGGAGAATATTTAGGTTTATATTTTTCTTATTTTATTTTATTTAACTGAATTAATTTTGCTTATAAATATGTATTTATATATGTTTTATTCAAATATATGTAGGTATAAATGTTCAATAGATGCTTCAAAAGTGTATATTTATAATTATTAGAACTTTGATAAATTATATGTTTTAGTTTCATTTTTTAGAGCTGACACCATGCTCATTTTATTATAAATTAATTATGCATAAACTAATCTAAATAATTTAATTTTGGATTATGTTGTTTTTAAATACATATTCATAAATCATAATTTATCATTTGTATATTACTTTATCTAATGTTTACCTTTTTTTAAACATTAACTTTTGAATCCTACTGTATGATATGTATTAATATTTTATTTTTATCTTAATTGGCTTGTTCTAGTTTTTGTATTGAGATTACTTTTGTTATTATTATATTATCTTGACAATTAATTAACAATTAGATAAATAGTTTCAAATTAGAAATAGTATAGTAAGAAAACTACATATTTTAAGTGTATTAAAATAGTATGTAAATACATTTTTTCTTTTGTAATATAATTTAAATATTAAAACTTGTAATAGCATGTGATATGCTGACACATTTTAAATTTTAATAAAATAAAAAAAAATTATATTATATAATTAGTTAGTAACAGTTATTTTGTTTAAAAATTGTGTTGCGTGTTTGGCACGTCTGTCAGATGAGTAGCTCTGAAAAGGGCTGTTTTCACCAAAAAGGCCGGGAGGTCTATCGACGTTCGGCCGCCTGGTTTGTGCTGTTTGGCTTCGTGTTGTTTACATATCGAGGAAAATCTTACTTGCTTAGGAGCTTTAATTTTACCGTATTAACACACTACTAGATAGGGGGGACCACGAGAAGGTACAGCACACCCCCCCCCCCCCCGGCAACAAAAGTGCAATGGCTCCCAGTCCTCTCAAATATAGTACCACCGGAATTACGCAGATATGCAGCAACCACAAAACTACTTCAACAAGTCCAAAACTCGACAAACCTTCCGATATTTAATGACATAAGTATAACACCACATAAGAGATTAAAATCTAGACACCCGATCTGGGCCATCGAGAACACAACAGATAACCAAGAAGATATGTGGAAAAAAAGCTGGAAAGATGAGAACGTTGTAAATAGCTCCCTTATCAACGATCCAACTCAGAGAGTCCCAGGATTTGAATTACCTCGTTCAATGTGGTCTGCTTTAAACCGTATCAGGACAGAACAGGGAAAATGCAAGTTTCTTCTACATAAATGGAAAATGACGATACCCCACTCTGTGAGTGTGGGCAGGTTCAAACCATAAAACACATTGTCGAGTCATGTCCTCGGACAAAATATGAAGGAGGAATATCAGAGCTTCATAAAGGCGGTAGTGAGGCACAAGATTGGCTACGTAACCTTAAAGTACACCTTTAGAATGTGGGCAAACTCCTATTTGTATCATTGTATATGTTATTACTTTAAATCACAACAATAATTACATGTTACCGCAGTCATATACTGATCTATGTAAATATTTTATTTTATTATTTTATTTTAATTGTTATTTTATTTTGTTTTATTTATATATTTTTTATTTTTTATAGTTTGTGACTCCATATATTTAATTTATATTATTTCATTTTATTTAGCTACTGTAACCGATAACTGTTATTTATTTGGTTTATTAGTTTTAGTTAAGTTATGTATGTTTTCACCAAAAGCGACGCCATATGCTAGAAAAAAAAAACAGTTATTTTATTATGATAAAAGAATATTAGATTGAAAACTAATAGCATTATATTAAAGAAGAACAACGAGTTTTTAAATCACCTATTTATTCTCAAATAGTTTAACAAATACTAAATATAGTTATGTTTAATATCGAAGGAAATTTGTGAAGTTTTATTGATTTTACCATTTACTATTTTATTATTAAAAATACCCATAAATTATAATTAAATGCTCAATAGTGAACTATAGATCAGTTAGGTACTGAATTTTGTTTCTGGATTTAGCTGAAAATGTTCTTGTTTGGTCAACATCTAAAAGAATAAAATACATTTTTTTTTTATTAAATTAATAAATTATAAACATTTGAAAATCCGATCAATCTAGATTATAAGATGTCTACCTAACTTATAACTGATTACCTGGATATGTATACCTTTTGATATTTAAATCGCTACAAGCATTGCTCTTGACATAAATTAAAAATTTTATCTTTTTTTAAACATTATATTTGTATATTATATGTAAAACAGCAAGTCAGTAGATATTATTGTTTTTATTTTTAGATGCTAGTTATGTATAACTATAAAACTATATATTAGACAATTGTTTTACATTTTTTATATCTAAAACATTTTTGCTCATATTTTATTAAAATTTTAGTATTATTCACAACAAACAATTAATGATGTCTATATAGTTTGTAATATTAATCATTTTACATAAATGAACAGTTAATTATATTTTGTTGTTATTAATGTTTAATTTATTTAGATTGAAGATAATATTTGAATAATTCAATAGTTTTCAAAATATTTTATGTAAATTAAATTTAAAGTATTTATTAGTAAAACTAAATTTAAATAAATAAATGTTTAATTAATTTGAACAAATATTTGTTAATAGTTCATCATGTCTATCATAATTTGGTAATATTATTTTTGAATTTAAATAGTTATGTTATGAGTATTTAATAAATATAATATTAATAGGTATTCAGTTATAATTATAATTATACATTATGTATTGACTAACTTAAAATGGCATCAAAATAATTGTATAATACCGGTACAAAAACATTTAAATATTTGTTAGCAATCAACCTGAAAATGTATTTGTGAATTTTAGCTGAATAAAATAATACAAACATTATGTAGCATAATAAATTATATTTAATACAGTAGGTGTATTATAATCCATTGTATTTACTATACCTATATATTTGTTATAATATAGAATTAAAATATGCTTCATTGCCAATGGTTATAACTTATGGTAAACAATGAACAATGTTTTTGTAAAGTTTGTTTTATCATGATGGCAATTGTTAATTTTTAATATTTTTTTTTATCTCATTTTATTTAAAATTATAGATAGTTATTGTATTAGTTCAATATAACTTGAAGCTTTGATTAAATCTAATTTAATAATTTCTGGAAATACTAAGTTTTCTATTCATCTGTATACATCAAAAAATTTTTTAGTTTGAATGCCTCTACATTTCAAAAATCCTTAGGTCTAGCTTCAAAAAAGAATCAAGTGTTAGAAGTTGAAGTAGTGTCATTCTCAGTGTTTGTTGTATAAACTGGATACCACCGATAACAAATGTATCCATAATATTTTATCCATTTTAGTTACTATTTAAAATCATTATTATTCTCTACATACTATATTATTGATATTGCCACTGCAATTAAAAGTCTTGTGTTTACTCCTAATTTAAAATAACCAATAGTTCTGATTATTTTAATTGCAGTATCATTGACGATAAAAAAAAAAATATTAATGACTTATCTGTAAAAGAATATATTATGTGTATTGCGTATTAATTAATATTACTTAAGTAAAAAGTAAAAACTATAATCAAAAAAATCTTTTATTAAGTGTTAGTTTATAATAGACATACATTACTATTAACATAAATGTACTTCTAATTACATTTTACTGGTTTGGTAATTTAAGAAAACAGAAAACTGAATAGTTAATAATGTTTAGATTGTATATTTGTTTGTATATTTACACCCTCAGCATAAAGCAAAAGCTTCAAATAAATATTATATTTATGTTTATCTGTAGTATTTTTTACTACAGCCATACGTAAATCATAAAAATGTAAACTATTTTTTGTAACATGATTATTTATACATAGTAAATAATTTAAATTATTAATTATTAATGGAAATGTTACAGATAAATGAATTGAGTCATGTGACAATACCAGTTATGTTACTTCCTGATGATTTCCGAGCATATTCAAAAGTCAAAGTTGACAACCATTTGTTTAACAAGTTAGTATTTAATCAAAATCTATGTTTCTGATATGCTATTATAAACATAATTATTTTTATATTGTTTTAAAGAGAAAACATGCCTAGCCATTTTAAAATCAAAGAATATTGTCCATTGGTGTTCCGTAATTTAAGGGAACGTTTTGGCATTGATGATTTGGATTATAAAGAGTCAATGACAAGGTAACATAATAATTTACATTAAGTGCTTTTTTATTTTTTAATTAATTCGTAATAAGTTGATAATCATTATTTATCGTTATCCTTTGCATAAATATGTTTTCATATTTCCAACTTACAGTTTTATTAGAAAATAATAGTTTGTTTTTGATGTTATACTTCCAAAGTGTTGTAGGCATAAATCAACATGTGTTTGCAGAAATTTTTATTTTGTTTAGTGAGTTTGTTTATTATTTTACATATAATTTAGTTTATGTTGGCATAGTTGAGTAATCATACATAATAATTACATAAAACAATTTTTTAAAGTATTTCTGAATTTAATTGTTATATGGACTTAAAATAATATAAGCCTATTATTATTTAATTTTAATCTTATTTCTGTTGATATTTCTTTTTACTTTTCTACAATAATATTTTTTCTATAATAAAATTGTTTTTGGAAAAATGATAAGGTTCTCTGAAGAAAGCAGCTACTGTTGTCGCAAAAGTCAAAGCAAATCTAAAATGATGTACAACCGAAGATCCTTGACTACTCCTAATTTACATATGGAGACAATTAACTATAAGCCTAAAAAATTGAAAGTTTATTGTTCTGAAATTAAAAGAAGGTACACGAATGAGGACTAACCATGTGTGTGCCTTTGTGTATTGGATAGTGTATTATTGAGCTCTTCCTGAAATTCATTTGAATGTCTATTCTTATAAATTGAGAATAATAAGCCCTAGGAAAGATGAATAACAATTATATTTTGAGGTGATCAGTTAAAATTTTTTTGTTTTTATTTGAGAAAATAAAGTTTTTAGTTATACCATGTTATTTTGTATTTAAAATAAATCCAATAAAATATTATAGTCAGCAGAATGGTATTTTGTTGAAATTCAGGAAAACTCTTTGAAAGTTAACTAACATTTATAATATATTTAAAAATTGTCATTATGAAATAATTGTGTAGATAATGTTGATGTAATATTAGAAATACTCTGAATCATTTCTCTTTAAATATGATTTTATGATTAATAAGTACATATTTACTAATTTCTAAAGTTAATAATTATAGTTTTTGAGTATAACATTTAAAAAAAATTATACACTAATCTCTTTTACTAGTTTAATAAATGTTTCTGATTCATTAATAATAAAATGTATTTATTTTGAATTAATATCTGTATTTTATCTACTGTAATGTTTTTCTTTTTAGGTCACAACCTGTTTCAGCAGATGCATCAGGAAAAAGTAATGCTGGTTTTTACTATTCCTATGACAAATTATTCATCATTAAAACATTGACTAGTGAAGAAGTTGAGAGAATGCACTCATTTTTAAAACATTATCATCCTGTAAGAAATGAATTAATTCATTTTGAATTATATTTCATGTTCAATTTTGTTTTTAGTATGTTGTTGAAAGACATGGAAAAACCCTTCTTCCTCAATACTTGGGAATGTATCGATTAACTGTTGATGGTGATGAGCATTATGTCGTAGCCATGAGAAATGTGTTTAGCAATCATTTGGCTACACATAGGTATACTTACATATTACCCCACACATCTATTTTTCATACTGTTCATTATATTTTTAAATAGATTATTATTTATTGAATATTTTAACATATATCAAATGACAAATATCTGTATACAAATATATGTAATCATTTATTTTCATATAGTATTCTTTAAATTGTTTTAGTTTTTGATATTTTGGACTTAAAGTGAAGTGAGGATATGTATTGGTTTTAAAATTATTTTATTAATCTTATCTTTGATCAAACTTTCTAGTTGGGCACCAAAAGTTTCATGTTGAATATTTTTGAACTTAAAGGTTTTGCATTTTTAAGTTTGAAATATGCCATCAATTATAATTTTCAAAACTGACTTCTGTTATATTTATTCTTTTTAATCTTATCATAAATGAAAGCCATTGATGTTTACAATATTTACCCTATTTATATTCAAGTATTGTAAATTGTAAATGCATTATTATGTATTACTAAAATATTGAGTTTTCATAATTTATCGGCTTTTGTCTTATAATTACATAAATGCTTTATATATAGTAACTTTTAATGTTTTGTTTTTAGCAAAATTCCAAATGATTTTATGTAAATGTAATTCATACTATTTAGTTCATATAATCTTTAAATAAAACCAAACTCAATAAATTGTTGGTTTATAATAAATGAAAATAAGATCGTAATTTGTGTAATTTACAAAAAGTTTTAAAATGTATTTACTATTAAGTATACTAATACATTTATTTAAATTTAGTTTTAAACAATTTTCAATGAATATTATAAATAGTTAATGTGGCAAATATTTTTTTTTAATTCCTGGTTTACATTTTAAAGTTAAAAATATGTTTTAATTTTTAGAAAATTTGATCTCAAAGGTTCTACAGTAGATAGAGAAGCTTCTGACAAGGAGAAGGAAAAAGACTTACCAACATTTAAAGACAACGATTTTGTCAAAGAACGTACAAAAATATATATTGGAGATGAAGCAAAAGATAAACTTTTGGAAACATTAGGAGCAGATGTTGATGTGAGTGTGATATTAATGTTTTAAATTTTCACATTTTTAAAACATATGAATTTTGCATTCTAGTTTTTGACGGGCTTACATTTGATGGATTATAGTCTGTTGTTGGGCATACATGACTGTACTCGTGCAGAACGTGAAAGAGAAGAGGCGATTGCTAGTGGTACTGGAGACGTTAATGCAGAAGAAGAAGATGAAGATGCTGAAGATAGCGAGGGTGCTGGGAATACAGTGACGTGGGCAAATACACCTCCAGATTCACCGCACAGTTTATTAGCACGTGACACAAGCCTCTGCCAGTATGATGTGGCAGCTATAATACCTGATCTCGATATCTATGCTATACCTAGTAGTGAAGGTAATTCTGAATTTAAGTTCTTGGTCGAATAAAGTTAATTGTTGATTAAAGTTTAATGGCTCAACCGCATTGGGTGTCTAATAAGACTCAAATATTTTAAATGAAATTAATTAATCTATTTATTGTTTATCTTTTAAGCAGGGCTTAGACTACTAAGGCCATTAGTTTATTATATTTGGTATGGAAATTGGTAGATTTTTAGTAGAGTGTGAAGTCTTATTGGGCTTATATTTTGAGGTGATCTTCCCTTCTAAAAGTGTAACTGGCAGTAACAGGATTCAAATCAGCAACTGTGCTTTTTACACAGTTACTTTATCTCACTCGTTAATGACATCCACTTAATAAACCTTAATTTTGTCTTTAGTAAATTTACTATTGTGTTAATAATAATATAAAGTTATCTCTAAGCTATATTTTAATATAAATATATTTTTTTAAATAGGTGCACCAGTACGAGAAATTTATTTCATTGCATTGATTGATGTACTTACACATTATGGTGTTAAAAAGCAAGCAGCTAAAGCAGCTAAAACATTGAAACATGGATCAAACGTGGATGGCATATCAACATGCGATCCAGAACAATATGGCAAACGTTTTATTGAGTTTTTATCAAAAGCCATTGAATAAAATATGATTTTATATTTCTTCCATTTTGAAAACAAACAATATATAGTGTGCTAAGTATTATAATTTTACGCTAGTTTGTCTTGTATACGGCAACGCTTGCTATAAACACTATATATTATTACAGATTTGAAATGAACATACTTTATTTTTTACATCTTTTTTAGAGTTTAATTAATTGCTATAATTTTGTTTTTATTTTATTATAACTTATTGTGTGGCCAAAAGTTAAATCACTATTATTTTATAGTTACCTTAAGAGTTAAGAAAAAATATCTTTGAAAAAAAAACAAATAGTGTTAGAATAGCACAATTTTTTAAATTAATTTCTTCGAAAAAACTTTTTTTTATTACACAAATATGTGCCCAAACAAAAAACTATATCTCATAAAATATACAAAAAATATTACACAAACATAAGTTAATATTTCTTTATTGCATCTTGTATATGTTGCTGTCTATGTGTCCCATCACAAAATGGTCGGTGAGAGGTTTGTTTACAATTACAAAGCCAATATTCTTTGGTTTCAGCAACTTGAACTCTAATTGGTTTCAATGTTATGCGAAGCTTTTGATTTTTATGTGTGCCATCACAAAATGGCTAAAAATTATAAAATAAAAATTATGATATTTTAATTTAAATAAATGTACAATGTTAGTAAATAAATTATTAAGTACCTGTTGTCTACTCATACCACATGAACACCAATGATACTTTTTGTCTTTCTCCAGAGTAACTTTAAACGGTCTTTTATCATAAATTACACCCAATTCCTTTTGTTGTGTTGCAGTATGAATGTTTTCTAATATGTTTTTAGGTAATATCTCATCTATTTTCTTAGAATAAACTCTCTAAAAAAACATTACTAGAATTAAAAAAATATATTATTGTGTTAAACCTTTATTAGGGTGATTTATACACTGTTGTTAAGATAACTTAATTTTATGTATAAGTAATTAATAATCAAAAAATCACATTATAAAATGGTATACATTTAATTTATAAATAGGTCTAGGTAAAAATTTCTATTTTTGATAAATGTATTTCTTAATATGTGATTATAATTTTAAATACTTTGGTTGTTTGTTTTTGATACGATTTATCAAACATTAAATTTTAATTTTAATATATTTAACCATGCAACAAACAACCAGAAACATCTAAGCAGTAATTATTGGTATAGTAAACATTTAATACATTTTGAAAATTTTTCATCACTAGTTTTTTTTTAATAATCATGTAAAATACAAAGAGGGCCATAAATGTAATCCCAAGTTACAGTTATCTTTATAATTGGCTTATAATAATGATATAATCATTGCTAAATGTGAAGTAGGAAAAACAAGTTTTCAAAAAAACCTAAAATCTTGATGTGCTAGTATGACCAAACAAGAGTTGCATGGATCAAAATTATCACCAATTAAAATATTAATTTGTAGAATTATGATTTTGATTAATTTTGGGGCTTGCAAAGCAATTTTACTAGTTAAGTAATTACATTTTAAAGTTAATGCCCAACACGTAGATTCAGTGTCCTGCCAACATTTTGTTTTACTTATAATATAACATTTACTAAAAATAGATTATAAATAAATATATTCTTAAATAACATCAATCTATTATCACTTTACAATGAGCATGTAGGCTGAAATAAATGTATATACATGCCTGATTAAAAAAAACTCATGGCAGCACTATTATTATATATTTTATATCAATATTTTAGCATGTTGGCTAATTACAGATCATTGTGAAGAGAATCATTGGTGATTACTCATTAGTGATATACCAGAAGGCACTACTTAAGAAACTAGGGTAAACTAATACTTATTTAGTTATATCACAATTATTGAATTGGGTGTTAATGCAGTACCTCAAATTTGAATGCCATAAGACCAGACAGGTCTAATAACAGATATAGAAATTAGGACTTTGAAATAGACATATTGACAAATTTTAGAAAAAGTCATTGGTATCCATAATATATTTAAGTATATTTTAATTTTAAATAAATAAAAGATTTTTTCAAGCATAAAATTGTTTGCAATTGATTATTACTGATGACTTCATTAGTCTTACTACCCTATGTAACATGTAGGGTAAATAATAACACCAGATTTAAATTTACGGTTTATTTATTTGAATTTAAGATGTCTTATTTTCTACTTTCATTATAGTAGATTTACAAAAAAAAGTTTTCAATTACTTTTCTTTATTTTTTCAAGCCAATTTTGTAATATGCCCAAACTGTTTTAGATAGTATAATTGGTAACACTTAAAAAAAACCCCCAAGTGCGCAATCAGTGTGAAATGAGGATAATATATAATTTAAAATAAGGTTTGTACTTAATCAAAGTAAAAATCACAAACATTTTTCAATTCTTACACAAAATAATATGTACCTATACTGCAGGGGTGAATTTATGGAAGGGAGGCTGAGAGGACTGCAATCCTTCTGAAATTTCACAAAAAACAAAGTGTAGGTATTGTCATTAAAAAAATAGTACTGTTTGATTTTGAACCTCAGCAGTCAACAGTTATTATCACTGATTAAATTGGGACAGAAAAATTTAATGAAATATTAATAGTTCTAGTAAAGATATTTCAATAACAGATAAAAATTATTTAAACAAGTATACCAATAGAGGAGTGAGCCGGGCATCTTCAACTCATTCTTTAGTATTTGTTTTGTAATAAATATATAATATTTATTACCTATATAATACACCATATTAAGAAGTTTTCCTTTTCTTTTATTTAATGTTTCGTGGTAATGTATATTTTAAAATTTCTATCAGCCCTCATCCCCCAAATAAATCCCTGGATATCCACCTGCTACACTGCCAAAATAAAAACAATTAGTTACCAAAATATTGCTTGACTAAATAATTGTTTGTTTTAAGCTAATTACTAGAGTAATTAATTTGTTAAACGAAGAGATAATTGTAATACAAGTAGGTAATAGGAAGAAGTAAATTGGTTATAAATAAAATAATATAATTATGTTTAATTAAAAAAAAAAATTATTATAATTTTATTTTGTAGACCTATAATGTTATGGAGCATAATGTATTAAATTATTATAAAGGTCAATACAGGTAAATCACATGTACATTAACTATTAAGTACTTTGAGTTTAAGGTGTATTTTTAAGCAAATGTTTCCAATTAAAAGTTAGTATGTAATTTTTGGAAGTTAAACGGCATTTTAATCGAGAAGTCACGATTTAATTACGTACAACACGTTGAACGTTCTCTGTGTTTGATGTTGATTTTAAAATGTATTAAAGTGAAAAAACTATCGATCATACAGGGTAGGTATTTAATATTTATCCGTGTCCGTACACGGAGTTTATTAGTGAAAACGTATGGATTTGAAGATCGTAGACGACAGCACAATAAATACGAACGATACGCGGACGACGTCCGTACGACTGTCTGCGTAAGGTTTTTTTTTTTTTACTTAAAACGTTGTACTCACATAGTTCATAAATGGTCTTATGCCGAATACCAACTTGTTGACAGCGGACAACATGTTAAAACGGCAGTGGGATTATTCGTGTATCGTACACGAACCGCGACGGACGGACAGGAACGATAATTCGCTCGCCGTACGAATCAATGAAGAAAAAAAGAATAAAAAAAATCGACAGCCGGCGTGAGAACGGTAGACTATAAGAAATCAAGAACGATTATCATTAAACCGGACGAATAGCAGCTGATAACGATGATAACGGACTGGAACGCACGGACGTAGGTGTAAGGTTATGCGGGCCGCTACCATCGTAGTGATAACGAACGACGGCGTCGACCGGGATGAACCTAGCGACGGCCGCTGTCGACTATTATAGATGAGCAAAAAATATTTGAACATCGATATTTCGATATATCGATACATCGACATTTTAAACATCGATAGTGCCGATTATCGGATAATCAAGGAATACATCGATGTTTTAACATAATTTTTCAGGCTTTATATAGTTTATATTTATGAAAAAAAATACACAAGTGACACAATTAAATTATAATTTAAAGGCATAGGTATGATAAATTGTATTTTAATTAATAAAAATGAATTGAACAATAAATAAATATTTAATAATAATGAAAATAATAATTTATTTAAATGTTTACATGTTAAACAATTTCTTTGTTTATTTTTCGAAATTCCCCTAAAAAGTACCAACTAGATGAATTTGCCCATCGGCAAAAAAGCATGCATCGGAGAACTTCAGGTCGAAATTGTGTACACAGAGACACAGAAAAAAAAATTTAAAACAACATGCAGCACGATAAAACCAATAAATTCATCGTTTCAGTCAAAATCTAAAAATACAAACATCGAAATGAAACCTCGATGTTTTCCTCGATACATCGGATACTAAACATCGATGGTAAAACGTCAATGCATTTACCGGAAACATCGATGTTTCTCGCGCGCCTCTACAGTGTTGACGATCGTGTCTCCGCTAGAGCCCGGAACGGTATCGAGTCAGTGACCTCGTTCCTTCTCCCGTCTTGTCGACCAGACGCAGCAGTCTTCGTGCGAACATCTGTTTTATTGAGTCCGTCCGCGCAGCGATGAGCTGTACTTTTCGCTGAAGATATATTTTTTTTTTTTCATCACTTTTCCCTGTCCCGTTCGTCGGTTCTTTATTAACAGATAATACGCACTCACGAATTCGTAAACAGTGCATCATCACACGAACTGCGCCACCGCGCTTGGTCTGACTTGGGCCGCGTCCTATTTGCGCGCACCGATCGACCTTACCGCACACATTTGTTCCCCGACGTTCTCGCCACTGCTTTGTTGTCCGCCGTCGATGTAAGAACGTAATAGTCACAACAATAGGAAGTCGACAAAGGGATCAGCCATGAGTGACCTAACCCCCGAAGAGGTAAGAATCATTTCTACGGTTTTGTCGCGGTCGTTCGTGCTCTACGATAATACGGTACGGGCCCGGATATTTTGGTTTGTCTTCTTCGGCTTGTCGCCAAACGGTCTTCGTGGTGCACCGGCACCTACGACGTTCCCTTGCGATCGATTCGAACTGTACTCATCTTGTTCGATTCTTCGCATCGTGTGCCTATTAAAATCTACCATAATATTATTGTGGTGATAACCATCCAATAATGTCCGTTTATAATTATTTCAATATTTTCAGATAATAAACAAAACAGTTGAATAGCAATGACAGAGTTGTGTTTACATGTAAATAAAAGTTTATCGTACGATATCAAAAAGTACTTAATAGTGATTGATGATTATTATTTTCTTTGTCTCAGGCTTGCAACTTTTTTTTTTAATTAATTTCAAATACGGGCTTACGTTTGTTTGTTATTTTTTTTTTGTTAATTAAAAACACTTAAGTTATTAACTTTAAACTTTTGAAACAATGTTAAATGCAAATAATTATCCCCACAAAAATGTTTACTATGATGATTTATTTTTTACAGTGTCCGAGAAATTTTTATTGTAGGTAGTTACTGTTAAAAAATAAATAAATTATTAAGTAGGTAAGTATAAGAAATTAATTAAAAATCAAGGCAAGAGTTATATATACAATTGCTCTCTCTATTCTGTTCGGTTTGAATCTGTATATATTACATAATATATTAACTATCACATATTATTTTATAATTTAGTACTGATCAAACTATTATTTAGGAGAAAGAAAAAAGTATATACTTGTGGGCTTAACATAAACATGCTATTACATATTTTTTTAAATTTCATTATTAATAAGAAAAATATCAATGTTTGTTATAGATTAGAAGACGTCGTTTAGCACGTTTAGCTGCTGTAAGTACAACAAGAGTTCCTCCAGTGCCACCACCTCCTCCAATAGTGTCCGAAGTTATTTCTCTATGTAATAAAAATTATATTTTATTAATTATTTTATTTGTAAAATTAATAATTCATTTTATTTGATACAGTACCCTCCAGAATCTCATTTGTTTCTCAGCCAAACGAATCAACTCAGCCAAAAGAATTGTCAATGGAAGTCGATGATAACAATGCTGATGTCGAGTCTATAAAACAAATTGTTTCTCCGATAAAACCACCAGGGCCCTCTGCAATTATTGCTTCAGAAGAAGATTCAGGCTTTGAAAATATGGACGTTGATGAGCCTAAGGATTGTAATTTTCAAGAAAGTATAAGAAGAAAAAGACCATTGGAAATCGTAAGTTTTATTTACTAAGAAAATAATATAATTTTTATAATTTTGTATGTATTTTAGAGTACCCCCAAAGAAGATATAACCTTTGTTTTGGCCCAAAAAGTATTAGGTATAACTTTAAACTCATCAAATAGTGAATGTTTATTTTTGCCAGACACTGCTGTCGCTATGAAGGATAAAGATTGGAGCCACAATAATCTTGTAATGGTAGTAAGTATGATAATTCATGTTTAATTAATAATTTCAAATTTTTTAAGAGAATATTTTCTTTTATGGAGAACTGAAATAAAATTGTATTGTTAATATAATTTGGTATACTGTAGAAATTGTTTATATAGCACCATTTTACATGTCATATCTGTTAACAGTTAATACAACCTAAATCTTGTGTTCCTAATATTACGTTAGCCCTGTTATTAACATCAGTTTGTACAATGTTTTGTATAAAAATACTATTTTTACTGGTCTCTTGGTTTTTATAAACTGTTTCTACTGTAAATATATATTAAATTGTTGTTGTCTATTACTTTCTACTACCTATTATTGTTGTAATATTTTTTAGGATATTGTAAGTATGTGTATTCAAGAAGCTTTAAGTATAGTTATGAGAAAGTATAAACTTTCTGAGGAATTACTTAATACTGAAAAAACACCTACTTCAGCAGGGTTAAAATATTTGTTTGATACCCTTGTTCGTATTGACGTTGAAGAAAGCCAACGTCCTAAAATGACACAACTAATAGTAATGATTGATTGATTCATAACAATTCTTATTTTTAATGATTTTAAAATAACAATTTTAGAGGAGTACTTTTGTTGAAATTGAAGCACTGTTACATGACATACGTTCACAATGTATGGATCATTCAGTCACACTACTTACTCATGTATGGATTTCGGATGAAAGAGAGAGTACTCGAATTTTATCACCATTACATTCTCCTCTTACCGAATTCTTAATACAGGGTACAATTCCCAGGGGTTTCATGAATAAATTGTTTAATTCGATGTCTTTAAAAACTCCGGTGCTTGAAAAAGTAAGTGTACAATACTTAAATTATTTTTTTATTTAATTAATTTATATCCTTTTTTAGATTTTTAGGCCATTATTGCAGCATCTATACTGTAAGATGCAAAATGCTAGTTTTGTAGGATCTACACATCGTAGACCTATTGAAGTACTTAACGAACTGACTTCTTTAAGTTGTTATGGGTCCAAAAATTATCTGCCAATTTGTTCATTTATAATAAAATTGGTAAGTCTTTGTTTAAAAGTTATAAATTAATTAATTTTAGAAAATTCATCTTTATATTTTCAGACTCAATTTTTGCCAAAAAGAGTAACTCTAAATGGTGGTCGTGAACTGTCTTATACATCATATTTAGGACCGTTTCTGTCAGTTTCATTATTTGCTGAAGACGATCCTAAAGTAATTGATAAATTATTGAACTTTAATACATTATCGGACAAAACTGGGTTAGTTGGAACTCTAAGACAAGAAATGCAAACTACCCGAGTAAGTACTAAACATTATAAATTATAATTAAATTACATTTTATTTTCTTCTTTAATTTATTTTTGGGTTTAGTGTATTATACTTGGTCATAATGTTATCTAATTTCTTATACCATTTTTATTATATATTCTGAAGTGGTACTTTAAAAATTTGTTTTAAAATTTTAAATCCTAAAAATTTGTTATTCTTTATCTTAAAATGTAATTATTATGATATAATTTTTCCGTACTTTTATTCACATTTGCTGTGCCTATTAGCTATAACCCGGCATATCTCAATCTTAAAGTCGCTACCCGATCTTAGCTCATGAATGGATCACCAACAAATTAAATTATTAATATAATATTGTTGTTTAGACCAGCGGTTCCCAATTTTTTTTTCGCCACGGATCCCTAATTGATTAAACTTTTCCTAGCGGAACCCTAGTTGGTCTAAAATAAAATTATTACACTATAGTGTTTATATTTTTATGTTTGGTTTGAAAAGAAATAATAAATATAAATGAAAAACAATTATTTTTTTTATTAAAAAACATTTACTCCACAAAGAAATACAATGTAACTAAGTAACTATTTTTATCAATTTAATGAGAAGAATGATATTTTTTCACATATTTTCTTAAAATATCATTAAAATTAGGCGTAATATCTGACGATTGAATTCGAAGATCTGGAGCTGCATCCAGTCTATTCCTGTACTTGCTTTTGGTGTAGGCCTAAGCTGAAAAACCAGTCTCGCATCGGTAAGTCGTCACAAACGGAAGCAGAACTGTAATAGCCTTCTCAACAATTGTAGGGTATTCATCTTCAAGTCCAATCCAAAAATCATTTAGATCGAAATCTTCTGTTTCAAATTTTTGTTTAAGAGTAGATGAACATTTAATATCAATCAAATTCTCATATTCTGACACAGTTAGCATTGATGGTTTGGTATGATTTGCGAATTGATTCTGCAACCAGTTCATGTCCTGTTACTTCCCCGGAAAATACTCTTTCAAGGATTTTTTAAGGCTTATCAAATACTCATGTATATATTTTCCCACATCTGAAGTTACTTGCAGCTCATTTTCTTTCAGAAAGTCATGTAAAATAGTAAAACATTTGTAATTATGTTGATCAACACATTCGATCCAAAAGCCAAGTTTGTTTTCAAGTGAAGACATTTTGTCATTGACTGTACATTTTGTTGTGGTCCTTCCCTTTAGGCTTTGCAGATTACGTTGAGTTTATTGAATATAAGCCAAATAAGCCAACTTCATTAACCATTGCTCATCGTGCAATAGTTCAACAAGCGCACTAACAGATGCAGAAATGGGTTGTTTGGTGAAGAATATCTTAAGCTCGTTGCGCAATTCAAAAAGCCTTAATAAAGCTCTTCCTCTTGAGAGCTATCTCACTTGCGTGTGAAGAAAAAGAGATTGATGCTTACTTCCTATATCTTCGCACACTTTTTTAAAAAGCCTCGACTAGAGTGGACGTGATTTAACGTAGTTCACAATTTGTACGGCTTGATCGAGAACTGTCTTAAGATCATCAATCAGATATGACGTTGTTGGAACACTGAACTGCTGTAACTTTCTTCGCTGCATCTTCACCGAGTATGCAGCTGACAATTTCTGTCATACATGGTTTTATTAAATCCTCTGCAATTATGTGTGCTTTACCAGCACGAGCGATTCTGTAACTTGGCAAGAATGATGTTTCTGTTGCGTTTTCATTATCTGTTATTCAGATACACCAGTTTTTTGTGCTTCTTTGTGTCTTTCAAAAAAGCTTAAGCTTTTATCTTTTAGTTGCGGGTGGTTGGTGTCAAGATGTCGTTTTAGCTTTGCCGGTGCCAATGAACTATTACACATTATTTTTTTGCAAATAACGCATTGTCCATCCGGATTTTCAGCCATTCCGACAGGAAAAAATCCAAAGGACAAGTACGATTCGTCATATTTTCTGTGCATCTAGCATTCTATCCTATAGGACCTATAGGTTAGCTCGCGAACAACGGCGGCGCTGTTGTTATTCTTTTCTACAAAAGTTTTATTTATTTTTAGGACGGAACGCGGAACCCTTGTGTTCCCAGGGTTCCCCAGACCACCATTCGGGAATCCCTGGTTTAGACTACTTCTATGAAATAGTTTTAAAAAAAATTAAGGAAATATATTTTGTTAATTAATAATTATTAATCTTAACTTGACCGATAAGTATAAATTCAGCATTTTGGTATTTTTGAACTATAAATTTTCTGTATTGGTTGACATTTATTTGACGGTTACATTTGATAACTTGTTAATGAAAAATTAACCTGCAATTTTCTTGTTATTAATTATCAGTATTGTGAACTTCTCTAAGTACTAAATATTAAATATTATTATTAAGGTAAAATAAAATAGTTTATTTTTAAATTAAATGTACTTAATATTATTACCTTTTATCAATATAAGTAATATAATTATAATATTACTTTATCAATCAATGAAGAGTAATAGTTTCTTTTAGTTATGATAATTGAAAAAATGTAGGAAAATACTGTGCACATTAAACATTATTTTCTAAAATGCCTCATAGAAAATTGAATGAATAACTTTTAGATAGTTTATCCTCTAAGAATCACTGTTATAGCCAATAAGCTAACATTTTTACAGTATACCCATGTGTTATTCTAGTGGTGCATCTTGGCTATAACTGATGTTTGGTCTGTTGCAATATATTGCTTTAAAATCTTGTGATATTACAGTACAATTTTCTTTTACACACGAATAAAAATTGAAAAGGGTTGTCCATTTGCAAATTATTTTCAGTTATATTATGCATTAAACATGTAGCTGTTAAATATTAGATGATGCAGAAAATGCGTTCTTGTAAAAATATTTAATAAAAATTAGTGTACCAGTCTTATTTTTTTGGAAAAAAAGATTTTGCATCACTTAATGAATTTTTTTAAATAAAAATATGTATAAGATATATTAATTGTATTAATTTTGTTAACACTAGTTTATCATTTAAAATTGTTTTTAGATCGAATTGAGCAAAATCATGTATAATTTAGTAGTAAATTCAAGTTCACGGGATATGACCTTGATTTATATTACTAAAATGTTAGTATGTAATGATATGCGCTGTAAAATGCGTGTAGATGAGCGAACAATTGCTGGTGATGGCTTCATGTTAAATCTGCTTACTACTTTACAACATCTTTCAGTGAAGGTAATTGGTTGAGTGATGTATGACTAAACCTGTTATCAATTTATAAGAAATTTTAATTTTTAGATTAAAATGGAAAAAGTGGATCCAATGTACATTTTTAATTCTAAAGATTCTTTAATTGATATTAAATCTGATACAAGACTGAAATTTTCATATCAAGAAGCTACAGATTGGCTTGCAGTCGCTGGTATGTTTTTATCATGTTTTATCTACATTTTTGTTCACATGTAGTTGTGTAGATCTGAAGCATATCTTAAAATGCATATCTCTATCTAAAAATAACGTATCAACCTCGGTTGTTCACAGTTACAAGGCAAAAGGACATGGATAATAATAATAATTGTAACTTAACACTTGAGCATAAACAAAATTACGTTTATATAATTATAATGTATTATAATGTATAATATATAATTATATGTAATAAATAATAATTTTTAACTTAAAACAATTTTATTAGTTACTGTAGGATAGCTATATAAAAAAAAAATATAAAATTTTTTTTTTCTTATTATTCTAGTATCCAACTTTATACTTTGTAAAAAAATATATATTATTATATTTGTAAAATATGTAATACATTAAAGTTTAACTAAGAAGTTAATTGTTCATTAAATGTTGTTTTCCCAATTTACAGTTAGTAAATGTTTGGTATGTCTTTTGTCACAGATTTTATCATTGATTTTGTTTATTATTTGTTCACAAATTCTTTTTACCTTCATTTTATTTTTCTAACTATACGATTCAGTCTTCTACCTCTCGCTCGCACACACCAGCAGCACTCATGTTATCCTTAATTCTCTTCAACCATATCTTCCCTTGGTCTCATTGACTTTCTTAATTTTATTATTTATCTTAATAATAATTATTATTATTACTATTATTGAATTATTATCATGTTTAAACTTATATTGTATCTAAATTTGTATTGTCCTGTGTTAAACTGTTGTAAAGGGCTTCGCCCGTAAATAAAATAAATAAATTTGTTTTATGCCATCTCTGTCTGCCTCTACTTCTTCTCTTCTCAAACCCCTCTGAATTATTTCAACGTATACTCTCATATTTTCATGATGTATATCTCTCCTTAACTCCTTATTATTTATTAATTTCGTTGTATATATTGACTATTAATCCTTCTTATTAGCTTATTACCTACCTCATTCATCTATACTATATTCACTGTCCAATATTTTGATTCGTACAATTTTGACAGTTTTTATACTCGTGTACAAAATCTACCTTTCAATTACTCCATTACATGCATTCACACTTTGCCCTCTTCATCTGATCCTCTTCTAACCCATCATTTCTTTGTACAGCTGATCCTAGGTACTTTAACCTATAAACCTCGTCATTAATCATCTTCATAACATGTCTTGTCTCATCAATTCCTTGGCCACTTCTTCCAAAATCATGCACCATTATCCCTGTTTTACTCCTACTAGTCCTAAATATTTTTTCTTCGAGTGCTGCTCTTCACTCTTTAAGTCTCTTATCTTCTTTCAGACTTTCTACCACTAAAAGTTCATCATCTGCGAACATCATACACCGTGGTAACTCACCCTATATGTTGTTCATAATGTCATCCATTACTAAGAAATACAGGATAGGGTTTATTGCCAAACCTTTATGTTCCCTTATTCTAACAATAAAGTTATCTGTTACTCCATATAAGCTCTTGACTCTTGTCCTTGTCAATATATCCTTTATTATTTCTATCATACTGAGAACTGGTACTTCTTTTTTCCTTTATAGCCACCTTTCTTTTTGAATTTGATCATATGTTTAAATTTTCTAACAATATCCACATCTTTTGGTACTCAATGTGGTCCTAACATTTTCTTTTTTTTATCTTAACTACACTCTACACCTCTTCATCTCTAATTGAATCCATCATACCTAAGTTATAGATTACTTGATTTATTTTCTCCCTTTATAGTTTTTATTAAAATTTTATTTCCAACAAACTTTCAAAATCTCAAGAAAGTTTTTCTCTTATCTTAGTCATCTTATGTTTTTATTATTTGATATTCGGCCTCACGTACAACTATTTCCATAACTTTTTGCTTCCCAATTTAATCTTTTGTATATAATATTAAATATTTTGTTTTCTTTGTACTTAATATGTTTATAATTTATAATAAAAGTTATAAATATACCTATTTATTTAGCATATAATTAAACTAAATAAATTTATAAGTCATTATCTTGTTAAAATATCTATTTATTTTTTAAGGAAATACTTTTAGCGAAGCTAAATTTTCTACACGTTGCTGGTTTTTAACATTATATTGTCATCACATAGCTTTAATACCAGCTTTCACTAAACATACTAGAAGACATAGAACTGTCAGAGATCTCCAGAAATTGGTAAGTTGTATTTGTTTATTTTTTTTTAACTATTAAACAACATAGCTGTATTGTTCATTTACTTTAAACTGTATTATAGATTGAAGAAATTTCAAATTCCGAATCTGAGTGGAAAGTTAATCCTGGATTGGCTCTAAGAAATAAAGAATTATTGAGGAAATGGAAAACACAGCTAAGGGTAAACTTTAATTTTTATTTAGTGATTTTCTAATATACAAAACATAATGTACAAAATTATTTATGTTTTAAATAAAAATTTATTAATAGAAACTAGTGAAAAGCAAATCCTGTGGAGATCTAGTGTTATATGATTCATATCTTATTAACCGTTGCATTGTATTTTATTCTACGGTTGCGGAGCTTATGATAACTCTTCTTCAAGGTACTCCATACATACCAAATGCTACTATAATATTCCCTACTGAAGTTCCAGATATATTAGCTGCTATTCCAGAATGGTTTGTTGAAGATATTGCAGATTTCCTATTATTCATTTTGCAGTAAGTTTTTCTGTTTAGATAATTTTGAATCTTAATTGCATAGAATTGTTTTTAGATATGCTCCCAAGGCTATAGAGTTCAAGCTTTTCGATACACTATTGACATGGATCCTTGTTTGTATTTGTTCTCCAGCTGCTTTTAAAAATCCTTATCTCATAGCAAAACTTATTGAAGTTTTATTTGTATTGAATCCAAGTATTCAGCCGAAGACTGAATTATTGAATAGTATGATGATGAGTCACCCACTTTCAAACACACACCTTCCTTCTGCTCTTATGAAATTTTACACAGGTATAGTAATGACTTATTTAATAATTATAATGTTCACAAAATTATTTTTGTTATATAGTTATTGAATCTACTGGAGCTACATCTGAGTTTTATGATAAATTTACTATTCGCTACCATATCAGTTTAATTTTAAAATGTATGTGGGAAAGTCCTATGCACAGATCTGCAGTTATTGCTGAATCCAAGTAAAATATTTTAAAAGTTTAAAATACTTTGCTAAGTGCTATTTATTTGTATATCTTATTTCAGAACTGGTATACAATTTGTTAAGTTTGTGAATATGTTGATAAATGACACAACATTTTTGTTGGATGAGAGCTTGGAGTCACTGAAGCGTATCCATGAAATACAAGAACAAATGGCAGATACTACTGCTTGGAATAACCTGAGTAGCGAAGTTCAGCTATCTCGAACAAGACAGCTTTCTGCTGATGAACGACAATGCCGGTTTTTAAAAATTGATTTATTAACACCATTCATGATCATTAACACTATTATGTTTTTTTTAGTTCATATTTAACATTAGCCCAAGAAACAGTAGATATGTTTCATTATCTTACAAAGGATATAAAAGAGCCATTTATGCGACCTGAATTAGTAAATCGGCTTACAGCTATGTTGAATTTCAATTTACAACAATTGTGTGGTCCAAAATGTAAAAATTTAAAAGTCAAAACACCAGAAAATTATGGTTGGGATCCTAGACGTTTGCTTAAGCAGTTGATTGATATTTATTTACACTTGGATTCTGATCAGTTTGCTGCCGCTATAGCAGCTGATGAAGTAATTTTTCAAAGAAATTTATTGTTTAAATCACTGTTTTATTAATTTTTTTAAAAATGTTAAGCGATCATTCCGAATGGAATTATTTGATGATGCCGCTAACCGAATGATGCGAGTGTTGAATTCATCAAAAATAGAAGTAATGCAATTTCAAGGTTTAGCTAGCAAGGCAAATGAAGTGTCTATTCAAAATATTAAAAAAGAAGTTGATTTCAATGATGCGCCCGAAGAATTCAGAGGTTTTATACAATTTATATTGTTTATCTTCTTAATATTAATAAGCATTGTAAAATCATAGATCCGTTGATGGATACATTGATGGATGATCCAGTTACTTTACCCAGTAGTGGAAAAATTATGGATCGACAAGTTATTGTACGTCATTTATTAAATTCACAAACTGATCCGTTTAACCGTCAAATTTTAAATGAAGACGAGTTAACTCCAGGTACAGTTTTATTGGAATAATTAAATAGTTAATACATTTTTTACTATTAACCGAAAGAATAAAATGTTTAATGCTGATCTGTCCATCCTCCTTTGCTCAGAATCATTTTTTTAAAGCACAATTCACCCAGATCAGTTTCCTGGTCCTGTTTCTCTCACAAACCCTGTATCTTGCCATTTTTACAGTTCAGTTTTATTAAAAGTGAATAGCTAAATAACCGGCTGATCACCAATCCGAGTACTAGCGACTGGAGAAGTGGCCAGAAATCGGATGGCTAGCAAATAATTAAGTAACCTGCTCTACTATCTCTAATCAATAGTTAAATATTATTGTATGGATGGGCTTTGAGCCAAATTAATTATTAATTAATGTAGGTATCTAATTAATGATTATGGATTTAATTTGGCATCAGTACAACAAAGTTCCTTTAAAGTTAATCGGACTATAAATGTGGCATAGCTTTGATATAAGTTCTACCAAAAAGTTAAATATATGATAATTAGGTACTTTCAATATTTTCTTGAATTAAAAATTCTATTCTTATTAAACTGTTTAGATTGAATAAAATTAATATTGAAGATAAACTTAAACATTTAAATAGCTATGTGTATCAAGATTAATGTTAATAAAAAAGAATGGTAAATTAATGATTCTTACCCTTTTTCCTAGTAGAATTTAGTTATAATGTTATGTTTATAAATACAATCATTTTATTAGGTATTTGGCATTAATTTCTTTGAAAAATGTTCTTTTATTTCCTTTAAACTTATTGTTGGTTATAAAAATGTATTGAACCAGTTTTAATTTGTTAGTATCTTATTCATTTTTAATACTAAAAATTGATTTATTTATAGCTACGGAACTGAAAGAAAAAATAAAACAATGGAAGATTGACAAGCTGAAAAAACTGTCTGAAAAGCCTAAATAATCATAAGGAGTGAGCACTTTACTATAATAATAGAAAAAACTAATTGTAAACTTAAAGTTCACTTTTAAGTATTTACCTCGAGTTATAATTATACGATTATTTTATGTGATAAAAAGAAATGTGTTCCAATCACTGAAAAAAGACTAAGAAAATCCTACAATAAAATTCATTTGTGGATGTACGATGAATATTATTTGTACTATAAAATATAAATATATTATACAATATGTGTTAATTTATCGAATATTAATTTGGTAGATCTAAGATTGTATTTAAGAAAAGAATGTTGATGTTTAAAGGTAAACACAAGTCTAAATACATTTATCTGTTTGTTTATTATAGTTTTTAAAAAAATGTATTGACATTTTCTTTTCCCTTATAATATTAATAAAAAAAAAATTGTACAAAATTTTCAGACGTACGTAAACATTATTGTTTAAAACATAATATATATTGTAAATAAATTAAGAATATAAACTATGATAAAATGTTTTTTCATTATTACATATTATTATTATTATTATTATACTTACATTATTATACACTAAAGAAAATATTCCACTACAATTTTAAATTGACTATAGATGACTAGTTCTTACGACTAAACCGTTATTGATAATGAATACAATTTATGTATTAATATTTCATTTTATAAAATATGCAAGAATATAATATTCTAATATGATACATTTGTTGTTTGTATAGAACAGTTTGTTTTCAAGTTGGCAGTCTTAAATTCAACACTAAAATTACATCAATGTTATTTATGTATATAGGTATTGTTACAGTAATATTTTATACACGTTGTGATATGTTATTTTCAGTAAAATCGAATGTACAGTGTAAATTCAATAGTATTGCTGTTTCTTCCCACTTGTGCACTCTGTCGCGTTTCGAATACATTTCACATTAAATCGAACACGTTTCGTGGACCATGGCCGCCGAGAAACGTTCGCAGTGTCTCTATGGTCAGGTCGCACCACTGCGATTCGCGTTCAGGCCACGTTGCTCTCTTGCGGTTGTTCAGGTACCGGCGGTATATCGGATTTGACCTGTGTCGAGAAATGAAAAAAAAAAAGAAATATTAATCCAACGTTCGAGGGGGCACGCAACGACAGCAGCGGTAGGTACGTGGTAGCCAATCGAATCTGTTACAGCCGCAGACCGGGACACAACGGCTAGTGCTCGCTAAACTGTTATAGAACGCTGACCAGCATAGCCTGTTTCAATATCTGCGGTTTAATACGGGGTGCATATTTTTGCAGGTTTTTAGAAATGTTGGCATTATGAATAATTCGTCCCGGCACGTTAAGGTACCAGTGGTACGGTATATACTATAGAAACCTCTCGGGTGGTTTAAATTAAAATCGTAGAAAAATGTTTACGGGACTACCCCACCTCCCCCCCCATGGAGAAATCGTTTGTATGAAAAACAAATATTAATTTGACGAATCACCGCGTTATCGGAAGAAACGTTTTTTTCAAACAAATAGTTTTTTTGAGACGTTATTAGTGCAGGTACCCGTATCTGAGAGCCTATGGTCATAGTACCTACCGCGCGTATTTCATCGGTTTTCTCATTCGGTGCTATCAGTAAAATCCCGAGCCTAGGCGTAATAGAGAAATGAACAGAAACGTACGGTTTTCGTACATCTCTTTTTTTTTTTTTTTACAATTTCGCGCCGAGCAGATCAACCGACTACCTCCTACCCGTCGTGCTACCGCTCGTTGCTTTCAACCGTCGTACGAAACACGTGCAACATCGAACGATTCGCGGCCAGTGGTTCCGGTGCGTTGCTGTTAGCTTTAACGTGCGAGCAAACCGACGAGCGAACACGCGAAGGGAAGGACGGTATTCGCTGGTCCGGTTCCCTTGTGAAACTTTCAAGCGAGTCGTGAGTACGGCACGTGATAATACGCGGTGCGCTCGAGAAGAACCCACGATGGCCGCGGAGGAGCCTGTCGACAAGACACTGTTGGTCCCTCGAAGTTTCGCGGCTGCAGGTCGGTAGTCGTTCACGCTAGAGCTAACGGCACTGCGGCATCGATTGAACCGTTGTGCTGAACTGGGAATTCGCGAGACACGGTGACGTGTAACGTGGCTGGCACCAGGGCCGTATTTGAGGGGGGGGGGCAAGTGTCGCTTGTTGCCCGGGGTGGAAAGTTCTTTAGCTTATTAGGGGGGGGGGCGGCAATTTTATATTGAAAATAGATATTATGGCGTATCTAATAACAGAAAAAAAAAAAAATGTTTTTATGTATACTTCAGTCTCCAATACATTTATTGGAAAAACTGTTTTGATAATTATTTTTTTTGGGGTACGGGAGGGCGGCTAAAATATGTTAAAATGTAAAATGTCCAAATACGGCCCTGGCTGCCACGGCGTTGTTTACCTTCAAGTCGCCGTCCAAGAAGAACCCGATCTGATGGTATTCCTTGCCGGAACGCGGCCTCAGCGTGGTCTTGGCCGGTCGACCGCCGAACCTGCGAAATCGAACGGGGAAAATCAAAAACCAAATCAAACCGATGCGAAAGCCGCAGCTGTGGTTACACGCACCTCTGGTTCTCGTTGTTGGTGTCCGAAGAACTGTGCGACGACAGCGACAACGTCTCGATGTAATCGCTCATGTCCGACGTGTAACTGCTCGTGCTCTGCGAGTCCAAGAACGGCACGCCCGTGTTCCCTTCCGCGTGCACGTTAAACCCTGGAATCCCGACAACGTTCGAGGTTAGTACGAGTGACAGCGGGCGACACGGTCGCGTGATTCGGACATAATATTATTTAACGTCAAGGGTAGCAAAAGTTGCCCAGGACGTTCAGCGCGTCCCACACCGGACGCCCCCAAGTCACAAACGTTGTAAAAACGATCATTTTATTAGAAATGATGAATTTTAATGGCTTTTATAGTTAGAAAAGCTTCAAACTTCCCATTACATGGAGCCCTATCACTTAAGAAATACAAAATTTTAAAACTGTAACCATTGGACATTTCAAGCGTTGCATATTCATACTTTTGCTACCCTCTAACGAAACCACTACTCCCGGAGAAATATTTCCAACACGTTTGTGTAAATTACTGACAGCGGTATGTAATAGTCTTACATTTGAATTTCAATCCGATGGACGATGTGTAACATTTTTAAAAACCATGTATACTAATAACCAGGGTTCGGGACTTCAAGCATTTGCTTATTTTTTTGGCTCGACATAAAATCTAGCTGAGTGCTATGGAAACTCATGTCGTGTTACAAAGATCTCAAAATTATAAAATTTGAAAGTTCTCTTTTTAGCTTTTTCCTAGTTATTCTGATTATATTTGCATAACTATGATACAGGCCGCTGACGAAAATCTAGAATTTTCAGTTATTTTCTATTGTTTTTTGTGGTTTATTCATGAACCTCGTTTATTTATCATTTTAATCTTCCGGACTTCGATTGAAATTATTTGCCGACCCCGGATAGAAGTTAAGGTGTTCTTAAAAACGCCAAAACATTTTTGATTTTTTTAAAGCTGATTTTTTTTTTTAATTATTTTTATATAAAATTTTTAGTTTTTCTTTTGTTTTTGTTTGCTTATTTTAATATTTTTAAGTACATATTCGAGTGCTTATAATGAAGTATTTAAGCGCTTATTTTGATCATTATAAGTGCTATAAGTCCTAAATCCTGATAATAACAATTATTGTCAAACGTTGAACAATTTTATTATAAAATATCTTCCCGGAACAATTTAAGCGCAAACAATGAATCAAACAACATCATGACTAATGCAACCTTTGATTTGTACTCGCAATCGTAACTGCGGCCGATACCGGTAGGCTTATGAAATCGAGTGAACGTCGAATAAGCAGCGGAATGTTCAAAACATTGTTGTGGAGATGAATAATATTTTATTTTTTCACAATCGACTGCAATTTTTCGATAAACTAGGTATCTGTTTTATTTATTTTATAGATTGTAAAAATGTTGATAATTTATATTATATTCTACAGTTCGATATGTTGAACTATTGCAATAAGAAAGGTCAATAAACATTCGAAAGTAATTGCAACTTAACGTCAATATATAACTCTGTTCCTATACTGTTCTTATGCTAAAGTTGTCTTTGAAAGTTTTATTTCTAAATACTTAACTTAAGACACCTGACTTAAGGTGCTCATATTCATAGTAATTTTTACTAGCAAAATATTGAGTAAAACTAGTTGTTTCAATTGACAATTGCTTACATTGCGACGGTGATCATATTATTATAAGTCTGACTTTACTATTATTATTATTATTACAACCCTATAATACGATTATTGAATGGAATCCGATTGCAATAATATTATTTAGTGGCATGGAAATATCATTATTTTGGATTTTGATGGAACGGATTCAATTTTATTCTATATTTCTTTTGATGTATTATTTTATTTGTGCGTATTATTATTTTACTTTAGGGGTTAGTTGATATTGGATTGATGAAATTGGATTGTACAGTTAGATTCGAAAAATCATATTTGTAACTAGACACTTAATTACAAACATATTATATTGTTTGATTATGAAGTATATTTTATATTTGTTATGTGTATCGATCACATAATATTATGGTTGGAGTTCAGCATATCAGGATTTTATGTTAAACAGAGGCATTGTAAGCGAGTTTTTAGCTGTTGGGACGTTTTAATACGTAAAACATAGAGCAGATAAGTATTGATAACTACACTACCTAATAAAATGAAAAATGTTGAGTGAACGTTATATTAAAACGATTGCGTTTACTCAACAATGTCAATTACTTTTTGTAAAATAATATAATTAGGCGCAAGGTACGATGCAGTCGCTGATCAATGGTGAGGTTAAGCACTGCCCGGCGTCGCTAGCTTCCGGATGGGCTTTTAGCGATCAAGCCGTGCGCCATATACACATACGTGTTTCAAAAAATAGGAAGCTACCGTTTAGGCCATAGTTGTCGAAGGCGATAAAAAAAAACTAGCTTACCTAAATACAATTCAGTTTAAGCCTCTTGAACTAAGATTATGATAGGGAATATTAGATAACACGCTAAATAGTATTAGAAAAAAAAATAAGAATATTGCACGCGACTCGGGTGTAAGGTAATGAATTAATTATACGAACGGTAAGAAAAATGAACAAGATAATTAATGGCTTTGGCCGTGGAAGTATTTCCGCAAGTTTTTGTTCGGTACGCCCGCGCGACGACGATAAGGCACATTGAGATGCAGGCGACGCAGCGCAGCATAGTTTTCTGTAATCTATTAGTTAGGACTAACTCGCGCATTTTGGGAAGCAGGTCAGGGCAGAGCAGTACTGTGTCCAGTGGCGTAGCAAGGGTATGGCGAACTGTGCCTACGCCAGGGGCGCAAATTTGTGCTTTAAAATTGTTACTTATTTTTATCGATGAATTCACTAGCATTAAAGCAAGAAAAGAAAATTTTTAAAGTTTGAAATTTACATTGTAACAAAAACTGATAGTATAATAATTTTGTATTGCCTAATTATATACATAAAAAATATCATTCCGTATTTTCGTCAATTTTCTAATCGCTAAAAAAGCGCATTTTCCTAGGTTTTCCAGGGGCGCGGTAACGAGTCTTCCTACGCCACTGACTGTGTCTATGTTGGCCTGCGTCACGTGGTGCTCGCGACACAGATTACCGTACACGTGCGCGAGCTTTTGAAACAACGATATTACATAATTTCAAACCAAACTAACTATAAACTCGTTGATTAAGTGAAGCTTTTTTTAAAAATTACGACGGAAGAGACTTAACCTAACCCAACTCACCTTTGTCTTTTTTCAAGCACACCGGCACCTCGGCACCGGCTGACGACGACTTCATCGGGCCGACGTGCTTCTGGAACCGGAAGCTGAGCTCCTTGAGCCGGTCGGTGGACTTGGACCGCCTGGGCAGCGAGCCGTGGACGCAGGCGGCGGGCGCGTCGGCCACGGCCATCGTGCGCCTGTGCCGCATCGTGGACATGGCCGTGGTCAGCGGCAGCTCGAACTCGGCGAAGTCGGCGCCCCGGTAACGCAGCGACCCGGTGGACACGCCCGAGTCGTTGGAGCTGGACGAGTCGCGGTTGTTCTTGCACGGCACGCTGGACGACCGGCGGATGTGCACCATCGCGGCGGCGGCGGCGGCGGCGGTGGCGGCGTCGGCGGCGGAGGTATGCTGGCCGTGGTGGCCGGCCGCATCGTCGTCCGCGGCACCGGCGGCCGGCGGCCCGGCGCACTTGGCTATCTGGCTGCTCATGCTCTCGGCCGACGACGTGTGGTCCGACACCCTCTCGGACAGCTGCTCCTCGTCGTCCACCGCGCACCGCGCCGAGCCCGCCGAGCTGGACCGCTTGCGCGGCTCGTCCACACGGCACAGGTTCCTGTTCTTGGCCACGTCCGGCACCTGCTGCTGCGGCGGCGGCTTGCACTGCAGCTCGTTCAGGCTGGGTATGCTGGCCGACTTCTCCGCCAGCCCCCGGTTCATGATGTGCTTCAACATGTCCGCGGGCTGCCTGCCCTGTCCGCCGGCCGGGCACATGGGCAGGTACCCCGGGAACAGGTTCCGCTTGACCGCCTCGGCCATCCGGCCGCCGTTCACCGGCTCCATGGTCATGTAGTCGCCCTTCTCGTCGCCGCCCGGCCCGCTGTCCGCGGCGCAACCGCGCTTCTGGTGGCCGCACCGGTCGCACGCGCTCGCCAGCCCGGCCGCCCTGGACAGCACGTTCCTCGCGTTCTCGTAGTGGCACAGCGACTCGCTGAACTCCAGGTTCATGTAGTTGTCCGCGGCCGCCGGCTTTCCGCCGCCGTCCACGTTCGCCGCCACGGCTGGTGGTTCCAGGTTCATGTAGTTGCTCGACGCGACCGCCGCGGCCGGTTCCGCGTGTTTCTTCTTCTTCGTCACGTCCACCGTCGCGTAAATGGCCGTCCCGCCTGCCCGCTGGCAGCACTCGTGCGCGGCCGGCGGCGTCTGCGAAGAAAACATCATAAAGTTCGTCATTACAGCGCGTTACCGACTACCGGGTATGTATAGCAATTAGCGTTTTTTTTTTTGCACTCGTTCTAAACGTAAACGTGATTTCATCAAAACGCGACATTTTAACGTGCACCCCACTTTTCGCTCATTTTTATACGATCGCGTTTTTTTTTTAGAACGTGTGTGGAAAATTTACAATTTGTTTTCGAACCACCGGTTCCGACGACTATACCATTTAGACAAGGTAAACTCGAGTGTTATGTTTCGGTACTAATTTTATTCGTCGGGGTGATAAATTACAA
Source organism: Periphyllus acericola (assembly GCA_949715065.1). Lineage (NCBI taxonomy): Eukaryota > Metazoa > Arthropoda > Insecta > Hemiptera > Aphididae > Periphyllus > Periphyllus acericola. The sequence continues at coordinate 46,003,402 of OX454266.1, read as the reverse complement.
TACAAAACATATTTTTTTTGTTCATTTCATATAATACGCGTGTTCGACTAACGGATTTTCGATATTCAATGTAATTCTTTTTATATTTTTACTGCATATTTTGACATTTTTGAGAGCCTACGTCATATTTAAGTACATTTTAATCCTAACACACAGCTCTAATTATGATGCACGGACGTTAACAGTATGGAATTTCAAATACTAGGTATCAAAATAATGGTTACTGGTTCAGAAGATGCTTGGACAGCTAAAAACAGCCAGGGTCCATCCTAGACTTGTGTTTAATGGTAGTGGAGGTCAGGAGTTTTCACGGCCGTGTACCAGTTACCGCCGAATGTACCAGTTCCCAAATCGTAAAATAGAAGTATAAATCAAAGACAGAATGCGTAGTTTTAGACGCGTCTAAGCGGATTGTCGGTGTATAGGTGACGAGGAACGACGATTATATTAAGCTTTATTGCAATACGCGTGTTATTCTAATTTATGATATTTTTGTTAGGATTTTTATAGTTGTAAGAAACGACTATGTGATACGATATATACTTTGTTGGGTATATTTTAGTTGACGAAAAACCCTGACGTTGTTAACAAGATGAAAAATATTTGAGAATGTATATAGTGAAAAGGGAAATTATATGTTATTAATTTTAAATAATTACACCTTTTATAAAGATCTATTATAACATAATGTTTATTCTTCTATTGTATTATATATAACATTTATTGTTTATATATTTACCTCCCCTTTTTTGTACAGTAATCGTGTATACAGTATGTGAGGGCAACTGGTATATTAGTTAAATTCCAAAAACAGCTGCTGAGGACAATTGGTGAACACCCGTTTTCACACCCCGAGAAATATTTCACGCCATTATGTTTTCTTTATTTATCTACGTTGTACGACTAGTCCAAATTATATCGAATATAGAGTTTAGTAGTAGACAACATAATATAACATATAGGTGGATTAGCTATCAGTACACCGATCGAATATATAAGCGAAAACAGATGTTTAAAATGAATTAGCAAAACGTAGACAAGAATATAACCAGAAGATTGACGAATACGCAGTGCAGATAATGCGAGCGATCTTTGTTTGCGTTGCGTATATATTAGACTGTGAGTGTTTTGATTGTGCTTGTGGAATCATAATAATATGTTAGAGGTGAAAAGCGGAAGAAAAACGAACGAGACGCGAGTTGCAGGGATTTAAAATGCAAGAGGGATAGGAGAAAAAGGGTAATCAATCTTAGGATATAGAATGCTAGCATAAAAAAGAAAAGAAACGATTAGCATCAAACCTGCAATCGTCTAGACAATTCAAAACGGATGTTTGCTCGGCAAAGAAATTAATCGTGTGGTATGCATGGAATGTAGTGCATGTAGACGACGTATTAAAAGAATTCATTCAGTGCCCTTTAGATCATTGCACCAGCGCTGATGAACGATGTCATTACAATAGTACAGCTTACTTTGTTTTAGGGGTATAGGTAGCTGGAGTATATAAGCTCCTCCCCCCATATGTCACGCATACAGGGAATCAATGTCAGGCTTGATTGATGAATTACTGATACAGCAAATATATAACTTATGTAAGGATGAAAACAAGAGAATGATGTAACAGAACTCATATCAATATTAAAGAGAAAACTTAGTGGTTCGTCATACATAACTGATCTATAAAGATCAGTCTAGACCAAGATACGTATTGAATATTGATATGTAGGAAAAACTTTATGTTATGTGCGAAAATGAGCGATTTGGCATGAAAAAGTACCGATGAGACGGAATAAAATAGTCAAACGATAAAAGAGCATAGACTAAGAGGCGAGATGATGATTTTGGAAATAATTCAATGTACTTAAACAAGTCGAGTTTATCGATTTGGTGAAAAAATCAAAGAATATATATTATTTAAAAATAAAACGAAGATTTATCTAAAGTTTCAACACGATGAAATGCCATTGCAAATGTGACACGTCAATTCAATTTTACTGTATGAAAGAATTTAATATAGGTATATAGGATATACAAAAATTAAATTGAATTTAATGGTAGACCTTTACCGGCCGGAAGCCGTTTTGCTCATCAACAATATTAATTAAATTAATATTGCAGGACAGATGTAATAAAGAGCAAACGACTCAAAGAGTTGGAATTATAACAAGAGGATAATACTTGCAACATGGATTGGATTAGCTGATTTTAAGTCAATTTTAACAATGACGAAAAAATAGCAATTGTCAAGAAGTATTTTAAGCAGATTTGGATATTTAGGACACGGAAATACGTCTCATTAATTAAAAAGAAAGTTTCTATAGGATTTCATCAGGAACAATAGATTTTTGAAGCAGCAAGACCACTATGACCATAATCAATAAAGTAGAGACTATGAATGAAAGGTAGTAAATATCAGTTTTAGTAACGAGTAAATAATTTGGCCAAATTTTAATTTTGTTCGGTTAACATAAAAAAAGTACTCTTCGAAGTAGTAAAAAATATACTAAATCATTTTGCGATGAAAAAATGATCACTTATATTCAAACGGTAGTTAGTAAACGTGACTAAATGTCTGATAATTGTTCATTACTGATATATTATAAGTTAAAGGTAAGCATCGAAGTATCGTTGGTGAATCGTTTTGTCAGTGTTGTGTATACTGCACACTAGACACACGCACTATTCACAAAGTCTTTTGATTTTATAACATTACGGTACACACATGGAGCGGATCGAATACGGATTTCCGAAAACGTTTGTAGTGCAGAAATGTATTCAGTTGAATAAAAAAAAAAAAAACTACGAAAACCGTATATTGTCAATTTTCGAAAATGTTACGCAACTTATTTATTTTAAACAATTGTTTGTCGTAAAAATGTGATACACTAAATATACGTGTACCTGAATCACGTCTCGTTGAACAAAAATGCAGCGCGAACGCCCACATGTTTGAAAGAATACATAAATAACTTACCATGTTGTTTGTTATTTGGTTGTCGACTTGATGGTTGTTTCGCTTGCAGTGAGAAGGCATTGCCATCCAGTTATGAGACCAACAAGCCATAGCTCTTTGGCAAGGGCACATTCCGGTGCACTGGGTGTCCGGTTGTTTTTGTGTACCAGCGCTATAAGAACACGTTGAAACAAAAAATATTTATTAAAGTGTCACTCGTCTGCAGTTCTTTTGTAATAGTTATTAACAAAGACGAAGAAAAAAAAAAAAACAAAAAAACTTGAACTCATGCGCGATCTCCCACCATCAACAACCGAGTTTATTATTATTTATCGAAAACGACTCTAATACTACATCGAGCTCGAGCTAATATTATTCAGCCCCTTTAAAAACATATTTGTAATAATAATAATGTGTACGTAGTATTGAATTTGAATTACTTGGATTTTTTATGAACAGCCACGGGCGACGGAGGCGTATCGTAATTGCCGTAGGGGTTGACTTCCAAAACGGACTTGATGTTCCGCGGCGTGTCGTAGTATTCATCTTGAACGGATGGGTACGTTTTATTTGACTGTGGAAATATAAATAAATCATGATTACAAATTGAAAAAGGCTATATCAGAGTGATGTATTAAAGTTTGGAACTTTGAAAATAAAATGTAAAAAAACTCCGATCAACGAAAAAACCGTTTTCCTTTATTTACTTTTGCGGGTTTTTTTATCGATTTTTTTATATTAAGTTTTGGAAAACGGCCGAATTCGCTGCAATGCTCAAAATTACATATGAGTAATGTTCATAATTTAACGACATTAGCGAGATGCATTTTACGAGTATAACAGTGCTGAAAATTACTTGAACGCCAGGATGTAGCCGGGTACCTAAACTTAAATTATTAGTATTAGATGGGCATCCGGAAATCAGATTTTCCAATGATTAATAGTCTCATTTTAGTCAACTATTAATAATTAATTCGCTTATTAATTTTAACTAAGTTTGTATATTTTTGATCTTATACGTTTTAATCGATCGTGGATCGATACGAATATAAATTAAAAAACATAATACAATATTACACTAAACGAATGAATAGAATATACGAAACTATTATTAGCAGTGTTGAATAAATTGTACACTATATATTCTGAACAGCGAACGAAAAAATATCGCGAATATCATTCGTAAATCGATTAAACGATAAAAATAGTAAAACCTAGAAATATGAACACAAACGAAAATGAATAATAGTAAATAATCTGCATATTTATATAAATCGGGTCGTCATTCATAACGTTGGTGTCCATAACGTTGGCGTATAACATAATAATTTTATAATAATTTTGGATGTATACAATTTCACATATTTTGTTCCGACGTACTTTTGTGTTGGTGCACACAGTCTTTGGAGTGTCGTAGTTGTTGAGGTAGGATTGTCTAGGCTTATCGTTGCACCGGCACACGCACGGAGTCTCTTGCTGAGGTAAAGGCATAGGAGCTTTTTTCACCGGCGTACTTGTTTCCGGCTTCAGGTGCACCGGTTTCGGTGGTCTGTTCGGCGCGCACGGTTCGGCTTGACTGGAAAATCGACGGAAAATAATTTGTTACGATTTACCTCCGAACACAGTTTCAAGACAAAACCGGGTAGGTACGGGTCAGTAAGCCAATCGACTAACAATAATAATCACTATGGTGTTGGTCAATATTGTTTTCTGGCGTTAGCGTTCGACGAAGGAAAAACAATTTTTACCCATCGCCATTGCGTGTGTGTTCACGAAACACTGCGTTCCGATCATACAACGGTTGTTTTGTACGACTCGAGAATGCTGAGCGGTGATTTATTTTTATGCACGAAAACACGGCATATCTACGTAGCGCAGAACACGTATGATATTTTAATTCTCCCCTCGTTCTCGTTCACTTATGAAAGGATATCGTAAGAAGGAATAACGTTTAAGCGCGTTCAATTTTAAGTTCGTCGACACGATTTTGAACACGTTTTCAAGTAAAATGTTCTTTGAAAAAAATCCGTGGATCTTAGATTGCCATTTTTATGAATGTTCCGTTAAAATTGTTTACAATAAACCCTTCGAAAAATCGTAATATCACCACGCAATAAAATGTGATTATTAATATAAAGTATAATCCTTTACGTTTACTACTAAATATGTGACATATTTATGATTTATCTACGTACGTATATGCGCTTTAACTGTTCTATTTTATATATGTATATGAATTCACCTTTTGTGTATTTTGTCGTTCATAGGGTTGCATACTTTTCTGGGTACGGAATATTCGGTACCGCACACAGAACTGCATCCGGCGCTTCCGCCACTGCTGCTGCTCTGCGACGACACATATCCGCAACACTGGTGTCCGTTACTCATTTCCGGTATGAAATTTACTGTAAATTTATAATAAACCAGAGGTTAGAAGATTTAAAAATTATACCCCTCCGACCTCATGGTCTTTATCTCTGGTACGGCGCTAAAAAAATTGTTAAACATGCGTTTTAAAATTCGATTTGCGAATAAAATGCGAATCTCTGGTCGTTTATATATTTTTTATTTATCGTTAAAACAGCGCAGCTTTTGGATCTAAAAAGAAACCATTGTATTGTTACAAACCACTGAGTATTTAGGTCAATTGGAATGAATGTTTTCAGTTTTTACCATCAATTAAATTTACAATTCAATCATTTTGTTCATCAATCAATACATTACTTCGTCTTGGAAGATTATCTACGTGCATTATATTTTAACGTACACAGATGGATACACAATGTACGTCTCTTGCGTATACATTCAAATCTACGAGCGGCATCTCAGATAATCCCTTTACGATGGTATAGGATTCTTAAACGGACAACAATAGAGGATAAGGTTTTTATTATTGTCGTATGATAAATAATTATAATGAGTACCTATGTATTATTTGTGCTGCGTGTATTTGATTGGAAACGATTTCTGACGATATCAAATACGAAAGAGTCGCGTACACATTAATAGATCATTATCGTGTAAGATATTTTTAATCCAACATCGATTTGTAACCGTACTTTTCGTTTTTTTTTGTATTTAATTTTACGTTTACCTATATAGGTGCGCGTGTAATACGTGTGTGTGTGTGTGTGTGTGTGTGTGTGTGTGTGTGTGTGTGTGTGTGTACGTGTATTATAAACTACGCGTAAAACATGTGCGTTGAAGATTTTACTCGGAACAAAAAGGGCTTGTACACTTTAGTTTGCGAAAACGAAATAGCGTGTTGGATTCTACGCCGTTGTTAAAAATAATATAAGAGCTGGCTCGCTGGAAGAGGGGGGAGGGGGGGGTAAGCGTTTTAAATTGCCGGGGAAAACGAAACGAATGTGTTGAGGCATTGCCAAAAAGGCTACACCTCTACGTCGTTCTAAAAATCCCAACGATACACTTAAGTATAACCCGCGGAATGCGGATATACATTTTTGCGCTTGCGAATCTTTGTACGTCGCAATGTTTGATTGCCTACACGATGTTGTACCTACTATACAATCTGAGGTATCTGAACAATTATTAACATCATCACCCAGTTGAATTGGAGGTGACAGTAAAAAATGTACTGTTCGTTTGAAACATATGTTCACACTTATTGGACAGTAATTAATATTAGTTGTCCTCAATGTACACGTAAACAGAATAATAATATTAAATAGTTTTTTTTTCGAAATTTGTTTTTTACCGTATCATTACGGTAACGGTGTGTACTATAAAATCATTATGTAACTAAGGTTAATGCAACGTTTAACGGAATATTGTAATATTGCTGTGGTAGTTGCAGTTGCTATTGATCGAGCTAAAAACGATAAAAGCAGAATGAACACCGAAGGTGTTTTTTTTTTTTACTATCGAAACTTGGTTTTCATAGTATCATCAACTTTTATTTATTTTGACATTTATAAATTTTTTCATAAAAATGGATTGTATTTTTGTTATTTACTTAAAAATGATAAATCGTGAGTAAACATAAATACTCACTGACCTCGCATGATTCTAGATAATAATAAAGTTACGAATTGAGAGTATTGTAGGACATTTTTATTTTTTATTTTAAAAGTTATATTTACAATCTGTGTGCGTATACCGGCAATAAGTAAATTAGCTAAACAACGCACATTTTACGGGGGAGAGAGGCCACCCAAAGATAGAATCCTCGAGATCTAGAATATATATTTAGGTACATTAATATTTGAGGATATTATTACAAATTTAATAACGCCATAATAACATTATATTGAACATAGAGGATTTGAAAATTCTTCTTCCTTTTGAGCATAATCACCTATCTGCGCCGTCATTTATTGTTGTGAAGTACTTGGTTATTTATTAAAATCGTAATCATTCCGAGATTCAACTCGTACATAAATGTGTTGTAATAATTATCAGTAAATCAATGCATTACTACTTACATGACGACACATTGTTGTCCATTGTCCACGCTGGATTGAATCCTATGCTTCCCGGGGTGTTGGCCATAGTTGAAGAACGAGACAATGCTCCGAGTTTACTAATACAGCTGGCACATCGTTCCAAAGCGGTTTCTGGGGTCCACGTGCATTCCTATTGTTTCAAGTTAAACATAACTCATATAAAGTTATAATTTCATGATGGCTTATAGAACAAAAATCAGTTGTATACTTGTATGTATGTGTGTGTGTGTGTGTGTGTGTACTTTAAGGCAATATTAGTTTTTAATAATTTTAAAATACACCGTATGTCATATTTTTTCTATCAATTATTGTTTGTAGATCAAATATTGCATTTAAGACAGTCATAGTAATTACCTGCGAGTTTGGATCCTGGAAATCTCCCACGGAAGCGGTATCTCCAAAGTCCGAATTGTCTAGTCGACTTTCGTTGGATGGCCAACACATGTTGTCTTCATTACTTCTATCGTGAGAGTGCTGAATGTATGAGTTTTGATCTCCACCGTAATCGGAAGCTCTTGAATCTAATCGAGACAGGAGTCCTCTTTTGGACGGACTTTCTAAAACTGTAACCAAGATTTTTGTACAGACGAGTGCCATCGAAACAACGATAATGACAATCCGAACTTTTTACCTGATATATTTCTAGTGAGGAATTTTTTTCTGGTGGCCAGCTTGCTTTCTGCCGCTAAGTTCATACATCTGGTTATTTCGTCTCCCTGATCGGTAAAACACACAAACAAGCCTTCGCCTTTGCCACATCTTGAGCCACCCTCGTAGCAAAAACGGTTCTCGATAACTCCGTACTTTCTATAGGTTGAAAACACTTAAGATTAAAACATTCAAAAGTATCTTAGAGCAAATTGTTGATGAAAAATAAATGCCTCAGGTGACGGAGTTCCCAAACGCCTGCTAATCTTGGCGGGACTCCGGTCGTCATCGAAAACCTCAAGTCTTGTATATGTAACCGAGCGGGTCCTGTAGATATCTTTGACTTGGATGGACAAGATGCTATTTGGATCAGGAACTGTTGATCTGCAACAAAAGTTTCGAAATATTCATCATAAGCAAGAATCCATTGTTTCACTGATCGTAAATGCGTAATACCATTAATATATGCGCAATATGTTTTTTTATTTCTGTGTTTTTTTTTTTTTTTTAACACACCTCAAATAATTCATATTTTTACACCTTTATACATCTGTCTACTTTATTTTGAGTAATTTTCTTTATGCCCGTTATTATTATTATTTTTTACTTGTTATCTTTACAGTTGCTTGCACAATAGACCTCTTTAAATCCTCTACATGTTATTTTTATTCGCAGACTATATAACCTTCGTTACTCAGAACATTTTCAACTTCCGTAATCTCTGTGCAGACGCACCCACAAGATGAAAATAATAATAATAATAAAAAGTATTTTAACCAAATAAACGTGTTATATAAAATTCTCATGAATGCACTAAGCGTGCATACAATATAATATAGTCGTTGAAGGTTTTTTATAACACAACCGAAATATTTCAACTGTGTTATATTGTGAAAAACTAAGCCTTTCTCATATTAATACAGATTACCATAACAATGCAAATTCTAATGCATATACATATTATAATAACTATCGTGAATGTTTTCTCACCGTCTCCTAAGTTCGAAGATATCTTCACTTGCCACTGGATCAGTCTCTCTCGAGTATCAAATGCCAACACAACAGTCACATCTTGGCAGATGATTGCTATCGTGTTAGACTCCTTGTCCAACGTAAATCCTGTAAATGGCGTTGTCATTGTATATTTGTTCGTGTCAAACAGTTTGATGAAACAACTTACCAGATTCTACACCCAAGAAGTGTTGCAAAGATAATGAAGCCTTTGTTTGGCCGTGTTTGTACCGGTCTTTACTGTCTCTGTACAGTTGCAAGTGTAAACAGTCTGAAAATAAATAAAATAAAAGTTGTAAAACTCTATTACGGTATGTGGTGTTTTTTCAACGTGTATTGTAAACTTTTTACGAACGTTTACGAAAAACGTTACCGGCCTGTCAATTAGACCATTTATTGGGAAGTAATTGTTTTTATTTTATCTTTTATTTTTAACCGTTTGAACTGTTCGTAAAACACATCGACGGCTACAGCTCTCCAACAACAACAGTTAAACGTTCATGACGAAACAATTATATTCAGAGTCTAAAAGTTTTAGGGCGAGGATGGATCGAAAGAAACAAGAGGAGAGGGGCATAATCACTGATGGTGACAAAGTTTCCATTCATACGCCTCGTCCCCAGTGAAATTAAAAGTTATATGTATCCGGGACAAAAGTTTCTTCTACGAATCTTCATTGGTCCTCTACAGACGTTTGTTGAGCTTCAATCAATAAATTATCAATCCGTATAAAATGTTTTGCTACACCCCAATGTTGTGTATCGTGTCAACGAACTTTTTTTCATTTTTTTCTTTTTTTTGAACATGGGGCAAAGAAAAAATAGGGGAGCCCAGGTGTTTTAAAGGAAATCACTTCCATTTACACCGAAAATATTTCAAAGGCACCGGGGATGAATGGGGATTCGACGTGTACCTACTCAGAAAAGGGACAGTTTATCGGCCGCGTATATTTAGGGGAAGCAAGCGTGACAGATTTGTGGCCATGTTAAAATGCTTCCTTGTCGAGTATTTATCGAAAACGTTATTGGTATAGAGCCAAAACGGTTAAAGTACGCAGCAGAAGTTTGTTCTTGGAATTGGAAAATTATGCCTAGCGGATTTCGACGGAATATTTACTTTAACAACGAGAAACTAGCGCGAAACTCATCCCATTTAGGCGAGTTGTTTGTCGTGGGTTTTTACTATTTTTTATTTATTTTTTTGAAAAACATTAATTGCTAACAAGATTTAGTATTTCAATTAATTCTTAAATTATAATTTATCTCAAACGTCTTGGATAGAATAACTATTATAATATAACTCGAAACGTTTGAATTGTTTCTTGTAGCTATATATTGACAAATGTGAATTTATCAAGTCATTGATACAGACATAATTAATAAACAAACTTTGCCATTACTCAAATCGGATTTAAAACGGTCGCGTTGCCAAAACTATTCTTCAAACATAATTATTCTTGGAATTTATACAATGTTTATTCGAGAAAAGCATTTTCGAAATAAGTACCTTTTCACAATAAATGTCATCATTAATATTATTTATAAACGTAGGTTTCCTATATCTTTTGCATTTCAAGAGTTATTAACCGACCGTGGGAAAAATTGATTTTAAAACCACTGCACAGGTGGCTTGCAAAAAAAAAAATGAAAAAAATGATCCTGAAATGAACTGATTAAAAACTACATCAAAATTAGTGTTGATACGTCGTCATGACATAATGTGTGTAGCAGCACAACGCGAGTGATCGATGCATTTCAAGATACACAATCTTGCCGGTTAGAACGATACCATTTCGTGTATAGCTGTTTGTTCACGATCGAGCAAAGTATAATATTATGCGCACGGAAACACCGGGAACCATAAAGTTTCCAATATGGGTGATACGCACGTCGCAATTCCCTTGCGTGTTGCATTTTCCGATGACACAAAATCGTGTTGAACAATCGTTAAAGAACAACCAAAAACAATATAGTAATTACTGCATTCGCCGTATAACATATTATTTGTACAAACAAGCGTGTTTGTGAACAAATGAAATTACATTTACTGATGCATGTAATGTGCAACGCTCATCAGGCGTGTAATTATCATTTATTTCATTTCGAACTTGACGGGCGACGTTTGAAACAATATCAGCCGACGGTTATTTATCGACTTTGCGCGTTGTATAATTTCTAAGCGATAATATTCAAAAACGGAAAAGGTCGCCGGGCCAGTTCACATTACGCGCACGGCTTCGCGTCCGTATTTTCGAATACATAATCAAACAATAGTAATGCGCGCGCAATGCTAATGAAAACGTTACGGGAAACCGCGGTCTAATATTCAACCGCGGTAGGTACCGTTGAAACGTGCGAGGTCAGTGTCGAGTTCGAGGTTACGGGAACGAAACGGATCACCGTGGAGACACGGGAATGTTAAACAATCGTACGTCGCGACGTATCATAACGTCGGGTAGGCGCGGTGGTAGAGTGCCGTGTTGAACGCGGAAAACGTATAAAACCGTCGGATCGAAAAAATGATGCGCGTAATAACATTACGTAAAAACAACGAATTACCTCAACGTCGGGGTAATATTATATTATATTATTTAACGATCACCGCGCGCGGTTATTCTTGCGCAGGACCGCACCACTGTAAGGGCCACAACGTCCGGATACCACCCAAAGTACCCTAATAAACGTTTTCCCGACGAAAGCGAACCGTCCCGACGACGGTCCCTCGTAACAGTGTATGACACGCGATTTGTCGTCCGCCCGGTACGAACTCTGATCTAGGCTTGCCGGCGCGCGGGGGGGGGGGCGAAATCTCCCATTTACAACAACATACACCCCGTCAATTTGTGCGATTTATTGGCCAATCAATTTCGCGTAAGTATAAGAACCTACGGCGCGCGGAGGTGGGTATAGTGCGTTATATACGACGCGAAAATAATATATTATTACGTCCGGTTTGGAAAATTCGCCGACGCGATGTGTATATGGGTACGCATGCAAACGAGGCACGATGATACTTGATTAATCGATTATTTTTACGTTCGTACGGACCGCAGAGTACTACATCGCATGTGCTCTACGTGTACAGGTACTGCAGTATAGGTATTACACATAATCGTGTCCATACATGGACCCTTCTGGATTTATTTTTCCCGTTCCCGAGGAATACAATTATAATTGATTTAGCGTGAGCGTCGATGTAGTTTTTTTTCTATAGTTGTACGTGTACGGTCGAGATCGATGTTCGAACATGCGCACAAAGTGTTGAGGCACAAGATTACACCACGCGACGATCGATTGTGTTGGAATCGATAAGTTCTGAGTGCGCGGAACACTATCGAGATTATTCTACGAACAATCCGTTTTGAGCGCAGCTAGAATGTAATATGGACATTTCACGTCTCTATACAGTATTTCGGATAAACTACAATATATAGATAAATAAAATCTTTTAACTTATACCGGTTTTTTAATTCGTAATATTTCGTAATACCGTTTGTATGGGATTTTTCCCCAAAGAAACCAAATAATTGCTATTGTTCGATGTTCAAAAACGTCGATTTTATTTTGGTTTATTTCTATTTCACAATATTGACTATAGGAACTCGGTTTTATTTTCTGTATGCCTGGTTAATTGAAATATGCATAATATATATAGGTACACGAATACGTATATGTATAGCCATGTTTTGAATCGATGGCGATTTCATGCCCAGTTAGACAGACGCACCGGGTCGTATTGTAATATTCGAATTCAATTTGCACTGAGGGTAATGACGGTGCCTGAGCATAAGACGAAAAAAAGAAATTGGTTTCGTGGCGGAAAAAAAAAATAAGACAATGCGTCGAGAGACTTGGGGGACGAATCGTCATCGCCGTCGGAGTCGTCGTGAAATTCCGGGGAAAATGTCACGGGATCTCCGGGCAAATCTTAATGACTTCGGCATTCCCGACGTCTTTGGTTTTGGGACAAATTGAATTCCGTCATCCTCCTCGCGTCATCATCATCCCCGAAATTGCTTTGCCGTCCATAATCGAGTATTTAAATTAGACGGTCGTCTGTTGTTTGCCCTTTCTCTTTGCCCGACAATGTTATCAATTATTATCATTATCGTTGTCGACTGTCGTCATCAATATAATTATTGCGATTCCCAACAGTTCTGTGCGGGTAGGTAGGTAGGTACCTACGTGTATGTGTGGTCGTGTGAAAACTGCAGAACATGAAAATTGATCGATAATTTATGCTTCACGGATTGTGGTGGAAAAAGTGGAAGAAATTGACTTTAAATAAAATACGGTCTTGTCCGCGTCAAAGGAACAAAAAACCTCCGATGAGCGTAATTATTCCGCACTCTTATATATATATATATGTATAAATAACTTGGTACAGACTTTTTATTCAAACAGGAATTGATTAAATACAACACTTTTTTTTTCGCGTCCTCGTCTATTATTATTGACGTTCGCTATTTTTTCACAATGCTTTTAAAATACCCTTTTTCCTTCTTACAATCGAATATCCTTTTATCTATAAAATGGTAAATAATTACTACGGAACACGACGTATAATTAAATGAATACGTTAAATAAGAGCTGTAGTCTTGCTCATCGGGTTCTAGAAATTGCTTTCACGTAACGGTTATTTACTGAGGCCGGTGTTTAACTTGGCGGTCTTAAACAGGACGTAATCCAAGGTTTTGATAATTTTTGTTCTTTCTAAGCCGCATCCCGTTTACAACCCACGTAATCCTGTCGTCCACAGTCGTCCTGATCACTTAACGTTCTCACCAACATTACAGTTATTTTCAATAACATCTTTTTTAAATGAAATCTTGATGTGTTTTAATTCTTATGGGCTCATTCATTGGTCTCACAATGAACAATCGCGAATGATAATATAACAAATAATATAACGAATTAAACTATGCAGCAGTGGCTACATCGAGCGGATCGAGATACGATGATATATTACATAATTTGATTTTTCCGAAAACCATTTATCTCGCACCGTCACACGTTCGGTCTGTCAAAAAAACGTTTCGTTTGAAAACACCCGGTATATATATATATATATATATATATATGTACACCATTTCCGGTGTCGAAAACAGACGGCAGCGGCGGCGGTCCAGGAAAGTTTGAGCCACGCGCGTGTCCAAAAACGATTTCAAAAACTGTTAGACCACCTTTTTCATTTCTCGCGGACACAGTTCAGGTTACACGTTACCCCGTAGACTGTGAATCATTATGAAATTACGTACGTAATATAATACACGTCGTACGTTATAGTTTTCGGTGGCCCGTACGACAACTTGTCACGTTCATGTGTACCATTGAAATAATAACTCGTGTATTGTATAGTGTGTATAACGACAATAATTAAATTCGAACACCAGAATACACGTGACGTTTACGAACACATGTGGCGATTTCGGAGCAGCAGCTGATGACGTCTGCGCGGGCTATTCGAATTCCGTTGCGTGTGCGTGTGTGTGTGTGTGTGTGGTGGGGGGGGGGAGGGGGTGAAGGGGACGCGTGCTGTTGTTGTTGTCGTCGAAATCTCCGACGGATTTTTCATCGACACGGACAATTAGTTAGTTTACCGGGGATGGGGAGACCGCAATTATTCTTAAGACGTCCAAAAGTTCAAAAGTCCTCTCCCCTCCCCTACCTACCACACGCTGTGCTAACACGCACGAGTACCGCGCACCGGTAGCGTGCAAGTTTACCGTAAGGCCGTCGCGAGATGTTAAACGATTTGTCGAACGGCGGGCACTGGAAAACTAATCGCGACTTATCACGTTCTTGTCAAACGGTTTCCGCGTGGAACGCAGTGTACGCGGCGAGAGAAACGCACCCGGGGACGTTTTCGTTTGTACGTCTTTCGGGATATTGAACTCCGCGAGTTACGGCCGAAAAGCGTCGTCGCACGGGAGGGTGGTTAATACGTTTACCAGTTACAATCGCGACCCACGGCCAATGGGAACACCACGCGACACGTTATAACGGGCCGTGTGCTCGAAACGTATTATCCCTGTTCGGCTGGCAATATAATATACCACTCGATGATTTTCGGACGACGAAATATTATTATATTGCTTTATCCCAGGGGCCGGCAAGTAATTTCTATTGGGGTCCTAAAGATTAAAATAATAAATAAATGAGGTTCAGTGAAAAAAATCTTTGTCAAATCTTTAAACTTTTAAAATGGCAGTACATGGAGAAAAAAAATATTTCTAGTTATAATAATTAATTGATATTAAAAAATTACAATGTTAGGTACATAATAATTGTATCGAGTAGTAATAATAATAATTTACCAAATAATTTAATGCGAAAAATTGCATTTATTTTTCTTAGTCAGTTATTGTGAAATTGGGAACTCAAGAAGGAACAGCTTATTCATATACAAGTGAGAGTCTGTTAATTTTGTCCGATACTCTTTTTTAAAAAAATTTATTTTTGAAAATGATGCCTAAAAAATTTATGTCGAACCAAACATCGTACACCATAATCAAGTACAATGTGTGTTGATGGGATCCATAGTTTTGCCTTCCACGGTCCAGATTTGGACCGTGGTCCGCCAGTTACCGACCGCTGCTTTATCCCATAACCTCATCGCTCGTTCCGGAGCGACACGGCGAACTGCGTGTTTCTGGAATTTTTTTTCGTAAAAATACTTCAATACCGTTTTAAAACTATTCGAAGATATGAAAGCATAACGTGTTGTACGAAATCATTTGAAAAAAAACAACAACATTGTAACGTAAAATTTATGTGAAACTCAAAACAAATAAATAATACGTGGTTGAGAGAATATCTAATAAATCATAGCACCTCTTGTGTTGACGTATCTTGATTTCGTGAACTATAAAATGGTATGGGAATTTAAAATGTAAAGCTGTACGATTTACATTCAATGGTGTTAGCGGGAAAACGAACGTTTGGAGATGACGATTGGTACGATTGGTATTTAAGTGGACCAAAACTATAATGAGCGGACTTTTATGTAAATAATTTTTGAGTCATTTCGCGTTTTTTAAATTATTCATCGAGTTAATCGATCGTTTAAAACACTTTGTATCGTTTCGGCACATTTCAATGGATTTTATTTTCCCCGTCCGAGATAGTTATATTTTAAATATTTTATTTTCTGATTCATCGGCAAGGGAGGAGGACACCCATTATCAGCTATTCGGATAACAGTAAAAGAGTGTGCGAGACGAAATCATCTGTGTACACGAATAACGTGGTGGCGATGGTTGTTTATTCGAACCAAGTCTGTTTTCGGGCCGATAATATACCTTTATTATACGTGGAGGGTACACTCTGAGTGTATATACCTGTAGGCTATATATATATAATATTTGGATATTATTAGAGGCGGTAGAATCTTGTAAAATGAAAATGCCCTCTCCTTATTCTCGGCACAGCCCTCGGTCGAGCAGCGATACAGCGTATATACATATATACGTAGATGGAAACGATAGCAGTGGCGGTGTTTTGCGAAAGTGTATATAAAGAATATTGTGCTATAATAGGGTGGTTGAAATTGAAAATAAACAAAAATTAAATTAAATAAATAAAAGTGTAAAAATTCTTGATGGCAAATAAAAGTAACAGTATGTGAGTGTGTGTCGATATTGAGCGAAATGTGAGCGACGATAATCGCGTTTGCAGGACATCTTCGCGAATATTTCGAAACGAACCGTTATCTTTCTGCGGTTACGGAATTTGCGTCGTTCGATATTATAATAATTTCATCTAATGTCTATTTGCTGCAGTAACAAACGGTTTTTGAATAATATTATTGTACGTAAGAAAATTGTGTCCCAGAAAATGAGTAAATTATTTCAATGTAAATAATATCATAGGCTGGAAAAAATGAATTAACAACTGCAGTATACCTAATAGTACCTATCAACATCATTGTGTCTTTTCACGCCGTATATATTAAACCAATATAATTTTATAAATATTTTCATTATATAGGTGCAAGGTGGTTTTCCCAGAAATAAAATGTCGATTGATGAAACGTATTTATACCGCGTTTGCATTCCAAGACTTGTAAAGCGATATTTTACTCGGTCTTGACTAGCTGTGAGATGTTTTTAAGGTTTTCTAAAAAACTATACGTTTTACAGCTGTCGAAATTAAAAAGAAGAAAATGTTATTAAAGAGACGACAGGCGCGGCACGGTGGAATTGTTAAAATCGAAATCCCCTCTCGAAATTGCATTCCGGCATCGACACTGTTGGACACCGATGTGTGCGTGTGTGCGTTCACGTAATTCAGTATGTACACCATGCGTATATCTAGTCTTGAAATAATAATAATCGATCGCGAGCGCGCACCGTACTTTTTCGTTTTTAATCCCTCGCTTCGGTTGCGAAGTCGGTTGCCAAAGCCCCCGGGGCAGAAGAACGACGCGCACTCCCCCTCGTCGGAGTTGTGCGATATCTTACGTATTATACATACATAAAAGGACCCGGCCGGAGCACGGCCCTCCGGGCGTTTTGTCCCTTTTCGTTCTCCTTTTCCTTTTTTCCCCTCCCCCGCACAAAGGGATCGCGCGTCCGTCGTCGCGAGTCTAAATCGTATTACCGGTCGTCCATCGTGCACATACACGTACGTAATATATTATATACAAGATATAACTATTAACTATGTATATAAGTAATACGTCGGCGTTCGGTCGACCCGTAGGTATTATATAGTCGCGTACACTCGTGTCCGCTTCCACGGGTTTCTACTTTTTCGCGTATTATTGGGGTAAAATCGCTATTCTCGACGGGAAAACATCACGATTGTTATTGTTATTTTCGTGCACGTCGCGTAGTGCGCTCGTACAGCAGGTGTACAACTAAGTCCAACGGACCGCCAACAACGGTGATGTGGCGTATAGGTACTGGAAAGTCTGCTCGCCCCTGGCGAAGATCGAAAAGTCCGACTGGTAACGTAAAGTAAAAGTAAGATAAATACGTTTGAAGTACAATGTTGTGCCAGTTTACGATTTGCACCGCTGGTGTAAGCACAGTTGGCCATACTTTTGCTTCGCCAGCGCCACCGGGTCGCGAATCCTTTTCTGCATACCCTCTTTTTACACGGCCTACGCGTGTTTCGACATTTTAGAGACCAAAACGAGTTTAGTTTTCAACTAGTGGTTCGCTGCGATTGACCTTGTGTATTCCTGGTGAAAAACGATGTCTCGTCGATAACGATATCCTGCTCCGCGCGTATCATCATCATCATCATCGCAATAACATATTTTACTCGGTACATAAGTTATAGTTGAGACGTATATAATAAGGAGTAAGGACATTGGCCACTATTCTATGTGTACGCTAACGCTTTTTCCGTTTCCATCGCAGTAACGAGACGTACCTCTACGTATAGTAATAATGTAACAACAACAATAATATAATATTATCCTCCGCGTGTAACGCGTGTATTGATTTTATTGGCTGTCGGCGGTCACATGACAAATGAAACGGTCTGTAGGGGCTTCGTGATAATCATTTTTCATCGGCACACGTCAAAAACCGCCGCCGCCGCCTTCGCAAACGGTTATTCCCCGGTCTTGTGTAAAATATGTACATAACTCCGTTTTCCCAGGCGAAACGCGAATAATAAATAAGTAAACCTTGTCAGTTGTATTGCTCGTCGCCCGACGATTGTTGTAAATAAAACAAATATCGAAAAAAATGAAATATTATTGTTTTTCTTTCGCCTTCTATTTCTCTCTCTCTCTCTCTTTCCCAAGATCCTTTTTTTCCTAACACAAACAACGTTCTCAACTTTTTTTTATTCCATTATTTCTGTAAAGCCGACGATACGACAGCGGTATTTAAGTATTTTCCTCCTAAATAAAGGTTGAATCGTCACGTGCCCGCACTAAAATCGTGTGTGGTGCGTGCGCTTTTCGCCGGAGTACATATTATTATTATTATTATTATTATTATTATTATCACCACTGTACCATTTGTACGTGGAACGTTGCTATTTACTAATTGTCGAATTCGTTTTCCAAACCTTTCAACGAACCAAAAGCAACACGTACCGACGACGTACCTACATATATACATACATAGGAAACGGGCGTGGGATTTCGTTTGAAATCAGTTTATTTCTCTTATTTTCGAGCACAAGGTATTAGGTGCTCCCGTCTTTAATGGCTGAATGTTATAAGTTTATTTCCATAAGGACACTATACGCCGTTTAGCTGCGAATGTGTACTAGCTAGTTATAATGAAATAACAACGAATCGATAGCAAAATAATTGTTATTGTGCTCATACCACCACAGCACCTCGGTATCTACATTTTATTTATATCACGAAAACAATCTTTGAATTGAAATAGTACGCAGATTTTCGTCTCTCGCAGTATCAATCGAGAGGAATAACATTGAGAACTGCAGTCCCGCTGAAAGCTATTCGAAAATTCGCCCGTTTCAGATTGCAGTTTAAACGAGGGGAAGAGCCTAATATTAGTATATAGTTCGTAGTTTTAAGAAACACCGCGGGTGTTTGCGGTCTCAAAAACGTTATAAAGTGTCTTGTAATTTATCGAAACTATAAGCTTAACCGCTAGAGAGAGCTCCCCCCCCATCCCCCATCGTCTTTCATGAATTAGAAGACGCGCGTCTATTCCGTATTCGATCGTCTCGCGGATGTATTTAACCGTCGGCATTTTACGGTTACGACGCAATAATTGTATTGCGGTTCGGGAGATTTGAGAGCCGGTGTGCGGTTATGTACCACGACATAATAGACTTCGCGGACAGCTTAAGACAAAGTCGTCACGCTGACATTATTAACTTGGCACGAGATATCCGTACAAAACAACCTTGTGTACAAGCGCGCGGCGAGTATTAATACATTTTGCGAACTATGCGCAGCAGCGTTAGTGTGCTCTGTCGTTCGGTTTTCGCGGTTGATTGCAGCTGTTTACTCGGCGAAGCCACACAAAGGTGAACAAAAAAAAAAAAAAAAATCCGAACACAAACAATACTACACGGCGCGGCGCGGGCACGCACTCTCACATTATTTTATTTTTATTTAAACGGACTAGGCGTGCACGCACTACGGCGGCGGTGACGACGACTGTTAACTCAATATTGTTATCCTTATCACATATCATACTGGACCGCGATTTAACGACCACCACGACGTGATAAGGTTTTCGAAGTAGGCCCTGAGCGTCGTATAATGGTCAGAGGACATACACGTGGCCTCTGTTACGGTCGCCGTACGTTGGTCGGTACACGTTATCATAAATATACCGATACGGCGTCTACGGCGGTGAGGCGAGGCGAGGTATTTTTATTTTTTCGGTGCATTAATCGGTGTGTACGCGACGCGAAGGAATACAAACGACAAAAGTTTACGACCGAAACGAATAAAAATAACTGCGGGGAAGGGAGAATAAACTAAAGAAATCATAAGATTTTATATCGGTAGTACGGTAAAATATATAAATCGTGACACCGCACGACCGCCCCCGTCCTCGCGCCCATAGCCCTCGGCTATCGGCCAACTGCTGTGATTTACGTCGCGCATATCGTTTGAATGCAAATCGAGCTAATTTTCTGTGCCGGCACGACCCTCTTCTGTGCGCGTTTTCAATGTCCAAGCGCACGCCGCCACTATTAGTCGTATAGTCCGCCTGTCGGGAAACGGCATAGTTATTATATATTTAATAACTGTAGCAAGTCGATTTCCGGACCACGAGGTACAGTAATTGCAGCGAGGGACCGATAAAATCGGCACTCGTCTTGGTCCCACATCCCCTATTATCCATCCGAAAACGCCTTTGTGATACCCCGTTAGATTGACTTTCTTGTATTGTGTGTGTGCGTGCGCGTGCGTGTGTCGCAGGGTCCTACGCTGTATTGCACATTAGTGTGGTACAACACGTCAGGTGGAAAAATAATGCAGGGGCAAGAACGGACGGAGAGAGAAAGAAAAATAATATTATATTATACGGACGGGAAAAAGCATTTTCCGCAAAAGCTTACACTCAAACAATAACTGTGTGAATTATGATCGCTGCAGCGTTATTCGGTGGAAGCGAACCTATAATGGCTTTTAGCGGTTTCATTTGCAACGGTTATTATTATACCAATGTATTTTCTTTTTTTTAAATATAATATATCGGTGTAGAAGCACGCACGGTTTGGAAAATATTACACGCGTTATGAAGGATAATTATTGTAATAACACGCGATCGAAAATCTCTTGTTTGATTTGATCGGCGCGTTTTTTTCAAATATAATCCATGAGTAAGCCCTAACCACGCGAAAAACCATTAGCTCGACTGCGGTATGTTGTTTTATTTTATACAAACATTTCAAATATGTTACAATATCATCTCGATCGGAAAATCCATAAAAATAAACTATGGGATCGGTTACTGGAATAGGTAGTAATATAAACGCTTTGTAAAATTACTAAAACAGTAGTTTTCCATTACATTCGTTAACAGTTAATTGATAAAACTATAACTCGTTTTACTCAAATTGTATGCAACATGGAGGGTAATTTTTCAGTTATAAATGATGTGCGTCATCATAAGATGTCACAATGAGTTAGAAATTTTTATTTAATTCTTTAAATACTCGCGTGGCTATTAGATTATATACTTTAACAGCACTGCCAGCAGTACGAACAATGTCTATCCAAATGGATAGTTAACCTTAACAATTAGCATTTTATAATGTAGATAATTTTTTTTTTTTAAATTGATGATCTCTTTCCGCATACGTTTTGTTCTCGAACATTATACATTTTATTCCAGTAGTAATAATTTCTGTTTATGTGGGTAGGTTTTTCTATTTTCGAGACAAAATGGTTGAATATCGTCGGAAAACGACGAAAAAGAAGCGTGAACATATACTTAAAAATTAAGAAAGAAAAAAATCCCCGTGTGCATATGCATTGTTTATACATTATGCTTTTGCGGGACTCGTATATTGTGTTCGTCCAAAAGGCGGGAATCGTTTCCTACGGTTCGGAGCTCGGACGTTTTCATCAGCGAGCTTAAATTAATTGATCGAAGAATGCGGTTACAGAGCTTAAACACGTGCGCGATATTATATTGTATAATATTATTACTATTCTCTCTGCAAACAAAACAAAGGACCACGTATTATTGTGTGACTGACAGCCCGCCGTCATCGCGGTGCGGCTGCACTTTCACAACGGAGTCGAGGAAACGACGCGGCGTTTGTATGCAAGTTATTATACGGTTTACGCTGCAGAGGACAAAAAATATTATAATGCACACATGAAACCATATTTTGAGTAAAATTTATTATTATCGTTGTCGTCGTTGTTGTGTTATTTGTTTGCCACGCTGCCATCTCGCATATATACAGCTTTATGAAACTGTCAATCACGAGACGTTTTATTTTTGTACTTTTTTTTTTCACCCATATGACGTAGGTACACGTCGACACATATACGCTGCACATATACGACCAGCATGGAAGGTTTTGGCAAATTGTCAAGAAAAGGAAAAAAAACAACACCAACGTGCGATTACAGATTTTAAAGCCCACATTAATATTTTCGAAAACAATTTTTATTTCCATCTCGTTTCCGAAAGTTGAATTTTTTTTTTAATTAAAAAAAAAACGTGGCCTACTTTTTTTTTAAACATTATGCGACTTTGATCAATTTATCGAAGTAAAATAGTGTATTTTTCCAAGCTCATTGGCTGTAAGTTTCTACCTAAACGTCGAGTTCTTCTTAGTAAATTAAAAACGAATAATAATTATGATATAATGGTAAAAGTTTTGAACATACAAAAACTAATTATAATCGAAACTCATCAGTTATATTTTGGAAAATGTTCAATAAAATTTGGGTTTCTCAATAAATATATCAATTGTAACAACTTATTACCTATTAGGTTTAGGTATACTAGTTATAATTTAGTTTTAACTGTGATATTACATATTTTGTTTTAATATTATGGTTTCCTTTCAAAATATGTCGTAGACGAGTAATATTTTATATTTCTATAAGTTACGGTGGTAAGTAATATCGTAAAATTATTTTTAAAATTATACCGCAACAAATATGTACCCATTTTATTGTTGAATTGAAAAATATATTTAATTATATTATTTCAGATGTAAATCAAATTATCAATTAAAAAATCTAGTTTAAATAGTTGCCTTTTATCTGAAAAACTGTTCTTGGATTAAAACTGATTCGTTTAAAATGAATTAATATCGTGTGTCGGTCTTCAGTACTTGTGTGCATGGATAAATAAACAATTATCTGTTGATTTCCTGCAAAATATGATTTTAGAGTAACTATGATAACGTATCAAGCTAATAGTAAAACTAAACCTACACGGGATTGAGTTAACTCTTCGAAATGCTGTACAACTAATGCGTGAAATGTAACAACAAAAGTGTAGAAAATCTATGCACCTCTCAAATTAGGCGTATTTCTGTCTAATTAGGGTCTTAAGTGCGATTCGAGTTTCCGTAGTAGGTATAGTGGTTGCAGAGTCCCAACGTACAGTACACTCTACAATACGTATATTATTATTTTATCGCCCTCGCAATTTCCATATGGTAACGTGCAAATGCTCTACACATTTGATGGCGGTAGGGGGAGAGGAGAAATCCAACCCTTTGTTAAGCCTCAGGGGGTACTTTTGAAATAATGCAAATTGTTAAGGCAGAATATGCCCCATCCTCCACCGTCGATCCTATGTATAAATTATTAATTACTTTTATTTTATATTTATCTCAATCGAACATTTATCGAAAGTTAGTTGCTAAACTGGAATAAGTTAAATGTAATTATGTAAATTCACTTATGGTTCAAAAATGGTCAAAGTATTGTAAACGTTTTTTTATTCGTGTACCGTCAGTAGAGGACGTTATATAATTTATTATTATTAAATTATTTTTCACGAGATAATTTGACATATTCACCTACAATTCGTACAACTGCAGATATTCTAACGTTATCAAACGCAATCGTATACTATTAATTATATATTTATTTTAATATTTGCTTAATATTTAAACATATTGAGCTGCAGAATTGAAGTAACTTTGGATGAATTTTAATACCAACTCTTGTATAATATAAAACAGATGCGAATAATTAGTGCATTTCATTTTTTATTTTAATTAAACTTTGTCTCCGTTATGTTTAAATTCACGCAGAGCGGATCTTATAATTTACTAACACATTCATTTTAAGTTAAATTTTATTTACTGCGCCATTAAAAACTTTATTAGGAACAATTTGGTTCCGTCTTATATAGAAATGATTTTATTATCTAACTGAGACAAAAACTGATTTAATTAATATCTTAAGGTCTAGTGCCTACATGGCATAAGGTACGTTACAAGTTTTGAATCTTACTTTCATAGTACAACGGAACAACGGAGTTTATGTAAATGTTTAACAAAGTTCGTTTCATTGATTAAAATAAAAAAAAATGTATCAACTATATTTATGCCACAACGTATACGTGAGTATAACGTATTATTACTTTAATTTTATATTCCGACTCTTATTTAATACATTCGAAGCTTTACGAACATTTTAATAAGCGACACCGAACGTTCAGTTTTGTTTATAATACTATCACTGTTTCACGATTAATAAGTATAAATAACCTACCTACACCACAATATTAAAACAATAATACAGTGAACTTTATAAATTATACGATACGCCGCTGCACGAAACGCATTGTTTTAAATTTTTTCCCCGCTCCGTTTTGGACAAAAATTTACACCCACATAACACTATACCATTTTTGTTTTCTAAAATTTTTATACCTCCGACGTTCGAGGTCACTTTCGTGTTGTCCACATAACCTGTTGCATACATCTATTAAACACAAGCATGCGTACGTATTGCGTGTCGTTAAATCATTTTTTTCTCATGCTTTCTATTTTGTTCTCGACTTTATCGTATCGTGTTGATGCGAATAAATAAATATAATGCAAATATATATATTAAGTATGTGCGTTACATAATATAATGTATACAAAATAAATTTGGTATTTACCTTATCTACATTATTGATTGTAGACTTATATCTCTTTATATACGAGCGTGTTTATTTTATCCGCCATTCCGATGTATACGGTTCACCCCAACAGTTGCACGATCGCGTAATACTACTGAATGTCTATTTAATATACGGCTTTTATGATACGCATAAATAACATTCGTCGCCTTATCTTTATCCCGCGGAAATAGTATACAAGCAAATACCACGCAAGAATCGATTTTTTCGCATTGCCCATTGGGAAATTAAACGATTCCAAAACATTATGTTGAAAATGATAACACTTTGGTGATCTTATAATTTTTTTTTTTTTGTTGGAATTTCCCTGGCGATTTCGATCGTATGGTCACTTTCAAGCAAGGTCGTATTACCGGCAATACAAGGCTATAGACAAGCTTAAGCGCGCAAAGGTCTTTGACATTTTTATAAAATGCACGCGGTTTTATTTTATCTTTTAACGGTGACCTTTTTTTTTTCGAGTCATTGATATCGTACGTAGGTTATTTTATATTGTAATATGTAAATCGGAACTGCTAAAAAGCGACCACACACGGTTTTGGGTATGCGTAAATATCAAGGGCCGCACTTGTTCCATAATGGTATTTATAAGAATTAATTAATATAATAGGGGTGCGGACCTGGCCGAGATTCCGAGAGTTGCGGCAATACATTGAAATGTAACTGCGATTGTTCAACGGTTTTCGAGTTCCCGCGTACACGCGATAGGAAATGTCCTTAGTTAGTATATTACACAAGAATATAGGTACACGCATCTTGTTTTGTTTCTAAATCAAAGAACCAATCTCGTCATAGTCCAACGGCTCCGCATATTATCATTATGCAAATTAACCGATAGACGCGCAAGCATGGCGTGTATAAGCCTCGTCGCCGTTGCTATTGTTGCCGTCGACACTTGCGAATATTACGACGCGGAATACACATAGTGCGGGAGAACGACCAGATGGTTGATCCAATAATGGCCCAGTGATTTTATGTTTACACAATAATCGAACTTCTACACTCTCGAGCGAGAGTAATAATTTCACGGCCCACGTCGCAGTAACTGCAGCGGTTGCCACGGCGGCGTCGATGTCTTCGTCCGGGGGTGGTTAATTTAGATCTATGCGTCTGCACAATTTCGATTTGCATTCGTCCTCGCAATAGTTTCTAGCATTATATGCACTAATTACGAATTTGTTTCAACTCTTTTCAGTAATGATTTCTCCTGCCCCCCCCCCCCTCTCACTCTCTCACTACGTTCCCCGTAAATATATACAATACACATTACATATATATATATAAGCAAAAAGAGGAAAAAACCCTCGACATTTTCGCTTGGGTTTCACAAGCAGTATAATGGCTTTCGGGGCCCGTAAATCACATGGTGTGGGGACGAGAGGTAGTGGAGAGTGCCCTGGCGACAACAATTGCGTATACACGCGCGGCCGGAAAAGGATATCCCCGGACACACGAATCCTAAGGGAAGGCGCGGATGCACCGGTACAGGGGGTTACAATTTAATTTTTATCACTAGTGTGTGTGTGTGTGTGTGTGTGCGTCCGAGTGTTTTTTGGTAGCCACAGAATGGCCACGGTGACCTGCTGTTGGCCGAAAAGCCACAACCACCGTTTCCGTTGCTTTTACATTCCGAGATAAAAATAATAATAAATTTCCAAAAAGCAATTTGCTGCAAATCGAAATGGACATCGGTGCCACATCTTTTCACCCATTCGCTATCCTCATACATATATACACGCACACATGCATAGGATTATCTTACACGATAACACTGAACTGTGTATGATTCGGGGGGGGGGGGGGGGGTGTCCATTATATTATACACTGTGGCCAACAATTTGCAGAGTAAAACCATTGTTATAGGGAAAACACTTTTTGTACAAATATACATATATAACACCTATACCTTAATCATTAGAAAATTAATTTAAAAAAATGGTATAAGTCGATTTGAGATCTCTATTTACATAATTTATGAGATTATATAATGAAATACAGGGTGTCCCACCGGGATTTTTAGAAACTAAAAATTTTTAGAACCTCTCATGTTAATAGAGATAGCAACATTTTGTGTTTTTCACAAGCACCTCTGAGCAAAGGCAATTTTGTTGACAATATATTGGTAAATAAAAATGTATTATTAAAGATGTCAAAATGTTAACTTTTTATTGTATAACTTTTATGAATTTCAGTGGTTGCCATTTTATAGGGCTTATTTTTGTGAAAATGTTGACGGTTCAACATTCAATTTTCATTAACTTCTTGATTTTTAATAATTTTTCTAGTTTATATAAAAATAGTGTACTATTTATACAATTTAAAACAATAATAACAATATCAGCAAACCTTATTGAAAAATTACGAGGTGTTAATAACTTATTTTATTACTTACTATAATATTTCTTTGTAAACTAAGATCATGAATCTAATGAAAGCCCCGTTGAACCGCCAAAATTATCAGAAAAAGAAGTTCTATCAAATTTGTACCTTCGAATTTCAAAAAAGTTATAAAATAAAAAGTTAATGTTTTAACTACATTAATAAAAAAACTAATATTTAACAAACTATTTTCAACAAAATTTCCTTTGCCCATAAAAAGGATGCTCATATAAAAATAAAACAGAATTTGATCACTTCTATTAATACGAGAGACATCACTCTATATTAATCCCGGTGAGACAATTTTTATATCTTTAAATACGATTAATTTTATATATTTTTTAAACTAATTATCAAATTCAAAATACCAAAACGATCAACAAATCCAAACAATACATGAAAAATATTGGCTGATATTAAAATATATTATAAGACACGGTGAAAGTCATCGATACAAAATTAGTGTTGTAAGTATAGATGTTAGTGATAGGGGTAGCCATGGCAATGGTATTCAAAAAAACAGAACTAACAGACACAACCTATATTTAAGGTATAAATGTTATATAAATGTAATATGTATACAGTAGAAACTATAAATAATATATTGTTAAGTATATTTTTAAGACTTAGATTATAAATATTAAGTTCTGAAAAAATCATTGGTTGTCTTATATTTACATAAGTTATATTGAATTTAAAACTAAATTATAAAAATTAAGACAGCGAATAAATAAATATAAAAAAACGTAAATTTAAATTTGTACAGTTGATAGAAATACTAAAACTAATTCTTTTTGTACTCTAAATCATTATTTTTTTTTATCAAAGGCACAAGAAAAAATAATATTATTCATATTGAAAATTAGCATTTCAATTTTTTATTTCATGTTAAACAGATATACTTTAATACTTTCACAAATCAACAACAGTAATTGCACAGAAAATTCTGTAGGAAATATTATTTTGTTGGGTAAATTGAAACTTTGAAAAATGGAAAGATACTATACTACTATAGTATATACTATATAATTGTAACCAAAATATTTTGACATTTTGATAGATTGTAATTGAAGAATATATGCTTTTATCGGATTTAATATTAAATTATGTAATCTAAAAAATTATATTAAATGTGTGTTAAACAATAGCTATAAGGTACAAGGATGTGCATGTGATTTTTAGTTAGAACGAACGAAGTATAAATAATTTTGAAAATCACGAAAAATAAATAGAACTCATAATTTATTAAAAAAAATAATACGATTCTATACTTCTATATACATATATTATGAACGATAATACAATTAATCACAGTTTTAATTATAATTAATTGGGTATAGATGTGTACTGTACATGTGTAGTGTCGGTAATAAATATTATTTATGATATCCATAATTTTTTATGTTTGACTTTTTTTTAAAACAAATTGACTAGTAAAAAAAAAACTTTATTTTATGGTACATTATACACGAGTTTTTTAATCACTCTCGCTGTATAATACAGTTGTATGCATTTCGTAAACAATTCACTATATTTGTAATGTTGACATGTATATAGGTATATACATATTTCGGAGAACGATTTAAAAACAGATGTATTACATTATTATTATTATTTTTTTTTTATTTTTAACAATTACTGCAAGTGTTTTTATCGACGTTCAATCCCATTAGCTTTTGACCGTTACGTTTTCGTGCGGTCGATAACATTATATTGTGTCAAGTTATATAATTTACACGAGTTTCGATAAGACACGTCTAGCGTGTATTGCGTGGGTGCATACGATATGCCGGGTATACGTAATATACTTATATTTACAAAAGATGAATTGTTAACGTGACAGCAGACCAAACGTCACCATTTTGTCGCGAACAAGGGTGGAAAAATAGTGTGTACTATAGAAATATATAATAGAGATGTGCGTAATAATAGAGAGACGTCGATTTGCCGGACGATTTGTCCCCGGAGTTTATCGTCATAAAAATATAATAACGAGGCGACCGACAGGGTTTCTAATCGCGCGCGGCACGTGTCCGTCGATGGGGGTGGCGGCGAGAAAAAAATCTTTGAAACAATAAAACGGTAGAAAATAATTGACTCTTTTCACCGGGGGGGGGGGGAAATGGTTGGACCAAGGTAAGAGGAGGTGGTGGGAAATGTTGGCTCACGGGTCTGTAAACGATTGCCGTCGAAAAAATAAAATCCGAATGCAATTAGACGGCGACAAAACAATAGTGAGCTAATGACTTATATATATTTATATAATATGCGATGTATTATACACAGTACACCGTGTACGTAATATGTGTACGTAGCAGCATACACTGTATAGTGTACGACGTACATCGTAGCTGATTTGCGCGGACGACACACCATTTGCGAATTCGAGGGGGACGGACGGTGGCCAGACAATAGGTTACACTAGCACACAACAATGTTTAGAGTGAGTCATAATATATAAGGTTTAATTTTATTTTTTTGTTCCTTCGTCCAACTTAAATACAATGGGAACCAAAGTCCCCTCCTCCCATTTCCGTCACGTGTGCGTTCGTGTGCATGTGCGTGTGTGTGTGTGTGTGTGTGTGTGTGTGGTGTGTGGTGGATTCAGGAAATCGACGGATTCGAATTCGCGCCGCCTCAAGAACATAGAGCATATAGTTTTCGCTGCGAACCAATCAAGACATTTCCATAGACGTACTAGTTTTTTTTATGTCTGTTCGAACATTGCCTTACTTTATAATGTAACGAGATCGTTGATATAGAGGTTTTTTTTCCCAATTATAATCCATACCATCGATTTGTTTTTATAATCAGGCACGTTTGGGGGAGAAAAAAAAGTTCAATCGCACTTATCTAGGGTCAGTGTTAGGTAACATTTTATTTTAAATAATGGTGAAACTAATTTTTATATTTTTTCTGTAAATAACAATCAAAACAGATACCTTCTTAAATAATTGATCGGGAAAATTTATCATTTGCAACTTATTAGGTTATTCGCTGTTTTAATTTAAAATGGTGAATGTTTAAAAAAACGAATCGTATTGGCCAGAGGCGCCAAATAAGTGCACTTATGTAGCCGCAAAAATGTAAAATAATAATAATATTAAAATGTCTTCATAATGTATTTCTGCTGTCTGGGTCCAGTTCTTGTGTGTATGGGTACAATATGTACACAGTACACGGTATATTTTGGTTTGGTTAAAAAAAAGCTAAGTCCACTTTAGTAAAACGATGTTGCGGGGGCCGTTGAGTTCATACATTTGAATGCATTTTTTCAGTGTTTTAAAGGCGTACTTCTGTCGCTATAATTTCGTCCGTTTAATTTTAATTCCCTAAAATCCAAAAAATCGTAGACCTGTTCTTTTTTGCCCAGACCATACAATATACACTAAATGCGCAATAATGACACGTGTGACGGGCGAATATTCTAATTTGAGCTAACAATGTGACCATTGAAAATCTTTTCCCGTTGGCTTCAGCAAAACGCTGGTGCTCAGCACGTTCGGTATAATCGCGTCCTCTACACCGCAGTCCATCGCCGATGTCGTCGTCGTCGGTTCACCCTTCTGCAACTTTCGGTGTGGTCTCGAGACGCGCGACCATTTACCACTACCGGGGTTCAGAACCGGCGACAACGCAAAACTTTACAATCTATTATTTGAATTATCCGACTAAAGAGCTGGCGGCGGTGGCGGAGGCGGAGGCGAGCGTCGTCTATGTATAAAACAATGCGCACAATTGCGGTGGCGACAAGTCCCGCTGCCCGCGACCAATGCCGCTTCACGACTCCCGCTCTTCGTTCTTCTCCTACCCGTTCGGCACGAGCAGATATGTCGCACTTATGTGTGTATGTGTATATTGTGTATTGTGTGTGTGTGTGTGTGAGAGAGAGAAGGGTGATTTCCCGTTTCCTTTTTATCTCGTCGCCCTAAACTACACGTTATCACGAGATCGTGACTCTATTATACTATGATATATTTATTGTATATTTCACGCGAATGTTAACGCTTGGTGTATTCCGACAACATTTACTAAAATACCGTATTCAATACATATCGTACGTGATTAGTTTTCGCAATAATTATAACAATCATGTTGTACACGTAGGAGAACCCGGGCCAACTATCCCAATGCTTGGTCTAAATGTCCGATTTACATAAGAGTTACACGAAATCAGTATTGGAATTTATGATTGACTGTTATTATACTGTATTAAAATGTGGATTTGGGCAAGAGTCTTCGTTCGGCGGCGCGACAATCGCGTTGTAACAACGGTCGTGTTACGTCGAAGATTTTACTTATTTGTTTGTTTACTGTTATAGATCAGAAGAACAATAAAATTACTAACCTGAGCGATAAATTGAAAAAGTTGTTGTATGATTTTTATTCACGAGAATTGGACGGGACAATATCAACAGTTGGTGATTATTTCAGTGAACTCTGATACAGATGGGTAAGCGAGTTCATTATTGTTTCTTGACAATACTACGCCGATTTGTGTGGTGTCTACAAGTTCAAGTCGGAGTTCACACGAATCGCATAGACGATCGTATTTCGTCATCTAAGACCCAAGTCAGCCCGGACAGGTCTTACAACCGCAATGTCGAAAGAGGGACAATCGTCTTATGGCGATCGCACTACGGCCTGTTTAAGATAGGATTAGCATTTGGCTGATAACACATTTTAGAGGACGCGTGTGTTCTTTAATGGATCACGCAAAAGCTGGTGTCTTGTTTTGTCCTAGACCAGGAAGTCGCAAAAGCAATAACGCCGATGAGATGGCAATCAATGAGAGAGCTACACACTACAAACAAAAAAAAATATATATAAATTCGAGCGAGGATATTATTTTAAAAAGTTGTATGGTGAGTACATATCGGTTAGCTATCAAATTAAACCAATTGGGGTGTTACATCGAATAATCAGCATGTTTATAATACTAAAAATAATGAAACTTGAAGAGTTTAAACTTCAAAGAGTAACAATATGTACTTAATATTCTATCGTACGAGATAACTGTATACGTCAACGTTTTCGGATAGTAATAAGTTCCGAACTAAACAATTTTTCATGCAAACAAGAAATAGGTGTTCTTTCGTAAATTTTAGAAAGTATAGTTGTCACCGAAACATTTCCTTTTATTCATAATATTAGCTATACTATCCATTATTCTAAAAATACAATTCGATCTTCTCGAAAGACTACACTTATTGTCTTGTCTAATTGAAGTGTCAATAATTTCACCTATAATCGTATACAATAATAGATTCACGATACGACGCATATAGTTTTATTTTGATCGTTGTTATAATAAAATAATGAATACATTTAAGTGT
The DNA here is from genome assembly GCA_949715065.1 of Periphyllus acericola. Lineage (NCBI taxonomy): Eukaryota > Metazoa > Arthropoda > Insecta > Hemiptera > Aphididae > Periphyllus > Periphyllus acericola. The sequence goes on along the minus strand of OX454266.1, from coordinate 45,970,543 downwards.
TTTCATAGACTTTTAACAATACACCCAACACCTACCTCCTTTTTAGCATATCGTTTCTAATTTTGATTGTTCCTAGCGCTTTCCAGGTCAAAAATACCATTTTGCTAAACAACGATATGAACAGTCGAGTGTTTATAAATTATATTTGGTAAGCTCAAGAAGGCTATAATTCTATCACATAAATAATTACATGTATATTCAACGATATATTGAAAAAAAAAACAGCTATGTATTTTAATTTTAATTAAAATACAGTCCGCAAGTATTCAGACATTCGGTAAGTAAATTAAATTCATTGTGCTTAGCGTTTAATTTATATTTTATTCGTTTCCTTATAACATTTGGTATTTATAGTTTTCGTAAAAAAGTAATTTCACCGCTATAGTTTTTTCGCGCATCTATATAGCTTGTTTAGTCGTTCGGTACGTAAAAGTAAAAAAATGTCTAATTGCATAATAAAATGTCTTCATTTGGGCACGCAATAAACTGTTATTCACTCACCTGATCATATAATTGTTGTCCGGGGACTATTAAAGTGGTCACGCAAAACAATTTTAATAATTCATTCGGTTTAACCGAGTGGGTAAAAGGCAGAATCTTTGGGAGTGATAACTATACAAAACAAAATAAATTATAGCCAAAGTTTTAGTTTAAGCACTGTTTAAAACTTTTCTGAACATTTCGTATCTACACACAGGTCAAAATATACTTTTATTGTATTATATAATTGTAAAATATAGTTTCTTGGAGTACCCATATAATGATCAATATGGTTTTATTTAGATCCTACGAAACAATTTGTATGTTATGAAAGCGTTACGTGAGTACAAATTTCATGGTTTTTGAAAAAAAAATGTTTACGCCTTACTTAATTCAAAAATCAAAAATGTTTTCCAACATCAACTAGGAAAATGGATAATGAATTATTCTTCAAAATATAAATCAGACATCAGGGAGTACTTTATTTAACTTTCTCTTTCACTTGTTGGTCAAAACTTCTTGGTCACTCCAACTACCTTAGAAATGTGTTCTAACAATAATTTAAATTGAAATTATAAAGGTATCGTTTCATACTTATTTTGTTGCAGTTATAAATGTCCTTTTAAATCGACTTTTAAATTCCTACTGCCCGCGGTGAATTCACGGTGAAAGTATAAAGTGTTAATTACTGTTACAGTTTTTTTCTTTTTTTTCTTTTTTTCAGTCAGTAGTATTATGTTTCGAACTGGTCTTTATTACTTTTTTTCACCAGTAAGCCGTAAAAATCACGTTCATCTCTGATTACAATGTTCAAAAACGAATCACAAGTCTGAAATTTATGCAAATGTAATAATAATAGTAATAATAATAATAATGGGGGGGGGAATAACTAAGCAGTAATGCAAATTGTTCCAATTAATTACACCTCGAGACTGCTAACGAAACATATTTTTTTTTCTTAACATTATATCTCCTCTTTTTTTTTAACGACCATGGCCGAAGCTCGCGCAAGTTCTCGATGCGAATGCCGTAAAGGCATTAAATTTCGAAAACAATGACGTTAATTCGTGGCCCCGTCGGTACCGCCTATCTCGGCCCGTCGTTTTATCACTGTTTTAACAGCTTTTCACCAGAATTGTAAGGGCTGGCTGGGGTAGGACACTATCTGCCTCTCGTTTTTGGAAATACCAAATGGTTTTGCGGACGTCGGTTGGAAAGTCGACCGGATTATATATATATTGTATATAATACATATTATACAATACATATAACTACGGAAAGCTTCTGCCACACATGGGTGAGAGGAGACGGCATAATGAATGGATGAAACAATTGTTTGTGTTGTTCACAAACAGCGGAGAAATACGGATTTTCGGGTGCTGACAATAATATGTGCGTAGATATATATATATGTATATATTGTTACAAACAGCATGTATGTGTGTGTTGTATAAAAAACTATTACACGAAAAACTAAATTCTAAGGATTTGAGGACCCGCGTAGTGTTTTATTATTATTATTATTATTATTGTTTTTATTTTTTTTTTTTACTAAAAGGAAACTATATTTTTATGTTGAAATTAGTTTATAGTTAAGCTTTTGATAGAATAAACTTTGATCATAATCTAAACTAATTATCTACAATAACGCGTTTTGGTCAATAATAACTTTAGATCCAAATTAATTTGTATCTACTTAAATTTAATAAAGCTGAGTACTATTAAATCATTAGTTAATCCAAGATCTTATAATTATCTCATTTGAATAGTTCACAACCTATTTTTCAAAAACTTTTTATTCTGTCTTATACTATTTATAAACTTCCAGGCTTTAGCAACTTTTATCGAACGTGTAAATAGTCAAGAAAATGAACGTATAATGTCGTTGAGTAATAATTTTTAAAATAGGAATTATTATAATAACAAACCTAACTATTTAATTATACTAGGTATTTGTATTTTGATGATAATTACTTTGTAGATATTGTAAAATACTGAGACTAAAATTAAAAATACAGATTGATTTGTGCAAATAACGTAATATCATATTTATTGGTTCATAAATAATTTTCATATTATTTTTATAAACGCAAACGGTATAAAATATATTTTGATTATTATTGTTTTTAAGAATAAATAAAACATTTTCAATACAAAACAAATGAAATAATAAAACACGAAAACAATCACTGGTTCCAAGTAATATTCAAATAGGTAAATATTTTTTATCACGAGACGCACAGTTTTTCCAAGACATATATCGCAGTGTATGATGATTGTGAATAATAGAATTTGATGTACTCGTTACCAAGTATTTTTTTAAACTACATATTATTGTAACGCACTTAAATATGAATTGTAAAAGTATTTCGTCATTGTAAAAATACATCATGCGTTATGACAGGACAGACTTCACAAACATTGTACAGGGTATTAGAGAATAGGTATGAGGAAATATATTATATATATATTATAGAATGGTGATGTGAGTACTTTTCTTTTGATATTTATCAATCCAAGCGTATTCAATTACATGTGAAAAGAGTATGAGAGTGGTGTTATTCGTAGTTGTATAAATGTATAAAGTGCTATTAATTTTAATTTGGTTTTCAAACATTTTAATCATGTAATATTTGATTTCGCTTCAATATCAATTTTCATAAAAATACCTTTCAATTCAGAGTACCAAGATATAAAAATATTTAAGTCCTGTTTGACATGTTTACATCTGTGTGACAACGAATCGGCTTATTATTATTATATAATCGAATTATTAAACACACCCGTAAATAAAATAAAAGAAGATTTGTTATTTTTTCATGATGTTAATAATTTCTATGTTGAAATATTACTTGTTTTAAATCGTAGGGTTATAGTAACATTGAAATTAAGTTATTAAAATGTATTTTAATTTTTTGGAAAGTTTTATTCTATCTTAATACAATATTTTTAAGTCATCTTTAGTGTCATTATATGAATGTAATGTTTTTAATCTTTTATCAAAATGTAGAGTCAAATATAATTTAAAAATACATTTTTACGTCCCTCTACGTATAAAAGTGAAATAAAAATAATATTTTAGACCTATAAGGATTGTAGAAGTACGCGGTACACAAAAGGTCACGCTATATTCAAATAAATAATAAACGTTAATATCCGAGGTAAAAATTATTATTCTAGTAAAGCTATGGTTACGTGTTGGTCGTAAAACCCTCCAAAAACCATTTTATTATTCTTACATAATAATTATTATAATACAGTAGCAAAATTGAAATAATAATAATTTTGTGTTTTTAACCGTGTACCTACTCGATTGTTAGACGAAATAGAAATACATTTACGTACAAAAAAATAATTTATAGCAAGAAAATATCTATTTAAAAAAATTAATTTCCACAGACCTTACAGATGTTTGCATCAGGCAAAAATTCGTTTTTATTATCATACGCACAAATATAACAGAACGATTCGAAATGATATTCTTGGTTTAACCATAAACTTTCGTTTTTCCACACATTGGTGTTTTGATAAGTTCGCACGATTCGTGAGGAACGTAGGTGCGCACGCCCCTAACGCACAATTGAATTATTCCATTTGAGCGAATTAATTTGGAACCCGAGTTGCGAATTGCGTTCGTCGTCGTATAACCGTAAAAGTAAAATTACACGCATATAATATAGTCGTCGGTATAATTGTATTATTGCACACACATAGAGCGTACGGTTACGATGATGTACAATAATTATCGTATACAATAAAGTCCGGTCTGTCAAGCTCTGGGAATTTATCTCGTTTCTCACCGCGACAATTAGCTCTAGGAAATCGCCAAGCCATTAGATATTTCGTACATGATAAATTATCATTAGGGCTAGGATTTTGTAGCATTTGCATTTTCTTTTACTCCAGGACATAGCTAATCAAAAACAAAATTCGATTCATACATCACAGAGTTAAAATTTACAATTACCAACAATGCTTTTTTTGGTACTTAGTGTCAGTTTATTAGCTATTTATTTAGTTTTTGTTAATTATACGCATATTTGATAATTTTAGAACATTTACGTACTTATTTATCTAAATTATTCTTTATCAATTTATTTTCATTACTATATTTCGTGGCTTCACCTTATCGGAAAATATTTCTGAAAATAAATTCTTTTTTTATTCTTTTTTTAAATTTTGTCAAAGTGATTACCGGTGGGGAGTTGTGGTTACGTTGACTATCTGGACTTCAGACGCAATGAGAACGATATTTATTGACTTGTTTACTATGTTTAAATTACAATAATATTATTTAGCATTCAATAATTATAGGAATTTCCATGGGGGTTTATATTCGCGTGATAACGTACGGAGTATTGTTATTTATCGTGGAGCTATGGCCCATGAGTCACATCAGTTGTCGTTAATACGTTATGCCGACAAGTATTTAATCGTTTGTTGCATCTAACTGGTTAAAATGCTTTTTTTGGAGCATTATTGGCAAATTTTTAATGTCTTTATTGTAGGTTTTTAGTGCATCATTTTCCTAGCCCTACATATCATTAATAAATCTCTAGACGGGTACTACGTATGTACGTGTACACGAGGATGGAACAGATTTCTTTCTCTACGCCTGCGTGCAGGTGTACACACTTTTTTTCTACGCGAACACGTCTATGCATATCATACACACGCACCACCCGCCGCCGTGACGGCGAGTACAACAGCTCTTGTTTGCTCGTTTAATATTCACCGTTTAAAACCTTTACCCCGCCCCTAGCCCCGTGTTCATTAAAAGCTCATCAGCACCGAGATGGCTTTGCCCACCCCTCTCTCGACCGTCTCTTTCACGCGTTACACCCGCACATCACTATCTAAATCCATTACCAGCCGACATAGTTTGTCACTTCGAACGGCCCACAAAGTTGGATCGCACAAATGTGTGTAAACGCGTATACAATATACATGTACGCATTACACTCCCGATCTTAATGGCCACCACTTACAATGGGCCGGCTTCGGTAGGGGTTAATCAATTGAATATTTAATAGTACTTTGAATAGCGATCGTACACACGGTAGTTTTACCGAAGACCTTTTCGCTTTTCGCGCATCCGTTTCCGCGGATAGCGTTTCATTACATTTATATTTGACAGGCCGGTGCACGCTCGACGATTTTCTTCAGTACTCATTTGCACCCGGCATTTCAACTGTGTACATACTCGACTAACCCTGTACAGCGCGATACCCACGCCATTAGCGAAAGTCCGAGATAGCACGAGAAATATAATCGGCGGTTAGAAGAAGTATCCGTTTCTGAACAACGTACAAAAATAACAGTTCCACGCGTACTATTTGTACCCATGACTGTCTATTATTTTAATCGCAGGTAATATATATATTTCGTATATTTTTTTTAAGATCATGATGGTTTTTTATAAGTCACCCAACCGAATGTTGCGTACTTACTATTGTGAAAAATACTGTATAATATTACGCGCATTAAAACGATCCGAGAAAGAATAGTGACTATTTAATATGTGATCGTTTTTCACAGCTAAACTATAAATAGTAATTGTCGCAATAATACGGGCAGAAGATACCCGTCCGGTACTATATGTAGGGCTCGCTGTTGGGAATATTTTTTAACCTCACACGTGCTCTTATGCACGCCGGGATCGAAAATAGTGTCCGTCATTGAAAGGTCCGTGGAGGTGTTTGAAAACATAAATTTCATCGAGTTACGCGCGTTAGCGTGACGCGCTATCTGTTTATCCAAACTGTATATAGTAGTCCGCACTCTGCGGCTACGTAACATCGTTACGATATCACGTTGAACGGTTGAAAAAATTATTTTCAACCGCATTAAACGGAATTATTGTGTGCACCAGTAATCAATATACAGATATTGCACGCGAATTATGTTTGCCATTTCGCCACAACGACAGTAATATGTCACTGATATTGTATTATAATACACACCGTGCAGCAAATGGCGCACATTTTTTTTTTTTTGTAATTTATTGAACAAATACGGTTTATCTGCTATAGATAGTGATTGCAGGATGTTATACATTACACGGACACCACTGTTCGTGGTCGTACGCATTTACCAGAGAACTATAAGACCACGCGACGACGGGCGAACTGATTTTCATATTTCATAAGTTTTTTTTTTTCCGGTTATACGAGCAGTGTACGTGTTACTTATAACAAGCAGCGGGTACGTATGGCTCGATAATGTAATATACTTATTACTTATGTATATGTATATATTTTAAAATTAAAGTATAAAGTGCCGGGGTGATGGTTCGTAGTTTTTTTCTTCTTTTTTTTTGACAATAATAATTATCATAATATTATACCGGTCGGTTCGGAGACGGCAGCAGCAGCAGCAGCAGCAGTGGCGAGACGGCAATAACGGCGGCGCCGCAGCAGTCGTTGTTGAACACGCGGTCCTCGTCGTCGTATCCCCCTTCTTCCCGGTTCTTTGTACAATTAACGAACTCTCGCTAATGAGACTTTTTTCCATTCCCTCCCCCCCGCGTTACAACCTCCCGAGCAAAACTATCCCCTCCAAACACTTTGACAACGATTCGGGCGTAAATTATATGAAATAATACAAAACAAATAGGGGAAGAAGCGAATTTCGGGAAAAAGTTTAGGTCCATCATTTTTCCACTCCTACCAAAGATTTCTTTTAACACCTTTTCCCGCACTCCGGGGAACAGTAAATTCCGGTCGATTTAACAACGTTACCTGAAACAAATAAAAACGAATACATTATTTTAATATCAAAAATGTGAGAGAAGACTTCTGATTTTGTATTCATTACACACCCATTAAAAATAACATTAACTAACATTTTAATACAAGTTTTAACAACAATGCGATTGTTCTTACGGCAATCAAATGTAAACGCAATTTTGTTTATTCAAAATTAGTTTTTGTGATATTTATTTTGGATCATCCAATGTAAACTCTTGAAGAATAATTATTGTTGAGAGTTCCAAGAATCTGGAATGCTTGTGTACAACAATAATTTCTAAAGCAATTGTTTTATACTACAAACAACCATAATCACGTACAATCTAAGGAATGTAATCCTTAAATGGTATAAGACGTGTAATAAATGTATTTCAGTAAGATTGTTTTTGAATTTTTTTATTTTAATTTATTTTTTATCATATTTTGATTGACTTAAATCATATTGGCCTATAGAACGGGAAAATACTAAATTACCTTTCATATGCAGAGCTTATGTGGATGCTTAGGAGTATGTCAAGGATCCAACAAAAAGTTTAAAGCCCATTAAAAATTCAGAAATAATGTTTAATTCTCATCAATTAACTTTTCCGTTGTTATAGGGTAATATTTTTAGACTTTAAAACGTTTATATTCTGCAAAAAGTCACCTAATATCTCTCAGGAGATCTCTTGGTAATTATTTTAATAGTAAAAAATGTTCATTAAAATTGTTTTTTATGTATCCATAGTGATTTCATAAGACAAAAAAAAGTTCATATAGAGAGTCGGTGCTATTTAGGACATTTGAACATTGTAACTAGGATACTCCTTCTTATTTATTTTATTTATGCCATTATAGAACTAATAATAGTTATGTGCTTCAGAGGATATGAGGTCTATCACCAAGATAGATTTTGAATAAATAAAAAACGCAAAAACCTTATAATACTTAAAATGTTCTATATTTTCCTTGTATTATCAATAAACACAAAATTATGTACCCACAACAATATATATTTTAAAGACTTTCAGAAGAACCATTCATTGATTTTATATTTTTCAGCTTAATAATGACAGTTTTGTCGAAACACTAAGGAATTATTTTTATCAAATCCAATTTTGTGCATTCAATAACACACGTTTCTTATTGAAAACAGAACTGTCATTATATTTCTACTGAGATTTTACAGTTTAGTTTGAGGTAAAATAAATGGAGTTTTAAAAACTTCATTCACTAATTTAAACGACGTAGTTTCGATTGGAAATTACTTCTGTGTTAAGACCAATGACAGAAAATTGAAAAACAATAAATTGAAGTTTATTTATTATCAATTCGTTCGAAGAAGATATAAGAAGGTAGGTTTTGATTGAAAGAAAAAATATATAACTACGTTAGTCAAAATATTGTACTGTTATTATGATATAAATCGTATATGGAATCTAACTCGAGAGATGGGAGAAATGTGTGCGCACACAACACATGGTTCCAGGGACTAGCGAGAAGACGCGATGAGGGTAAGAGATTTATGCGACGCGTGTGTGTCTAATAAAACATTCGGTAGGATTAAGTGATCAGTCAAAACGTATAACAAGGGAAAAACTGATATGTACCGTCTTCCTCGGCGATTGTGAACAATATACATATACATACCTACAGTACACAGTACAGCGATAGGTCCTGTGCGGCGGTGATAGGGACTAGTCACTTAAAAGGTAGAGTACTTGAACCCTTTCACAGTGGGAGGGCCATATGTTGGTGGCGACCCGGAGGGCACGAGCCAAAAGCCAGCAATGGGGGGAATGTAAAAAAAAAAATGTACAAACTCCAGGAGTTTTACTTGTGAGCGACACTCTCTCTTTCTTTCTGGAAATGGTGAAAGCCAGAGAGTCACTTGAAGCAGAAAAAAAGAGGAGGTAAGTTTTATTTGAAAATGTCGTAAAAACGTCTAATTAAACTTAAGCTACAAACAATGAACGCCTCTCGACTTGCAGGCTGCATTAGTCGTTAGTGTTTTGGATTGTATCCAGCAGTACAGCTTTATCATGGGAAACGAGAAAAAACGTCAAAAAGTCACAAACTGAATGGTTAAAATGATGCGTGTGCTGCAGCCTTACAATTAGTCGAACACGTATTATATACACGATATTTACGAGTGTTGATATAATACGAGTAACCCGACAATAATAATCACAGCGTCTTTGGTGCGATACGTTCGTTGACAACGATTCGACTTCGTTCGACGTTCGTTTACTTCATTTGGGCTTCAAAAGTTCATTTTCGATTCGTCCAGAACGTTATGAAATGGTTAACATTAATTAAAATCGACTCGCGAAAACAAAATGTTATCACGGAAAATATCTGATTCACTGTTGATTGTTTCTACTAATAATTTCACTAATTGCTTTAAACGAGTACACCACATCTGTGTCAGCGCTCCACGAACGCATTCGTCCGGAAAGTGTCGTATTGTTCGTTATACAGTTCTCAGCTTCACAATGCCCTTTTATGCGCTTGTTCCCTTTAGCAATGGCTGGCAAGTATTGTACGGTGCACGGGCGCAGAATGTAAGGGCGACATTTTTCGTGATTACTTGAATTCAAGCATAATGGTGGTCCGACGATTGTTTCGGTTTATTCGATGTTTCACCAGAAGGAATTATACACATATTGCGAAATTCCCGCGTTCATCGATTTCGAGGTTAAAGTTTTGTACGTGACTTGCGAAATTTCCCAACGCACAGGTATATGGCACTAATAAGTTTGTTTCAATCAATATTTCTTTGCCCTGTGATTATGTCCACTATTTTATTTTCCTCGAATTTCCAAAACGTCCTGTTTATGATTAATGTACGGGGTTCACTACATTTTTCTTTGTAGTTATTTATTTCAATTTGTAACACGCTGCGGTCCCATTGACTTTAAATTATAATGCGCCTTTTGATTCATTGTTTACGAATTCGTTTCAAGTATAAATATAACATTTGTATAAAGTTTTTATTTTATCACAAAATAGTTATAAATTGAACGATACATGACATTATGAGAGTATAAAAATAAAATGTTCGAGTTTAAAATAACAAAATACGATTTTATAATTATATTTACTGAAATCTGGCACCAAATTCTTTAGAAATATGTTTTAAAAATAATATTTCTTACAAATTCTATCCGTTTCAATTTGACCGTGTCGTTTGTTAATTAAAATAAAACATGGTACTCTTGGCAAAAGTGCAATTTGTCGAATTTTCGTCCATAGACGATACATACGATTGTCACGACGACGTCACGGTGATTATTCAGATTTTACTCAGTTTTTCAATGGCACGAACATCGTTTAAAATCTCTTTTGACGTGGTCTGTGTAAACAATAACGATAAAACTCCGTCGACGCGCCACCATATATTCGTGGCGGCTTTTAGTGGCGGCGCCTACGTCGGACGCGTGCCAAGACGACTGAAAAATGAATTTTCCCTTCATAAAACGTCTGATGGAATTATTTCGTTCATTTTTGTATACTTGCTCAGTCTACTTGTATTTTTATGGTTTCCAATAGTCGAACTGATCGTAGCGTTTATTTTTTATACGCATCATAATTCATAAGCGTTTATCTAAAACCACAATTTTATAAAATCACTGCCATTTACCGAATACACGATTACCACTCACGACTACGAAATACAATAAACTTAATATCATGGTTACACGAAAAGGTTAAGACATTTAAACATTTTGAACATTATCGGATTGATCCAAAGCTGTATATTTTCTTTTGATTTTCAAATATAAGCTATTTTATTTTTTTATTGAAATTCACTAAACATAATACACATTTTGAAGCTGTGTAATAGACTTTAACGATTTGATTACCTTTAACTAACTACTCCGAAACGTTAATACAATTATGAAAACATTGCAGGTATCACCCGTAATATGAAATTTGATTACCTACGCATTTTAAATTTATCAATTGACTTTCTCGGAAATACGAATATATGAGGCAAATATCATATTCATAAGTTTTAAAGACTTGGTATGGTGATAACCTTACAGCTTTTATGATAATAGGTATAGTTACCACTATGGTGATCTAATGATGCGATATCGTTCCGAAAATATATTTACGTTTCTCATCACTTCTTCCCGAGAACGATTTATATTTTCTTATTTTTTTCCTACGATGATTAATCCAGGGAAATCAATGAGGACATCGGGAAAGTCACTCTCCCGAAGACACACTATCACGATGATAAGTTGAAATTTATTTCGAAATCCTGATTGAACGGAAATAGGTCTATTAAGCCATTAAGCGATATAATAACTCGTGATTGCCCGAGGATCAACGGTATCTTTGATGCGCGCGCACACGCAATCGTGAAACCTGCACTCGTGAAAGGGCCAAGGAATACCTACTCGCGCGTAAAAATTATTATATTTTTCACGAAAAATCGCACGCACGCATTTAATATATAAATACGTTCGGTATTCGTATAGAATTCCGAAAAACAGCAGGATAGCAATATCTTTAGATTCCGTAACAGATTACTTTTCGAAAGCGAATCCCGTCAAAGACTTTGACCTCAGGTCCGCGAAAAGTGCAAATCCGAGCTTTGGAAATTTTAGCAAAAAATAAATCCTCGGTCTAAAGCTTTACCGGTTATAAAAATAAAAACGTTATTTCACGTCAGTAGCACTCGCGTACATGCGATTTAATGTTTTCAGACTGATCTCGAACACCGTGTAGGTAGTAGGTACCTGTGGTTGTGCGTATACGCGAACATTAAATAAAACACACACGCACACAAACATATACACACACACAGAAAACACATCGCGGCGCAAAGGAAAGGGAAAAGTTTTCTTAAAATTTTCAAAAGAAATCGGTTTGGATTTCAACTGGATTTGACGTGAACAAGACGAATTGCGACAATAAACGACGTGTATCGCTGGTGCGGTAGAATGGAATAATAATAATTTATCTCGGGTGACAGGTGACGTTCCGGTGCCGTTTACCGTGTGTTTCCCGGGAAAATAACAATTACACATGGTATTTCTTGTATAATGTAAAAACCTCTCCGGCGGTCTTCTCGCTTGGATTTCGTTTTCAACTCGGCTCTAGGACATTTTTTGCGGCTTAGATTTTCGAAACCTGTTTGTTCGCGGTCAGCTATCACGTGTAAAATTCACTATCGATATAATATCGAATTACCGTCCACACTGCGCCGTCGCACAAGTATAATTATTAAAAGTTTGCGCTGTTGAGTCTATTTCGCCTGTGACAAACAAACAACCGAATTTTCTGCTTAGAATCTCGCGTTGATTGTGTGTGGCAGATTACATTTAATTCGATTGTTTATTTATTTTTATTATTTACAAACTGTATATAAGCCGTTAACCAAAGAATAATAGTATTATCTTAGGTATTGTTGTGTTAATACATATAGCGTATAGATACGTTTGCGAATAAATAAATAAATTATAACAAACGACCTACGTTTGTTGACTGGTGTACTATTAAAGTGTAATTTACAGAACACAAGGCAAACAAATAAATATAAATAATATCTTACGTCCCGCATTCGGCTTTAATCAAATTAATCGTCAGTCATCGCGTGTGCTGTATAATTGACGCATTAATTTATTATTGTCCTTACAATTATTATTATCATCTCTTTGTGTTATACGATATTTCCGTATTTTCTAGAAGAATGATTTTTTATAATAGTATAGTTAATTTCGGTACATTATATTAATTACTACACAGAGTTCATACCGACTGTTTGCAATCGTCACATTTCGTGCCGTGTGTTTGATACGCGGCAACAGTATGATTTTTATTAATACCATTCTCGTACTCGGTATTTCATAATATTGCAATCATACAATTATTTACCGAGTAAATTATTATTTAAGGTGTTAGTTTAATTCAACATTTTAGGGGTTAACCAAATTATTGAATTTAGTGTCGAATCAAACTATTCGATATAACGCCATGCAATATTGAACAATTAATAAAATGTAATAATATTTATTAAACGATTAATCGGGGTACATGCCGTTTGTTTTATTTCTATTGATTTTCGACTTGAAAAACATCATAATTGTAAAACAATTGTTATTTTTTCACATTCGATGCAATTGCGTTTATTTTATATAGTAATTAATAATTGTTACAAAACTAAAAATAATAACAAGCATAGAAAAAACAAATTGTCAATTCTTCACGAAAAATCATAGGAATTCAAGAATACTTTACTGTTTTACGAAATTCAACTAAATCTACCTACCTCTAAGAATCCAAAGTAAAATCACGGAAAAATGGAATTTATTTAGGATATAAAAACAGCCGAGACTTATTGAAATTAATTTCAGTGATATATTAAAAAAGTTGGTACCTATTACATATTTATAATTCGTATAGTATATCCCGAGTACTTACTGGCACACTATAAACCAAAAGTAATAATGGACATTACATTGATCCTTATGCTTACTATAAAATTCATCAGTACAAATTAAATAGCTTGTTCATTACACACACAATGTAAATTTCTTATCGAACGGTTGTCCTAATATTTAATTGCATTCAGGTTTGTTACAGTTAGCAGCAAATATGAATTTCACAATATTAAAATGGAAAAAAAAACGTTTATAACACATCTTTTAAGGATTCGTTTTTATTTCGAATTTTTTTATTTTCTATGCTATATATTTTATGCGCCACGTACAATAAGTTCGTAAATTAATTTAAAAAAATCAAAAAACTTTATGAGTCAGATCATAAAGGTTTCTTGGAAGAATAAAAACTTTTACGGGTCCGGATACCTACATTAAGAGAGAAGATCGAAGAGACGAGGATGCTATTCCGTAGCGCGGACGAGTAGTGTACCAAATAGTTTTAGAACAGAAACGAGTGCTGCAGGGAAAAGGGTCAAAGTCGGTAAACCGAATCGGAAAGTATTGCAAAAAATGTCTGAAGGGAGGAAAAATCGGTCCTCGGGCAACGGGTATACGTGATGAATATGTATGCGTATATGTGGCGCCATCGCTACAGCGGTGCGTCCGGTGGTCTCCGTTAGCGTATCAAATTGATTTCCAATCGTATGGTTTCGAATACGCTTTGACGCTTCATAAGAGAATTTCAAAAATTACCTACCTATATAGCCCTTTAATTACCATCGGCGAACCATCAATATGAGGGGGGGGGCTGGTCGTTTATATTTCCATTTCGTGCATAAATAAATAAATATATATATATTTTTATTTTTTTCGCTCCTTTCTTTCTTTTCGAACGCTACTACTTCGGACGAGCCAAGCGAACCGAAATGTAAAATTTGAATATTTTCCTCTACATTTGTACACACGTATTGTAATTATTGTGACTATTCCGAGCCGTTCGGTGTGCTCAACTGTTTTCGTTCCGCCCCGGCCGTTTCGACCATAAGTAAATAATACATCGACTGACGATGACACTCGCACGTTCGACTGCGACGGTCTTAGCGGCACGTGTGTTGTACATACTTGTATCATTACAATAGAAACGTTTGCGGTTTCTCGCGTTAAAAACTACTCGGAGAAATGCAATTAAAAAAGTTTCGTCAAACTCCGCGCGATGCGCTGACGGGGGTGCAACCCGAAAGCGGATTCCGACGAAATTAGTTAAATTTCGACGCGACCGCAGGCTTCGTGCTTAATAATACCGTCGGCACGTCGGCGGTGTACGATGGTGGTGGTGGCGGTGGTGGTGGTGTCCGCCACGCGTTTATATAAGACGTTTTTGTTCGCTCCGCTTCCGATGCTCACGTCAATCAAACAACTTTTATAACCCAACATAATGTCCGAATATATACGTATACGCAGTGTTTTCACGCATACTATATTATTATTATTATTAGAACATGCCATTTTTACGTTGGAGGCGACTTAACGCGTTTCCGGACCGTTTTTCCGGAGAAACGCCTTGAGGTAGTACTAACCTAACCGTAGTCTCCCCCCCCCTCTTCTCGCCATTAGACGACTTGTACTGCTGGTAATGTTGCCGGAGTGCCGCGGTGGTCGCTGTCGGCGAAAATGTATATTTCATTATTATAACGACGACGATTAAAATAAAAAAAAATAAATAAATAAATAAAAGGTGAGAAGAAAAAACGCATGATAAATTATGCGATTTAAGTTGACGCTTTATCACGAAACTCCGTGATAACATAATATATATACATAAAGGTTTTACAACCATAACGACGTGGTTTTATAAAAGTATTACACGTTTATTTTATTTTCCACGCCTCTCTTGATAATAATATTATATTATATAAACAATAATACAGATGGCCGAAGATAATATGATAATGTATAATACGTATTTATAAATAATGACGAGATCGTTTTTATAAACTTCTCGTTTTTTTACCCTATAAATTGGTGATTTGTTATAAAAACCAAAATGTAATAATCATGCCATTATAAAGGTGGACTTGATTACGTTATAACTCATAAGCCATAAGATGTGGTTACCACTGTTGGGTATCACGAGGTTAAGAAAATCTTTCAAAAACAATTGTGTATTTTATATGAACCAATACTTTTCAATAAGCATTTGAAAAAGATTCATCAAACGCATAGGCTCAGAGGATAACTTGATTGGTACACGTGTCGTACGTAATCTACCGACCACGACGTATGCTATCTAAACAAAAAACTACCTGTACCGTATATTATCTACGTAAAAAAACGATTCTTACGTATAAAATTAAAGCTTGTAGTATAACAGTTGTCTTACTTTAATTTTAATTGGAGCTTTTATTATTCTTATAATTGTCTTTCTTACACTGAAATTATAATCATTCTACACAAAATGTCTCTTTTATGTATCACAAAAAACTTTCAAAGACATTGGTCGGATTGACCGAACGCCACGATTTTTCCTGTAATTGCCTTTCGAGTATATGTGTCGCGTCATGTGACCTTATATTATATTTAAATTTTATGTGTCTCCATATAAACACCTAATTGTTTGTGTTTGATCACCTGTATGCGGATTTATGAAGTTCTAGAGAAATAGTTTGGCGAAGAAAATTGTGATTTTTTAAAGCGCTGCGTATGCTCTCTATTCATATGTATGAATAATTATTGTTCCCGGTTCTATTCCATGAATTATTATTGGTGATAAGGTTTCTCGATCCCTATTGCTGGAAAATGTGTAGATTACTTTATCGAATGCGGATATCATACGACACCAATAAACCGACCGTAGATAGCATACAACACGTGTACCACTTCATTTTTGATATACAATTAATATAAGATATCCAATTTTTCTATTTATTCTATTGCTAAGCTCGAAATTTGTTTGTTATCAAAATGTAACCGCTGAGTTGCGTACACTACAAGTATGTAATGCGACGTGCTAGTATGCTAGTATGGTGAGTGATTCACGCACGCATTAGCTTTTCATACTCGAATCATGTAAGAATACAGAGTTCGTTAAAAAAAATAAAATGGACAAAAGTGACAATTGTTTAGGACAAATGAAAATATGTGAAAAATGTACAGAAAATGTGTGTTCACTTTTCCAATGATAATGCAACGATTTCACTCGGTACGACATTTTATGAATTTCAATTGGTATAACTATTGGTCATTTGCCCTTCGACGTTTTGTTTCGAACGGTTTTTATTTTACACTTATACAATACTGATTGAACTTCATACCCGCACATTACGAGTCGTTGGTGTGTGCCGAGGTATATACCACGATTAGTTACTCAGCAAGTATAAGCTTATACATATAGAGTACTTCGGAATCGGACGAATCACACGGCGTCGTCTTCAAACTCGTGTGCGAATATTTTCGTCGGTCTTTTGGTGGGTAAAAAAAAAAAAAATATGTTTCCTCGCGTTCGTTTCGACACGTGAGAGAACAGCGGGGGCTACTGCCACGGGAAAAACCTTCGCGCGTTGGTCCCCCGATACAATTTATCGACTTCATTTGGCGTTTTCCCCTCCGCGCGCTCGTCCGCTAAATCTGTACTGTCCCTCCGTCCTCGACCATCATCCACTTAAGGTTTTCTATGTACCGCAGGGACGTTTCATTTCTCCTCCGGCTGCCACCATTTCGCGTTCCGCGCGCCGTACACCGCACGTACCTATGCGCACACGCGCGCGTACTATAGTGCAGCGTGTGGCGCGAGAGACCTTGCACGTCTATTAGCGGACTGTCGTCATCGTTCATCCTTCGCGGAAGACTGATTGCGCACATCTGTCCAGGCGACTGCGGCGGGACGGTGGCGTCGGTGCGGTTTATCTGGCGGTTCACGGTCGAAGGGATATTTTTGTTTTCCGCCCGCTAACCTTCGCCTAGTACGCTGTATAACATACCGTACAGGAATCGGATGTGATGGTACTGTGACACCGCGGTGTCGTATTCGACTATATAATACGCGGCACACATCATCGACAACGTTATACATATATGTAGTACTGCTTGTATCCTTCTCGGGGTATCGATCACGTGTTAATATATATTATACTCGTCGGGCACACGCACACCACAGGCCGCGCATTCAGTCCAACACCTGGAAGTGCTATAATGGGCTATCCAAAGGTAGCCCGTGCTCCTCCCCCCGCCCACCCACATACGCATACTTGACATGAGATATTTTAGTTTAAAAATAAAGTTATAAATCACAACATTCAATAAAATCGTGGTTACGAAAACACGAGAAACCTGATACGGGTATATCCACTGCAGTGCTGACGGTGTGACACGCTGAAACCAATCGGTATTCGTTTGAAATCATTACGAATATTCATCTCATACATAATACCTACGTGTATTATTTTGACATATAAACTACTGTAAGCGTATTGCAGTATTATCAACGCATGCCGGAATAAACTCATTTTTATATAAGTAGAAATAATCCTCTTTAAACAATATCTTTAGCCCAAAAACAACCGGGGGATGGCAAGCACCCCCTGGAACCCCTGGTGACTCGCCAACGAGTACATGTTGTGTTATTGTAGGAGTTATGTTCACCGGAACACGGTACCGCGGTGTTCAAAGGACATCATCACACGTTTACACTATTATTTAATTATATATTACGATGAGTACACGGCAGGCATTGTGTCGTAACGCCGGAGCACTCCCTCGCCAATCAAATATACTGTCATGTTCTTGGCGCCGCGATGTTATAATATAATATATATCTATGAGCATTCATACGCACGCGAATCGTACATAATAACGAGAACAAAATTATAACGACTGCTCAACAATGACGTGTACCGACTGCTAACATGGTTTTCGATTGTTCCTACAACGGAACAAATAGTCTTATGGTTTATAATGTGTTTTGTCCTCTCGTCTAAACTTGTACCGCGTATAATTAATAGTTATAATTATTATACAAAGTACCTACCTACCTACATGAGCTTATTTCAATGTTCTTAAATTAATTAGCTATAATTTTCAGTCCCCACGCGATTACGTTAATTACGTTTTAAAACTTTTGTTATTATCTTATGATTATTTAACGACGATTTTGATGCGGTTAAACCACTTATAGCGCAGAATACATTAGTCGAACTCATAATCTCATCGGACAACCAATTAGCAACAATAATATCAAACCATGTTTGTAAACGACGGTACAAATATTGTAATATTAATTATTTCAAATGGTACGGGGAAAAAGTTATAAAAGTTATATTAATACAGTATATTGATCTGTGCGTCGCGTGTTTCAGGAAAATAGTTTTAGACCAGGCATTCTACGGTGGGATGGAAAATCAAGAAAAAAAAAATCCTTAAGATAACAACTAATGTGAAGCTGGAATAGGTGCGTAAAAAATGATGGTCCGTACGCGTGGTGCTTCGAGCCGCGATGTTTACCCCGTTCGGTACCACCGCGCAGGACTTGACGGTCACGGCCCTTGCAGATAACTACCAACGACTACACCATACGAATACTATGAACTGCTATTATAACAGCTATATACTAACTACTAACTACACCGCCAACACCGTTACCTCGACGCGGAAGCCGTTGTCGTCTCGGATAACCCCGACGACGAGAGTAGGGTTATAATAATTAAGAACCTCCTCGTCTACACATGTTATACGTGTAAGTATATATATATATCTATATATATATATATATATATGTATAGACGCGATGTGCTTTTGGCCAAAGCTCGTTTGTAATCCGAATCTCGTCTCGCCCCCGTTAATTATTCATCAAAAAGCGGATACACCCGCGCGTGTGGGCGCACACGCGGAAGTGTGCGGCGACGCGAGCGCGGTTTTCGGTCACACGTAGTACTATACGTGCATTATATTATATTATTATTTGGTGCGGTCTCCTTTTTCCCGATCATCGCGTGTTTCGCATTGCACCACGTCGTTCTCGGCTTCGTTTCGGACATCTGACCGGATTCACGCGAACGCGCGCCGTAATAATATTATGATATTACACCCGACGGGTGCGTATAGAACTCCCGCGGCGCACCGTATTACGGTCGTTTATAATAGTAACGGCTGGACGTGTATAATACGCGGTGAAAATGCGCAAAACAATAGTAATACGAGTACCGTTGGAAATTTGTACAGGGCGTTCAAAAACGTTTGAAAATACACCTCTCGCGCATGTTTCGATTTCGAATTGTTTTCAAACATCGCAAACGCTTGCGCATCCACGCGTGTTCCGACGGCCGACTCGATAGCATGGGCCCTGAGCGCAGTTCTAGGACGGGAACACGGTGCGCGGGAATGATGCTCAGCCGTGATGAAATCATATCAATCGAGTTTGTTCTGGACACAATAGCGATCGTAATAAATGTATTTATTTACGATTTAAAACGAGCTGGTCGTAGTTATCTCGTCAGTCCATGCGATCATTGGTAGCATTCTGAATGACGCCTTTGCGTGTCCGTTCGTCCTTGAATTTATGTTACACAGAGTTTGTGTCATTAATTAAACATTTTAAAGCTGGGAAATAAACGAGTAGAAGTGTGTGCAATTAAATGCGTAGTTGCTATAAGAAAAATAATGAAAACTGAAAGAATAACTCAGCCAGTCGTAGTCTATTATTATCGCATATTCCAAGTTGGAATCGTCAAGTCTTCGGTATTTTATCGACACGGTATTTTACACGCACATCCGATATCGTAAAATCAGATGCATTCAAGTATTCAACAACGGTGTTAAAAGAGCGGAAGCCTTTTTCATAAAATGGGTTCGTTTTAATTACCTTAAGTATTTTTACAGGAAGAACGCGGGTTAACTGTTACACCCCGTTGAAAGTATTATAATAACCACTGGGCCGCCACGCGGTCTAAAAAACAAATGTTGGTAGTAGCTTACGATTTCATTTTCGTACCTACGTATTATAATGTTCAGTTTTTGTACGAGTTCATTCGTGGTGCCTATACAGAATTACTATGCAACAAAATTAGTTTACATTTAATGTCACACAAGTCTCCGTGAGATATTCGTCATGGTGACGCTACATGTATTCAACTACGTTACCGACGTTCGTACGACTGTTCACTGTTCTAATAGCGTATTTTCAAATGGGATATCCCGAATACATAATTCAGTGATTGAAACGATTCAACCGCATATCGTGTCGATCGTCGACGTGTGTGAGCTCAAGTATCTTTTGTTCGAGCGAGTCGCCATTGAAGATATGACAATAGGTTTAAAGGTCAACGCATATTACGCAACGAAACAAAACGATGTAGTTAAACGATTTTCTGAAACCATACGTACACGAACGCGAAACTCTTATATTCTGCAGTCTACCACGCAACGCGAACGGTCTTCGTTTTTTTTCCTCCGTTAACCGATTATAATTTATTTAATCGTGAATATTTATGGCGTATCACAGTGCGACGGCATAGCAACAGACCGGGGAAATGCAATCAATTAGAAATATTATTATTTTTTTTTGAAGGCGTACGACAAAGAACGGCTCGGTGGGGGGTACAAACGGAGGAACGTCGTAAAAATAACCACGAATGTTATACTCAAGTCGATTGTCGTAAAAGTTACGAGTTATGAAAAACGAATAAAATTACTTCAACTAGCGTTACTTATCGGACAAACTTGCTAAATCACCACTACGTAAATCACGTTTATTACCTAACCGCGAGCACACGTTTATTTGTTAGCTGCGGTAATGATGAGGAGGAAGGCATGAATAAAGAATGATGAAAAAACTTAGTCTAGGTCCTTGGGGATCTCAAAACACAATTATTACGTAATCATTGGCAAAGCTAAGGCAATGTGCTTCAGTGGCGTTTCGCGGTCGGCAAGTTGGTTTACACGAATTTTACCTCCTATTTCTGAATAAGTTTTTATTTTATTTTTATAAATACTGTTATTAATATATTTTTTGTTCTCATTTCAGGGCAATATTTACAATTGAAAAGGTATAATGTTTTTACCAGAGAAAATCTAGTTACGCGTATTTTAGTTTCAAAAGTAAAATTCAGCGCATTTTCACGAACTATACTAATTGGATAATGGTAATTCATTTGCTTTCCACTTAAGAAGTACTCCGTATCAACATCTCGAAACTGTTTGCATTTTTCATATTTCTTAAATGACTTGGATATATTAAATTAATGGTTTGGGGGTTAGGAGAAGGAAAAAATTAATTATATGAAACGGAATAGCGTTTTAACTACTATATAGGTACACGCAGGAATGAATATAATATATTAAATACATTTCAATTTAAAATTATACTTTTTTCAACGCGTGCATTCTTTACGTGGAAATTGTACCTATGTTGATTACAACATAATTAATATTTTTTTTAATACCTATTGTTCATATACAAAATAATAAACATTTTTTTAAGGAAAATTCATAATTTCACAGTAGTAATGAAAAAAAATGTGTACACTTATTATGAATATCTTGAATAGTAATAATATTATAAACCTTTTAAAGATGAAAAGAATAAAAAAAGGTAGGAGTAAGATTCTTTATGTTTATATCTGTACGTACAATTATGTCTGTGTAGAAATTTGCGCTTCAACGGTTAGTTAAAAATTAAGACTTAATACGGATAGGACAATCAGAAAAGAATTGAAAAAACGGCGATTTTCATTAGACTGATTAAAACGATTTCCTATCAGCTAATTATTTCAATATTTGGATAATTATTGTAAGCGAAAAAATATTCAAGGCTCGATAGATTGTTCCATAAAAAAATAAAACTGTATGAAAGAGGATAACGTATTATACTCCCTCAGTCTTTTTTATCACGCGATTTCAGTTGTAAATACAGAATATCTGAATATACCACATAAATAGGATTTAGACCGTACATTTAACGGTTATAAGGAGGAGTATTGAATGAAAAAACGATTTCTACTTATGCCGATTAAATCTTTTGAGCCAGCTGAATAAGAATTGTGGTGACATACTTAGAGGTCGGTGAGGGTAGGTATGTTATATTGTATCTGCATTTTATAGTTGCTTTACAATAAATTTAGTAAAAACGATTGAAATGTCTATAGCATTTTCTTTTAACTTACCTATTTGTTTTATTGGTGAGTAACGATAAGATGAACATTCAAACATTAAATGGTTCAATTACTATACTTTTTATTTTTTTTATTTTATGGGCTAGTAATAGTTTTTTTCGAATAGTTATTTTTAAACCAACATAAAATAGGATATTCTTTGTCACAAGATAATATTATTTGATCGGGATGTACGTATAATTTGTTTAGACATACAGCTAAGTAAAATTGACGTTACTTGAAATATATATAATAATTCAATTTACGGATAAATAAAACATTTAACTAATAAGGGGCGCTATTTATGTGCATAATTCATAATATTTTTAGTTAAAAAAGATAAGTATTTGTTATGAACTAATTTTGTTTTTCGTAATGCACATTTTATAGAAAAAAATTAATATTTTCAAGGATAATCATTTTTACCCATGAAGCGTAATTTTCAATACGAGTAAAACTGAATTCCAAGGCTATGATTTGTTCACTGTTTATCGCATACAATTAACATCTGTATAAACTTGAAACAATACACCCATTAATTATTTTCTCGTGTAAAAAAAAAAAACAGTTGCCGTTAAAATAAAAATTTACGGGAGACGCTGTGGACAATTTGTTGGCGGATATTGTCGGAAACGAAAGCGACGCGACATTGCCCACTACCAAAGTCGGCTTAAATTAATCGATGTCCCAGCAGGGTCCGATATTGTGGTATGCGATATACATATATGCTCATTCATATTTTATTATTTTTTTTTTTGCGAAAGTAGCGACGGCGACTTTGCAGGAGTGCGTAGTACGAGAGAAAAAGTAAAATACGAATAATGCACATCGGTGTAATGTATATAAATGGTAACGGAAAAACAACAATCGGAGGGAGAAGAAAAAAAAAACGGCGAAAAAAAATACTTGCGCCCTGTTAACAGTGGCGAATTTTTCCGAAATGGGATTTTTGTTTTCCGCCACAATGGGAGGTCTCTTGCAAATAAATCGTCCGTCGAGCCAAAGGCTATACTACGCGCGCGCACCTCCTGCACCACCAAAGGCGGCCACCACGACGGCCGTCCGATTTATCGCCCCTGCATAGGTCTTTGTCATTTCTCCGTAAAAACAAAACAAAAAAAAAAACCCGCTGGCGATTAATTGATATCACGAAATCAGGTTCAATAATACGCGTTCGTTACGTTGGGTTCGTACCAACTATCATACGGTCTCGAGCGATGGAAGAAGTTTATACAATTTTATTATTGTATACTATACTTGTACATCATCATATCTTTATCATACGGCACTACATAATAATAACATGTACATATACGTACGACATGTACATAGGTTTTGTGCATGTACACGTCGTACGTATATGTATAATATATATGCTGTATATCGTGGGTAAACCATTGGGGATTTATATTTAATAAGAGAATATTGTAATTTCCGAAAATGGCGTACACATAACTTCATGGTCCAATCCACGATTCGGATTGACTCGGGATTTCTGCCCCCCCCCCCCCCGGACGCGCGCACATGATATTATATATTAATATTTCATATATGAATACAAAAATGTTCGGGGAAAAATATCGTGTCCCATTTTTTTCACTGATTCGATTAACCTGAAATATCTTTTTGTCATGAAGACTTATTCGTATTTGTATACCATATTATTATATTATCATAAGACTACGCAACATTCCGATAAGATGAAAAATTATTGCGTTAGGTAAGTTACATTTACTAAACTTGATTCCGGTACAACAATACATCGTTGAACAGACACTGCCATCCACGTATACAATGTACGATGTTTATTCGCGTAATTAATTCAAATATTTCAGACTCTCGGATTTTTTGAAAATTATATATTTTGCCTATTTAACTCGACCCCTCCTCCCGAACACCATATTATAATTATCATGGAATTTGGTTTATTATCGACCGATTGAAGTATAATATTATACGCTGTGCGCGATGTATAAGCTATAGAGTATAGTAAAAATAATTGTTTGAAAATAAAGAAATTTACCAGACGCCCACGTTTTTCAGTGTTTAGGGTAAAAATAGTGTTTATTTTTCACATTCCACGAGGCACACGATTCGCATACGGCGGACGACACGGCCGATACGGAGTCACATGGGATAATATAAGGACACGTCGCGCACACGTATTACGGACCGCGAACATTTCGAACAAACTGTTCGCAAACAGCATTGTGTGAAGCGCGTACATTTAAATTAGCATGTAAAACGTGTGTATCTTAAGGCACGCGACCTTTGCGGACGACACACACGCACATACATTAATGTATATATATATATATATATATATATATATAAATATTATAAGTTTGGTTCGTACCGTTGTTAAAAGTCCGAAACTGTACCGGAAACGGTGGCAACGATGATGACGTTGGTGGATTTCGTTTTATGTTTGTGTACATCCAAGTATAAGTAAACAACACACTGCCACCCCCCCCCCCCCCCTCCCCGCCACCACCGAGACGGGTCGGAGTCATTGTTGCTTCAGCAAAGCTATAGGTACGTATAATACTCGCGTACCTGTACACAACTACACGCTTAAGTATATAAATGATGTTTATATTTGATACGTATATGTAGGCACGCGAGGAATAGTATATTTCGGCGCGTATAACGACTGCAAAGTGTTCGGGCGCGATAAAGTTTTTGGGCTCTTTCGCGCGCGCTGACGGGGAAACGGGGGCGCGAGAGACTTGGATGATCGGCGGCCGAAGATAGAGCGCGCACGCACCGCCCGGCCATATTACATTATACAACTGTGTACACTATAACGCTGCTAACTGCCGTTAACTGAAGCAAACACACACACACACGAACACGCATATATACATATACACACGCACACATATAAATGTACACACGCGTGCCACACGCCCACACGCACTCCCATGGCGGAATCGAAACTTCGGCCCGCGCGAGGATTAAAACGTAAATCACTCGCAAAGAGGTATCTTTCTCTTTCCATTATCCTGCGTTTTAAACGGGCCCACGCGCGCCATCCTGAGTTGCACTCGCGCGCAACGATAATCCAAAGGGATCTCTTTCCCGAGTACCCCGATTGTGTAAACGTATACGTTTTTTCCCCCTCGCTTGTTCGCCCCTCATCCCTGAGTGGTCCGAGGGGGGGGGGGAGAAGGAAGAACGCGTACTAATATCGTAAGACCCTCACATAAATCATCTTATTACACATTTATATTATATATATTTATTTTAAATCGTCTCGCGTGCGTTTAAGTGCTGCTGCGCGCGAGCGAGCGCGCCTCTATCCGGCCACCGTTGGCGTAGGAGAGAGGTCGCGCGGAGTTTTTCTTGTATAAAAAAATAAATCAAAATCCGTGGTGGGCCTATAGGAACGTCGATGTTATAATATTTATATTGCCGCCACTGTTGACCACCAATAAAAATATAGTCCCGACGTATACGACGAGCACTGACTGCGTGCAAAATATTCGCCTAATGGAATGCCCGAAGAATGATTTGTGAGGTCAACAACTGCACCAGCGAATGCGGTCGGCGAAGTTACGGCCGACGTGCAATTATTAAATCCCCACCCGGCTCCTCCTTGTCGGTAGTACGTGGTATTCCGATGGTATAATAATTGATGAGGCTCCATATACGTGGTACGTTCATAAATTAATTGAGTCATATCACGTCATATCTCTCTTGCGCTCGCGTTGATTTCGGTACATTATCATTGCTGTACACCGCAGGACGGATAGAAGAATATTAAAACATTATTTTGAATGAAATATGCATAATAGTTTACGTCAAGTTTATACTACTCGTATAATACGCGTCATACGTTCTGCTCGTATATTGTGTCATGGCGCAAGCACGAGATTCAATGTTTATGTTTAGTTTCGCACAATGTTTCCTATCACCGATGAACAACACAGATTATAAGTTTTATTTTACCGAGTTCTTATTCGTTATACATGCGAACAACTGACGGTCGGTGCCGTAAACTTTTTAGTGCATGTTATTATTATTTATTTACCGGTATTTAAAACTTTAACGTGAACCTTTAGAATTCCGATGAAATTATGTTATAATTTATTTTTAGTCGACAAGCTGTGAACGATTTTTACAATAATAAAAATAGCAATAATTATAAATTAAATATTTCAAACTTTAGTACTTCAGGTCGAACTGAATGTTTCCTTTAAGTGTTAAATTAAAAATAATGAAACTTGAAATATACAAATTGTATAGTAAATACTACTATATAGGAAGAAAGATATTTTTATTTTGCTATTTACTCTTTATAGGTAGACTATAATTTGAACGATATATTTTTAACTCTAATGTGTTCCACGTATTTAAATTAATGTTATGCCTTTGTAAAATACGTTTTCAATAAATATTATGTAATTTATGTTTATACTTATAATAATTCATAAAATATATGCGTAGGTACACAGAAAAAAAAACTTTATTTGCATTTAATTCGAAATACATATTCTCCGAAATAATCCATCAGAGTATTAAATGCAATTTAACTGATTAACATACTGTTTGTAGAGTAAATATAACAGATGGATGATATATAATATAGTATATACATAATATTGCCATGCCTTAATTGTTATGGTAGTGACAGTCGAAAAAAACAATTTTGATATTGAACTAAATTTAATGAGTTGAATAAAATAAAATAAGTTGAAAACCATCATCTGTATTAATATATTATTTATACTTATATTTCGAAGATGAGATAATGTTTACTGGCGTTATTTGTTTTTACTGAGCGGTTTTATAAAAATATAATTTATCTTCTTTTTTGATTTATTTATTTTTAAGAATCCATAGTTATGTGTTTTCAAAAATAAATTTTCCAATGTATCAAATTTATATAGTTAAACGAATATTGTTTTTTTTTAAACTGTAATTAATTCAAATGAAACATAAAACATAATATAAAATAGGAAGTTGTACATTGATTAATACGATACGTGATAATTAATACGCAAACGATAATGTAACTGTGGTGTTCCGGTCAACAGGCAAACAATAGGTTTACATGGATCGATTATTATCATTGATCCACTTATATTTCAATTACAAGATTCGTCAAAACCTCTCCAAACTGTTAACAATATCCAACTTGTTTCCATTATAATATACTGCATTAAAGTTTTGGAAGTTCGTCAATCAATGCGGTGTCTATCGGTTTCACAATGCGTCATAATCTATTATCAGTGTTATGAAAGCTTATATACATGGACTTATCTTAATCTAGAATAGATAGTATAGTGTATCCATTCATATTGTATTCAGGCAACGATTGTACAACGTAATTTTGGTTGTACATTAGTTATTAGAGGTTTTGAATTTATTGTTTCACATAATTTTCGGTTAGGTACTCAATAGCATCTGGGTGTGTTGTTATTTTCAAGAAAATTTGAGGTACACTTTGAGAAGTCAATGTTTAAATTTAAATTTAAATAAACGAAGTTTAAAGATTATGATGACGTGTATACTTTTGAATCAAGCTGTGCAGCTGATTGCTGTCGGCGTTGTAACAATGTACTAAACTACCACCGAGTGTACTTATAAATTGTCTTCGTTATAAGTTAGAATTATATTGCAATTAAAAACTGCTGACCGAAAAACTGTCTTGATGATTTACCGCTAAAAACCAAAATGAAAACGCGAAAGTAATAAACAAAGTCTATACAGCGGGGATTCACGGGTTTGCATTAAAATTCTACTCGTGGCTCTCTTTTTATCGGGTACGATTATTATTTCGAATTCAAAATTTACGTACGCAAAACGAGTAACTGCGGAGTCCAGTCACGATTGGTCGAGGGAGATCACGTTCTCGCCAGCCGTACAAATACACACGGGGATGGGCATTTATTTCCGCGTCAAAAGCTTCCTCTTCACAAACGTTTACCCGCCGCGTTCGTCGATCACATAACCAACTCAATTATTATCATAGGGCAAATGCATTTCTGATAATTGAACGGGTTGCACGGGAATGCACGTATAATGACGTCATGCGGTTAGTCATTGTCCGTCTGGCAGCAACCATGTGTAACGGGTCACCCTAATATGCTCTAGGTTAGGGCCTAGGAACGGCATATCGCGTGTAGGTAATAACAAAATGTCCACCGTAAAAGGTGTCACAGTGCTACAGGACAAATGAACTAAAATGTGTCTTGAGCCTAAGTAACGGATGCGAATTATACAGGGTGTGTGGGCGCTTGTGTGAGTGTGCTTTTGCGCTTGTATAGGCGCGTGTGTTTTGCGGATAATTCTCCTCGAAAGATAAATCACTTGGACAGGTTTCGAGCAAAAACCACCACTATCCCGTCATCCAAACTTATATATGTGGGCCTCTTTTTCCCTTCATTCTTCAAGCTGTCCGTACGTTTCACGAGCTGAGAAACAAAAACGCGAGATAAAACTGTAAAGATACCGCGCTACAACCACCCTCTTGGCAAGCCCTTAGAAATCCACACATACACACACACACACATTTTTCTCTGTAAACTATTCAACATTATTAACTTGCCCGAGTCTCAGAAAATCTCGTGCTTAGCTTTTAAGCTCCTCACGTTACTGCTTGTCATTAATGATAACAGCAAAATGTCCACTTCAAGATGTCTCAATGGAATTTTACTGAGTTTGCTACATATATATATATATACTTTATGTTATATTATAAACCATTGTTATGAATTATGATACGGAATGATACATCGTTAAAACATCATTTTTGTAAATCTGATTAGCGGTTAAGTAAGTACTGCGAAGAGTTTGTATGTTGAAAAGGAAAAAATGAAATAAGAAAAATGTAAGTGTATTCTACACGACACTATCGTTATTATCTAATTTTGTGAACGTGGAAAAATGTGTAGGATAAATTAAACATATTACCATACAATATATAGTTACAAATATTACTATTTACCTATATTGATTTATGCTCTCAAGTGTTCCATAAACTTTTTGCGTGTGGTCAATTGATATTGAACAAAAATCCAGACAATAATTATTTAATTTCTGTTTTATTTGGTATTAAAAATGTATATAGACGGTTCATTATACATATATATATATAAAAAAATTCAAAACGAACGCAAACAAAAAAATTGCTTAATTTCATGCCTGTATCTATGCAATAAAAGTCATATTCAAACCGTTATCTTATCGATCAAAGCGTTATTGATGTTATTGCGTTCATTCCGTTTGAAGTTTCTTGTACGATCGATTGACATCGTACGCACTTTGTCGTTTTACTTACTGGTCGATTTGTATTCGTTTAAGAAACATGCGAGAGCATATAATATTATTCGGTTTACAGCGCACGTATAAAGGTGAACATATTTCAGACGGTTTTGCCGATAATACCGCAACGTTATTGACCAATGAGCATTTTGTTCAAAAATTCTTATAGTCCGGCCCGATGCGTTTCGTATGATTGAAAAGTCTACATATATTGCCTATGCGATACTTTTGCGGTTCATCACTACACATGTGGTCCATATACCATGATCATGTTCACGGCATACTATAATAGTATAATAGTATACAATAGTGCATTATTTGAAACGTGCCTATTCTACGTTTTCAATTCTAGTGGTTGTTACTCCGAGTCGGGGCCTAAGATTGTGAGTATCACGACGCACTCCATATGTAGTACAAAGAGTGAAGTATGTACTACGACATTTGAAAGCGTGTAAAGAAATCGTATTCATTGGAGTCACAAAAACAGATACTTACGTAAACAGATATTGTAGTAGAAGTTCGTACTCTGTACAGAAAAAATATTTACCTATTTCTGTTTGATACATTTTTCGTAGACTCATATATTTGACTGCAGATCACGTCACAGACAACAAACATCGAATTACAATATTTATATCGAATTCGGTGTGTGGTCCATACATTGCAAATTTTAGGCCCGGCTCCGAGTACACGACGAAGCAATTACACAACACGCGTACGTCATACACGAATCGTTATTATTTTTTTGTTCACGTTTTCGTGTTTGTGCACGTTCGGAAAATTTCAATTGTACTCCGCGATTTTCGCCCATACACTATAGCAATTTGTCGCCGTGCCAGTAGGACAAAAGGGATTTTCATTAGGGGCTCGGCGATGGCGACAATATCGTTGTTTACATCGTTGTTGTATATCGGCGGAAGCAGTAATAATAAACGTAAAGGGTTTTATACTCGGCGCGCAAGTGTGTACACAAAACAACTATAATGCGTAGGTAAACGGGCGGCGGCGTGGCGCGGCATTCGAATATTGTTTCCATTTCATCGGTGAAATACGAAAAGGGTGGACAATAGTAATAATAATAATAATAATAATAATATAAAACGTGCAGGTCCTTGTAATAAAACTAGACGTCATACATTCGGATTCTCGGGTCTCCGGCCTCGGCACCTATACCAACCCTTTTTAGTTTTTACAGTCCTCATCATCCCTTCCATGCCTTACTGTTTAATGAAACTCGCTGAAATATTATAATAATTTCACCTCGGGAAATATGCAACGGCATGACAGTGGTAGAGCTTTCGGAAATAGGGACGGCGATGACGATGACGACGACGACGGTATTCGTTAATAAAACTCGAGTGGCCCAGACAAAAGACACGCAGGGGAGGTGAACTTCCGGTGGTTTCTGAAAATTTTAACGAGTCGTTTGCTTTCGGAAATGGTTTTTTTTTAATTTCATTTTATTTATTATCTTTCCAATATATACATACTCGTACCTCTCCTCTCTAGACTACATTATCGTATCATATTATAAATCAAAAAAAAAAAATCTTTTTTTCGTCCCCCAACTTTTGTTTCCCGTCAATACGAAATTCGTTTCCGTAATTTCCGAACTGGCATTTACGTAACACATTCCTTTATATTGCTTTCGCCGTTATTCTCCGTAACGCTATACACTCGTATTTTTTTTTTTATACGTACGGCGCTGCTGTTTATTTTATCAACGGCAAATAAACTATTCTTCAAACGTGGTTTTGTTATTTTACAGTCTATAAAGAAATATTTAAATATTTATTTTAACGATATCCGTACCTGCGATTACTGTTTATATAGGTACACTCTTGAAGCTCATTTAATAAACACGCGCGCGAAATTATTTATAGTAAAGGCGATGCGGTTTAATTAAAAGCCAATATTTGAAATCAAAATAACACGTGTGCAGAGCGATTACAAGAGGTGTATATTATATAAGTATTGATGCACGACATTTGTGTTACAATAATATTGTTGTAAGCAAGAGCGCGCATAATTTTATTCAACCTAATTTCGCTCGTGTCTTGTTGCTTAGTACCTATAAATATTACAAATAATTAACATACAAATATTACGTTT
Organism: Periphyllus acericola; assembly: GCA_949715065.1. Lineage (NCBI taxonomy): Eukaryota > Metazoa > Arthropoda > Insecta > Hemiptera > Aphididae > Periphyllus > Periphyllus acericola. Next base: position 45,938,419 of record OX454266.1, on the reverse strand, counting down.
TTTTTTTTCGCAACTTTTTCGTACGAACACCTTTTCAACGATGCGATCATTATTAGCACTTGGAAAACATTAACACTTCAAACGGTTCACATTAATGTTGTATATTATGCAGTAAAAACGCGATTTCGATTCGAAAATGCCCGAGCGCGTAATATACGGAACACGGTACACGCTATACGGTGGCTATGTTTATTGAATTTAAAATAGAACGCAGTTATTTTTGAGCACTGAGCAGAGCGCACGGGTGTACTATTATGTATTATTATTATATCTGAATGCGTTTGCACCTCTGCGAGCTTAATTTATCACGGTCCGATGCGTGGCCAAAATCCATCAGCTATTTCAGTACCGTTAAGGTCTGTTGAAATTCGCCAAAAAACGCCCGCGTACGTATGTAATATATCGTCATACGCCGCGGAGCCGGTACACGCGCGTCACGCCCCCGTCGCTATCGGTACTGGCGCGTTTACTTTTTGCGATCGGGTGAAAAGCGTTTCGCCGTCCGTCCGGCGTCGAAAACCGCGTGAAAATACACTGAAACGTACGGACGGACCGCGCGCTCTCGACCGTTTACGCAACTCCTGCAGCCGTAACGTAACGCGGGAACACTTACCGAATGGCGAATTCACGTCGCGCCGCCCGGGGTCGTCTAGGGATACGTCCGACGAGGTCAGGAGACTACCCCGGCCGTCAGATGAAATACATTTATAAATATACCACATACACCCGTGGCCGGCGCTGACCCCTCTCGTAGGTACACGCACCTGGGCCGAACACACACTTTTAGGAACACGTTTCGGGATGCGTTTCCGCTCGCCGTGTCGGACCTCCCGCGTAATTCGTAACGCCCAAGTCGTTAATTCGTTAATTAAAAAAAAAAAAAAACCGTTTTCAATTTCAATCATAATATTTCTATTATCCGGGCGATAAATCATCGTAACACCGCGTAACGGAAATTCAGGTGTACAGCGTTTTCTTCGGCGATCGACCGCCGCGTGATGCTTATCGTGTGCACGCTATGGACGGAACTATACTATACGTGGTAATGTCGGCAAAACACTGAATTAACGAAAGAAAGACAAAGAAGAAGAAGAAGAAGAAGAAAGTGCTTGTTCCGACGATTATATTGTATGCACAAGAGGAAAAATAAAATAAAGTTTATCCATCACCGTGTCCGGGACAGGGCTAGAGTAAACATTTCGCAAGACTAAAAAAGCTAATGCTAGAAAAAAATAACTTGCGGCGAGCTTAATTCTGTTTGTGTGCGTTTCCCTTTACCCGTCCGCCGCGCCCGTACCATCCGAATGCTGTCAAACAATGAATAATTCAACGATTCGCAGTCAGAATTGTTTTAAGTTTGAGGGTGCCAATATACTATACTCGCGTATAGAAACCGAAAGCGCGGTCATCCCCCACGAAATCTTGAGGTTACTACCCCATAAAAATATTTACAATTCTTAATCAATAATGTGCTGTGCGAATGAAGTGCTTTTTTATGGAAAATTATCCATAATAGCGTTGAAACGAACAGCTGAACTAATATAAATGCTTTTCTTTTATGATCTGAACCATATTTCGGAGTAGCTTTCGGTTTAATTATTGTATTTAATTTTTTTATTGCAAAATATATTTTTTAATATCAATGATATACACGCAGTGTTTGGGAAAAATTGTATGGCGGTTTCGTCTTCGATTAACATAATTTTTTTTTACGTATTCTAAGCTATATAGACAAACATTCTGAATAATTATTCTTTTTTTATTACATTTAATTTCCAGCGTTTTTCAAGTTAATAAATGTGACTGAATGTATATTTCATCTTATTTAACACGATTTGCATTTATGCCGGGTATGCTGTTTGGCGTTTCCTTTGCCTTAAATCACCAACTTTCGACGAAGTAAGTTTCGACAGCAGATGGCAGCTAAAGTAAATTCGCTTCGGTGCGCACCTACCTGTCAATCTACTCCTCCTACTGAACTTTGCCCGACGTGGTCGTAAGCAGTAGGTACAAGGGATTTCCACATCATTTAATTGACGGTTGATCTTAACTAATCTAAGGTTTCTTGGTGTGTGCAATTACTTTTATCCTTAATTCGTATACATATTGTAACCCACCGCGGCTAGAACTTAAATACGAATTTTACTCCATTATGTATATGTATTACATTATCCATACATAATTGTTTGTGTACAACGGAGGATTACAGTCTGCAGTGGCAATATTATTTTGTTTTGGTCGAGTGAAAACATTGTTGTCGTGTCGTATATTATACTCATTTTAGCAGACTACCACGAGCGGGGCGGGCGGTGGAAAACGATAAAAAATAAGAAAAGTTTTTTCCTCCTTATTTTTCTACTTTTCTCCCAACTCGCAAAACGCTAGGTTCACGGTCCGATAATCGTAATTCCTTTAAAACGACTTTTTATTTTCGCGCCATTAAATTTTTTTAAGAAGATAAAAAATTATTAAAAAAAAATAAAAAAAAAATGGAATCCAAAAGCTGGCCGTGTGTGTGATTTTCTTTGTGGAAATATCTTCTTCGAAATCTATTCGCGCAACTGAAACATTGGAATCGCGATGGCAGCGGCAGTAGTGTTGTTTATTTATTTTAAATTGAACTATTCGAAAATTAACGTTTCATCAAAGTAAACATGAGGGAGTTAAAAATTGTGTACAAAGGTCTTAGAAATTTATTGGTATTCCAAGAAAATCGTAAACGCTAAATCATTTGTTCGATTTAATTCATTTTCTTAGTTTTGTACTTAAAAATAAGTATTATAAATTTGTTTCAACTAGGTGAACGTATTATTATCAACATAAAGTTTAACGATAACCATTATGTACGTCATGTCTAACCAAAAAGTAGTAGTACAACTGTTCTGGAAAAATGTCAAGAACGGAATGCTATAAATTTTTCGACGGCATTTTCGAAAATTGCACATTCGTTTCGGCATCGCTTAATATAATGGCTTCTCAAAGTCGTCCCGGCGGATTTACAGTTTCGCACGAAATCTACAAGCAACGTAAAAGGCTTTTTACAAGATAGAACCGTGGGCAGGGGTTAAGTTTTTATCGTCGATGACGTCAACACCGACATCATAAAACATAAACTTAACGCTAGAATATACAGTACTAAATATTTTCATATTTTCGCACGGTTTTCGCAATGGTTTTGCACGTGATCCTTTTCTCCGTCTACGATCGATCTGCTTATCGTATCTATCGATTCGTGTGAGCTCTGTTCTTAAACATCGTTTGATCAAAGGCTACTCAGAACCCGATCGGAAATTGTACTTAAGGACTGTGATGGTAATAAATGTAGATATACACTGTTATGGTAGGTATTATATCCATAGGGACTCAATACCCTCGGATGTACTAGATAGTATAGAGGGTATAAAGCGGTGGCGATGTTTAATTAAAATCTGGAATTTCGCAGCTCAGGAATTCGGACGGGTGTTTTCCTCACATCCCATTGAAAAATCCTTGACACGCGCGTGAGGTCGACTCCTTGAAACGTTTGTTGAGATTAATGAAAGCGTTACATTTAAATAGGAATCATATTTTTGACGGTCCGGATAGAGCGTAGAACAGCTTCATTTGCCATCGGCCTTTAGCGTGGTATAAAAGGCATTCGATGGTGGATTCGTGGAGTGAGGTGAACTCATCGTCAACGGTTTTTCCTAAATATTTTGGAATCCCTTACATCCTTGGATCGCAGCCAACGGGTTGCTTAAGATATCCCAAGACAAAGACAATTATTCACCCTTTAGTTTATATTTAATTATTGAAACCTTTAGCTTAGTTTAAATTCTATTAGATTTTTCTTTATTCTTTGTGTTTTCCCATTATTGTAATGCGATTTAAGTTTCTCTCGATCGATTGTAACGTTTAATATGCAGACTGTAACTTCAATGCTTTGCTTTTTGTGTGCATTATCATTGCATATATTATAGTTTTTCTCGATTAATCTGCTTTTATTAACGTTTATCTTTCAACATTATCAATGAAAATAATATTTTTATTTTTTTACAGCGTTTTGTGTAATTATAAAGACATAAAGATTACTTTTGATTAAATCATATTTATTAATTTTTATGATCAAAATTATTTTACGATGTATTTTCCATTGTTTTTAATTATAATAAATATCTGACATTTGATACCAATTTTATAGTTTTTAAGCCAATTGATGATTTCAAAATGCAAATACGTGTGTACAACTGTCATGATGATTTGTATTCAGATTGACATATTTGTTTATGTTTTAAATCGATTGTGTATTGTTTAATTAAAACATATCAGTGTAAAATGGTATAATACGAGTGTTATTTTATAGGAACGGAAAAAGAACAAAAAATAAAAATACAATCTAAAACAGAACAGGTATGTATGTATTCACTGTACAGCCTTCCAGTAGAATTTGCAATTACCTAATAATGTTTGACAGTTGTCCACAATTAAGATAATTTAATAAATATTTCATCAAAAGTCTAACAACACAGCGTTATAAAAAAACCATTTGAAATCAACAATTATGATAATTCTACGTTGTCCTCAGAATACGTATCTGGTATATTATATAAACTTCATGTATTTGAAACATGTTGCATGAAAGTAAACCTTTGTAATTGCGGTTAATATACTTTGAATGTAAATCAGGAGGGATCTAAGTAAATTAGAAATATACGAAATGTAAAACGTTTTGAAATATATGAACTATGCAGTCTGTTGAAAAGCATAAATTACATAGGTTGTTGCGTACATACACACGATATCAGAGCTTATAACGTATGTTTATTCCACTTTATTAAATTAATATAAATGCATTGTTAAGGTAACTAATCTAAAACACAATAGTTCTACGACAGTTGTTTAATGCAATGCATAAGTGCACTGTGCACGTTGAATGTAGGTACCTATTATAAAAATAAAATTGCGCCAATGCAACTCCAAGTTGATTGAATAATTATCGTATTCGCGCTTCCTTTCATCTGAAATCGTTATTACGTTCCCTTTACCTTTTTCAATATTTTCATTTATTTGTTTTTATTTTACGTGTATGTATTTCTAGAAAAAAGGCTATAAAAGAAAAAACTAAAAACAGGGAGGTGAATATTTTTTTTAAACATTGTTTTCCCTATCCACAACGTTGCACGAGTTCCTCTCTAGGGTCGTTACACACATCAGGGCCCTTGAAGGCGAATACGTGACTACAACACTCAATGACTTATGTATGAAACGAAATTATTATCATGCCTTTTGTATTGGGCAACCTTTGTGACTTTATATATAAAAAAAGGAAAAATAATGGTATGCTCCAGCGGTTTTTTGCGTTCAGAAATAAACGCATAAAATACTGGAAATTTGTTTACCTTTGAAGGGGTAATAATTTAAATGCATACTGTATACATTAATTGAGTTTAGATTCTAGTTTTTGTCTAAAAATCATTTGGGAAGCTGCTTAAATTTAAAATTAAATATGCAATTCATTTAGAAAATACACCTTTATCATTTTCAGGAACTTATTAAATTGAATGAATCTACCATATTTCAATTCACTTGCCTACAATTTCCAGTATGAATAATTTATATAGTAATCCTAATCTTATAACATTATGAATTTATTATCTTATTACTTATTAGATACCCACTTAAATAGATTATAAATCATACACGAACACCATCTCTCCTACAACCTAGATTTTTGGAAACCATGTTTGGATTTTTGCATAGCAAACCAAAATAATTATAAATATTGTATTTGAAGAGTGACACTGTTTGTAAATACCCTTTTTAAAACATATTATGTTACTTTATTTCCCTATTTTATCATCAGAAATCGATCATGAAGTATTTTATCGGAGACAATTTACTAAATTCAAAATAAAACGTTTGTTTATTCATGATTGACGATAGTAAAATAATACCAACCGGATAAATACTTTCGAAATAATAAAACGAAAAATGAAATAAAAATGAATGTACCTATTGTACTGATACAATATGAATTAATGCTGGGTGTAATTGAACTTATTGTTTAAAGATCAACTCAAACTAATAACGTAATTAAGAACAGGAGAATGGTATTGAACAGTTATTTGGTTAATTATATATTATTGAACGAGATTTTACCACGATAACAGTTGACAAGAATGAAATTAATTAGTTTCTTTTAACTTTGTTTACGTTACACCATAAAAATCGTTTATTATTATTATTATTTTTAATTTATATTATTCTAATGAAAACGATTAAGATCAATACTTATAAGATGTAAGCTCCTTACTACATTATAAACAACTGCTATATGAACTATAGTACATATATTATAAACGCATCGCTCTAACGTTTGCGATAGTAATTAATGTTACGAGAGTTTTAGCGCTAACCCCCAAAACAATGGCGTTTGTCTTCGATAAATCATATCGAGAACAACACGCGTGGTTTTCAGAAATTTAAAATGTAATCTATTATGATGAAATAGAGCGCGCGGAACGGCAAATATTGGGCATCATCGAAACCGATAAGATTGGCGGCAGTCCATTAGACCGGAACGATTACAAAATAATTGATTGCGTTACTTAATGCAGTTCCAGGGGTGCAGCGACGCAGGGCGTTTTTTTTTTTTTTTTTACCTATTCACACGTACACGCCCTAAACCGGGTTATGTCGCGGTTTCGCGGAAGACACAAAACCCAAACTTAATTTGGGGTCGGGGTTGAAAAACAAAACTAAAACGAAAATAGAATATTACTTGCATTGTATATAGTGCATTATTGTTTCTGGGCTTCATATATTACGGTTTTCGTTGACAGCAACGTGCGAGGGCAGCTGGAAAATGAAATAAAATGAAAAAAAAAAAAAAAACTACCCGTGACGTGGGGTCGACCGACGTTCAGGTAGAACTGATACAATAATACTACCGGGTAAATTTATATAGGATCATTTGCCATATACTTTTCTCCGGAGCCTCACCCCATTACAGGATTAAAAAGTATTGCGTTACACGGGCGACTCACGGCCGGCAACACGTTGTGATGTAGTGGGTTGGTTTATACGCATACGTACGCACGTGTGCGCGAGAAGGGCTGCAAAGCCCCAAAACCTATATTGTGTTATTGTTATTATTATAAGTATACCGTTATATTGACGTTATCAATTTGTTCAAACAATATCCGTAATTCATAATCGTATAACACGCGCTAAAGGGCTTAAAAATGGCAAGATAAATCTTTACCGGCGCATTTAATACGGATGGGACGGGACGGGACCCTATTCTAAGAGTCAATGGATTTATCATAATGTACATAATAAACTGCAATAATTCGCTAATAATTTAAAACATGAGCATCCGTACACAAAACACGTACTTATTTACAAAAAAAAAATGTATTGTACGCATGTGACGAGTTGAAATGTTTAGTAGACGTGTTCTATAGGGATCACCAACTCTCAGAAGGATTCGGAACTTGACCAAAAGTTTGTTCAGCATTTCAGTATTTTGATAGGTTACATTTGCACTGACCGGATACGAAAACAACTTTTTACTCAATACGCATGCACGCTCGCGCGCACATTACATATAATAGCACATTTTCAGTGCATAACTGCTATAATATATTTAAATTATTAAATATAACATTCATCAAACGAGCCGATCAATTATAAATTGTAATTTCTGAAAATCATTATTATTATTTTCACTTTGATTCGATAAAAGTTACATAATTAATGTAGAGGCCAATTAAAGTCGGAGAAAGATATTCAGCAAAAACGTTTTTATGATCAATAATTTTATTGAAGCTGTTATGAGAAAACAAAATATATTGTAAGTACAATATTATGGTCGTTTGGACGATAACGTTAGCTGTTGATGTTCTTCCATTTTGAAACTAAAACAATTGTACCTATTATAATCCTCCGTCATCCGTGATATAATTAAAATTATTAAGACCGCAGAAACACCACAAAATACATACTTTCGGTAAACCGCTTTTAAAGTCCTGGTAACACCGTCACGAAAACTTTAAACTAATAATTCGCTTTTGAAACTTCAACTACATTTTCGCAAGTAAACAACTATGTATACCGTTGGAAATGTTTTTTACCGAGCACGCATATTAAGCGCACATTTAAACAGACCGACTCTACATAATGATTAGTAGGTATATGTAGAAGGCGGTGCACTTGAGAAAAACCGTGTCGTAGCGCCCAAAAATATGACTGACGAATACATTTCCACCTATGTTTACATTCGCTTTTCATTCCGACAACGATAAGGTTGATTAATTATTGTTCAACGTGACGCGGTTGTGTATTAACGGCATACACTGATCCAATGGGAAATTCGCGTATTTCTCAGATGTATATACGAGAAAGAACCGTATAACGTCCCTAGTCTGACATTTAGGCAATCAATTGGTTGTTCGACGAAAAGGAAACGGGATGAAAAATCATCGGCCGGTACCGAATGGGTGTGTGTATATATAGTGTCGTCGGTACGGATAGTAACGCGTAGTCCCCCGGGAAGTGATTTTGAAAAAAAAAAAAATCTACACTTATTTTATTTATTTTTTTTTTGAAATATGAGCTGTTTCCGACATATTTTTCAGGGACAGCTGCGTCGCAGTATATATTATTAAGTGTGAGCGTACACGTATTTATACCGTATATTGTGTGCAAGTACTGCAGCACGAGAAGGGTGTTTGTGTGCGTACGTACGTATAGTGATCGCGATGGTAATTCACCGGCGCGCGAGTCATTGTGAACAATTCTTAGCTAGTCGCGCGGGGTTGGAATATCGACGTGGTCTCCGTGTGATTTGTCGACTTGCGTTCTCAAAGTTTTTCTTGGTACTGAGAAGGACGAAAAAAAAAGGAAATATTATACGCGGGCCAAAAACGATTTGTCCCCGGCGTGCACACACACACATAAATAAATAAATAGATTTACACGGCGAATTTTAATCAGATTAAAAGCCGACCGTTTAATTCGGCTGCTGATTTATGTTGGTCGAACAATAGGAAAAGTTTGCTCTCTGCAAAAAGCCGAAAATATAAAAACACAAGCCGCTGCTGTTGCCGGTTGTATAATTCATTTCCATGTGGACACGCTACACCGAGTAATTTTCGGTCCGTATTTCATACACACGCACACGTGCACACACACACACACACACACACACACACACACACACACACACACACACACACACACACAAATACGCACACACCGTGTTCGAGGACGTATTATATTATATTGACAATTATAATAATGTGCGCCCTGATTTGATATATAAGTAATTTAATTGCGTTGCGCGGAAAACCAGTGCTATCGCGCCCGGGCACGTTAACGACTTGCAGCATCAGTAGCGGTGCACGGTCAGTGGTCACTCGTCCATTGTTTTCGTATATATATATATATATGTATACGTACCGATTTATATGGACCTAGAGGAAACTCGAGATCGTTATCAATGGCCGGTGGTGGCACGGTGAAGTGTATAATATTATATTCATTCACTCGGGAAAAGGGTCCACGTGACGTGTAACAGTGTACGTTATTATATTATATTATTATATATCACCACCACTTATATGTATAATATGTACCCACACATTTATACGGCGTAGCAGTATCCATGTACCCTGCAGTTGTCGGGGTGGTGCACTTCGATAATTCACAGGCCCCCAAACTCCGCGATTGTTTTCCCATATATTATATATAGTATAACATAGAAAAATGTTTGCACACATTTCATCAAAATATAAATTATAAGTCTTAGTTTGGAATGTCTTGATTTTTAGTGAATTTTTAAATAATTTTATCTTCCAGGATGTTCAACTCTTTGGTTAGGTTCTTTATTCTTACTCATTACTACAGATAATATTTTCAATAAAACTGCATCCGTTCGTGTATCGACAATTATTTCTTGATTGAACAATCACTAATATTCGTTTCGATTTCACAACAAAGCGTCATGAACTGACATGACAAATATTAAAGTTTAGCCGCCGTAGCAAAAAATAAAAAATAAAAAAAAACGTTGCCAGGACCTTTTGACACATTATATCCCTTCTTAGTTTGAACGCAGCACTGTTATCTATAACGTCAATGGTTTGGCACGAGACAACAGTGGACATTGACACGACGATGTTTATGCGATTTGTGCATGGTAAAATTTTACAGTGAAATGCCGAGAAAGAGTTGCTCATACAGTCAAACAGCCAAGAGGGTCTGAGTATATAGATTAGCCGAATAACACAAATTTAAGGAATGCTTTAAAAAGGGAACATTATACTGTTGTCATTAACCTAACTGCGAGCGTCCCCTCGAAAATCAAATGTGACTAATTTTTCTTTTTTGTCGTTTAAAAATAAATCTGCACGGTAAACAATGATTTACCCACCAGCGTTTGATGGACACCGTCGACATTTTAACTTAAGTATAAATACATAATATATTTAACGGATAAACGCAATCATTGCAAATTACACAAATTCATTTAAATGCGACTACATAATATTGTTATGTAGATATAGAATATATATAATAATAATAATAATAATAATAATAATTATATACCGTCGTCGATTGAATAATCGTACCATGCGGTCGTTGTACGATTGCTACGTAATAATTATTTTAGCTTTGGTGACAACGCGACGGGTATGTATCATTTTTGTATACCTGACCGTTGAAACGTATACTGAAAGAAACGCGTAACTCATTACTATTATTATTATGATTGCTATTCGTACTGTTGATACGTTTAATTTAAAAACGTAATCTACATAAGAATCTACATAATTAGATATACACATTTGAGTTGTCAGTCGTTAAATTGTATTTTACATGTCACTCGTAATAATTATTTTCAGTTGGGTTAGTAATTGTCTCTGCGTGATGAAATTAATAACGATACACCTATTTAGATGTACAACCAGAAGTAGAATATAAGATTATACTAACCGTTTTAAGATGGAATTTGCATTGAACAATAATTAGAATTAAATCAATTATTATCAATTAGTTGTGTTGTGTTTGTAAAAGAAATAGATGAAAGGTTGATTCTTATATGGTTTATAAACGTATATAATATAATTTTAAGCACGATAGGAAATAAAATAATACATTTCGTTGTGTGAACGAAACAAAACTTCGACGTCATTAATTTGTTCTCTAATAATGTTCTAGGACTTATAAGTTTTGTCCGATGATTACTTACACGGAATTTTTTCATTCCATGTGCGTTCGATACAATAACGCTCGTCGAAATTACCAACATAACACTGTGATGGATAATATTTTTGGACACTTGGATTCTCTATCGTACATCATATGTCGACAGTGAAAAGACCGAGTGGTGCTTAAGAAATCGAACCATTAAAAACAAGTGATTTATGTTCGGCAGACACCGAGTGGAAATTATGAAAAATGTTTGGGTCAAAATTTTAGTCCCTTCGACCACGACGAGATTGCTACTGGTTCGTGATTCCCCAACATTACCTGCAACAAAAACAAAATATTTCGTAAGAACGTAAGTTATTTATAGAGCAATAGAGCTATACTTAAAAATGATCGTTTTTTAAACACCGATCGGTATTAATGTACACGTTTCATTTTAATTTTAAAACGTTATATTATTAAAAATTCAATTACGTGGAATCTGCTACGTGATTGATTTTAGGTAGGTACTCGAGACATTGATATTTATTGCCTTAAATAAACCCGATAACAAAACTAAGTACTTTTCGTCTATTAATTTATAGTACAATCTTTAATGTAGTAAAACATTAATTCGTTATGAGACGATAAAACCAATAATTAAAATATACATTACAGACGTATTATAATAATATTATATTGCTACGATGGTGTATATATATATATTCCTTTAATGTGTTACATAACTATATTATGTTTGGAATAATACTAAAATAATAATCTATTGTGCTCACTGAATAATGGGCGATAAATCTGATTCGCCGAGAACATATTATAATCCAAGATCTGTACACTGCAGTTTATATCATTATTTTTTAATCAATTGTAATCAATATTTTAAGTGATAAAACGGAAAACGAATGTCTTCTTAAATTATTACCTGTATAGTGATACCTATGTTTCTAATTATTATTTATAATCAAAATAAATAGACAGTTATAAGTAAATTTAAAAAATAGATCTCCAGTTAGTTTGATCGATTGCTACTATATATGTACAATTTGTTTACATTTGCTATTTTAACACGTTTCATTAGAACAAAATAGTTTTAAACAAAGCAACATGTGTTTACAATCGTTATAGTTGATCGATTAATGTATTATGTACCTACAAATTAATGTATATGTAATTCTGTCAACTTCTTTATTATTATTCTACATTTTTATGTGCATTCCCTGTAAAGAGATAAGTACTACAGTATAAACTATCCACGTGGTAATAAATTTCGGTATTTCGGTCAAACATAATATTGTAAGAGGACAATAAACTTGAATATATATTCAAGAAGGTCCAAATAAAAGTAAAAGTTTTAAAATAAATGTTAACAAAACATTATGACTGTTATCTTGTCCTCGTTTGTATTATATTTATCCAAAAATCAGCGACCTATGTTGCTTTGTCATCGTCATAGGCTTCCCATAATGTAATTTCACCGTGCGTTTTGCTGGACACCGCGGGCGTTCCGGCAAATGTTCCACAGATTGTTTTTTCTGTATGTTCGCGTAGTACCAGACTTACGAAGCTTCCAATAATAATACACAATGTAGTTTGAACGCGTAGTAAATGTATGACGTGTAGAAATTGTATTCAAATTAATGATATGCTTTGCACGTCTACATACCATGCGAATCGAACGGTTTTGCATAATATTTTTACCGCACACCAGCATACAACGTACAAGTAGTCCAACCGGGAACCAATAACGTTGGAACTGCAATATATCAAAGTGTTGCCGTAAAAGTACATTTCGAACACGTACGCGTTATCCGAAACAAATTAAATTGGTTTTTTTCCCCGTAATAAATTAATACGAACTGTACAAATCGAAATTTTACTCGTAAAACTGTAAGACTGCGATTATGAATAAGTTCGAGATTTCTTCCGCGATCCGTTCGGTGTAACGGTGTGACAACTGCGTAAACATTCGTAAGCATGTAATTAACGAAGAAAAATGAAAGCGGACCGACACGTGTGCTTTCTGTCCGCCGCGTTTCGGCTTCAACGTGACACACGCGCACGTCATGTGCATAGGCTATAACCGGGTTCTTGCGCGTTCCAAGAACCAACCGAAATAGTCTAATTACTCGATTAGATTTGTTTTTAAACCAAATAAACAAGACTGTTTTAAATCTGATTGGCTTACCCTCAGACAGTCACGGACTCTTTAATCACAATATCAAGACACACCGCGACCGCGGAGAAATTAACTGTGTGTAATAATAAAATTATGCCGTGCGTATTTATCTGCATAAAAAGTTCAATCTGATTTCTTTGTGACCGTTTCGTGGTAAATATGAAAATACCGAGAATCAGTCATCGACTCACAATTGTAATATCATTTAAACTGTTGATAATGTTCACTAATTATTATTTTTTATATCTAATTACAATCGCTATCCGAATGCGTGTTTCAAACGTAAGCCATATTATCGGGCTTTTTTTTTACCATCTGCACAAAAAAAATCTATCACGTTTCAAAATGTGTTTTGATTTTAAAACGTACTCAAACATCATATAATATTGAACAAAAACCGATCGGGAAAACACCTGTTATGTTTCAACCGTACACCGTTAGTCGCCATTACTCGACGAACGAGCGAATTGGTATTGATGAAACGTTAAATAAAATTTGGCGAGAACTTATTGAATATTAATGAATACATAAAAGGGGACTTTTGTCGACGGCACTATACGCAACCCGTTTTACGCGCGTGGCGGAGACTGCGGGGGGCGAATTTCTGTTGCAAATGACGATTGCAACGGACCCGAAACGTTCAACTAATTTCTCTTATAAAATATTCATATAATAAATTAATTCGCCCAACATACATGCTACATAAATATATATAAACTTTAATCACATCCTTGTGCGAATTGATTTCCAATCGCGTTAAACCAATCGAAATGCACGTTATAGTAATAATGATGAAGATGTGTACACATTTCGCTGCCGGTGGCCCCCGGCGTAGGAGGTGTACCTACTCGGATATCTGCGAAACAGATTTGTTGGTGACAAATCGCGCGCAGACGAACGTCTAGTTTTTACCACGTCGTCGGCGGGTTCGTTACGGTTTCCGGTCGATTGCGACAGCACCGACCACAAGAAGACGTATATATGTATATATTATATTATATTATATCGTAGCCGACGACGAAAGACAAAAGCAGGGAGATCACTCCCCAGGGTCGCTCTATAATATTGTGATGAGGTGAACATTTTTTTTTTTTCACCAAACATAAGTCGAAAACACACCACAAGCGCAGTTATAGACGAAACCCTAACCCTTATATAAATAAATATATATACAACATATATAGCTATCGAGGTTATGTCTAAAATATACATGCATATATATATATATATATATATATATGTATATTATGTACATATGGATACGTATAACATCGCTACGTCTATGTGGAGCCATCTAGTCGCTGTTGATTGATTACAGTCTCGTTAAAGATTTTTTTTTGTTCTAAACGATGCGTAGAGTCGTACGGTGTGCACGCTCTGCGTGCACGGGAACACGTGGCCAGCAGAGAATCATAATAATCGTATACATAATAAGTGCCGCCTCTTCGCATGTGACGATAATAATAGTAATAATAATAATAATAATAATAATAATAATAATCTCGTCAATCGGAAACGACACGGCGGCGGCGCTTTTATGACGGGCTCCCTTTTGGGGACAGGAAAAAACGTACACCCGTCTCCACACCCTTTCCCGTCGTAAAACCGGTGAAATCCGTAAGTTCTTCCAGACCTTATAATATAATTATCTACAGCGGAGTCTACGTGCACACTTTACTTCGCCAGGACCGCCGCCGCCGCCGTTGATTGTAGGAAACTCATTTTCAGGACGAACATCCAATCCATTATTGGACGCACAAAGTAGGTATTGTTGTTTGGGGGAAAACGTCATACCGTTTGCATGTACGTTCGTTTTACCCCGTGTAGGTTAGTGTGTTTTCTTTTTCTACATACAACGATGCACAATATGTGTACCTACGCCGCAGGCTTACAACAATATTGAGACAACCATCTTATCAAATTGTTTCTTTCCCTCGCGCGCACTTTATTTTCCGCGTAGTGCACGCCGCACACGACCGAAATACGCAAATGCAATACATTTGGTCGGCATATCACCAACTACGTGGTACGTATTGTGTATTGTCGACAAACGTTTTCGTGATGGTTTCAAGACAAATGTGTATTAATTCAATTCATACACGCAACATGATGATAATCTAATATCATAAAAAAAAAAAACAAAACAACCGTACAATGTGCAACAGAATTCGTTTACTAAACCCTGCTCGACACGTCTACTACTATTTAAAAAATGATGTATCCCTGAACATGTTGAGAGATTAAATGCATTACGCATAATTATAAATCGAATATGATCGTTTTTTATTGGTGTTCAACACGGTTAAAATGTTCACATTTCAGTACAAACCGTGAATAGCATGAAACACCTTATGCGTTCGTTTATCCATCTTATTCTTATTCATAATTCGTTTGTACATCAATTTTAACCAGAAATAACCATCAAGTGGACGTCTTTGTAATAGTTGCTATAAAACCTTTTGACTTACATGTAGGGGTTTTTTTAACTGTCGGTAATGGATTATTTATGTACTTTTTGTCACTTCTTTTGTTATTCAAATTTATTGAATAGGTTTTGATTTTAATATTTTTATACGAAAAGAAATATATTATACGTGAACGTTCGTGTAAGGGTACAGCATTTTTACCAAGACGGCGATAAAAATTATTATATTTTCAAAATAATAAATCAAAATTATAACTGCAGATATAATTTATTTCACACAATATTATGTTATTTGACAAACATTTTTTTTTTTATAAAAACATCGTATAAAGTAACTTATTTGCTTATATATATATATACCTATATATATATATATATGTGATAAAAATAATGTACCTTATAAATTAATATTTGATTCTGTAGACTAAGCATTACAATATAACCATTTCATATTGTACAGTTTACCTGACACAAGTGACAATTCCTTTAGATACTTAGGAAAAACATTAAAAATAACTAAGTTTCACATAATATTATCTCGTAAATGTTATAACTATTATGTAGCATTGTGTTAATACTTTATTAATATTGTTTTACGATATAAGACTCCTAAAATATTATAAGTTTTAAATTTAAATTTTTTCCAAAAGCCTTAACTATAAAAATACATCATAAATAGTTTTCTCGAACCAATCAGCAGTTAAATTATTGTACATATTTTCTGGAACAAAATTAACACCCATGTTTTGTTAGTTTAAAATTAAGCACAAAAATTGATTCATATCATTTAACCAAATATAATTTCAACGAAATATATACTAAAAATCTTATATTAGTATTTATTTACAATTACATGTTCGCAGAAAATATATTTCTTTGACTTTATCCAAAATTTAAAAGAACAAGACTCACCGATAAAAAATGCAATGTTTATATTATAGTACACAATATACGATATACCTGACCATTATTGAGTATAATATTTTAAAGCCGTCTGTCTTTCAATAAAATACGCTATACCCACCACATATTACGTAAATTGAAAGGTCATATTTTACATATCAAAGGAATTTTTGGGTCGTAAACTCGAAATTCTTTCTATACACATTAACAATTCACGCGATTGGTTCTATACTCGAGTTATACAATTTTCTTTTTCAGCCAGACCAAAACATTTTATCAAAACATGTTTGAAACGTTGTCTGAGTATTTCGTTAAACATGTAGATGGAAAATAAAACCCATACGACTACATAGAACTACTACATTACCATGAATTATATGTAAATTTATTTTATCGAATGCAAATATTATTCTTTGATGAATTACGTAAAAATAAAATAATGTAAGTTTGATTGACATATTTACTAACAACGACAAGATGTTATTAAAACAATCTGATCATTCCACCCTAACGAACACAAAATGCTTTTTTGTCTAAACATTAGGTACACAAACATATAGCTATACAATAAACTTATAAACATAATACTATGATATTCTTTTAAATTAGTTAAAAAGAGAAAAGCACCACCTCAACATTTATTTTTTCAATAAACCACCGCAGATGGTGTATAGTGGTGTTTACAGGGCACATTTCTCCCCGTGTTTGTTTTTGGTTTATGCACAACGATTTTCATAAAAAAACATAGTCTCTAAACAAACCTTTTCCTTAACTGTATGAATCCCGATGTTCGACACTTAATATATTGTCTGTCTTCCTTTTAAGTTCTTTCCCTCTTTATTTTATTATCGCCATTTCCATCGACAGTTTTATGTACCACGCGCACAGAACATGGATCGTATTCGGTCCATGTGTGCGCGTGTGTATGTCATATAACTCAAACATGGCTCCTGCCTCCTACCACACATGATTACCCTTTCTCGAAGGGTAAGGTTTCTTTTTTAATATTATTTTTATTTTTATTATTTTTTGGAAGGATCGGATTTTCGAGGTTGCGCGTCCCAAAAAGACATGAGTCGGTTTATATTGGGTGGGCAAAATAAAATGCTATAGTTAACAATTCTTAAAACGTCATCGCCAGAAGAAATGACAGCTCGTTATCAAAATAAAAAAAACATGCAACTTGGAATTTAATGATGAAAAGCAAGTGTTGAGCTCTGTTCATTGCCGTCCTAAACGTTAAACTATTATGTTGCGGACGTATTTCACTGTAATTAACGAATATGTGATGCAGATGTAAGACGATGTATTACGAAGATGTATTTTTATCAGAATTATATTAGGGTGGTCTTTATTATATAATATAGATGTATTTGTTTTAATATTTTTTTAAGGAAAAAACCCTAAATTGATTCCAATATTAATCAAAGTGAAATATTGAAGAAAAAAACGATGAAGTTCAATCCAAACTCCAACGTTTTCAAAGTATTAAATGAAAATAATTCAATTATTTTTTTGTATTCGCTCGAATACATAATTTATTATATAATCACTTGGTATAAAAATTCAAAGAATAAAACGATTGGTTTTTAATTGAATGTTTTCTTTTGACGAGAAATATTATAGATAGTAATGAAAGGATTTATTTTGTTTTTGAAAATTCACCACGTATTTATTATCAATAACATAGGAATTCATATGAAAATGTTGGTTAAAAATTAAATATATTTTATAAGTTTTATTACATTTTATTGGATTATTTCATGCTACGCTTACTCACAAAGCTCGAGAAATATTTCATTGTTTTTCCGAATATTGCCCAATGAGATAATCAGGATTTTGAAAAAAAAAATGAAACTCAAACAAAAAGCCAAAAAAAATAAAGTGTTCTATGTAATAACAAAAACTATAATTTTCATAAAATAGTCATAAATATGAAAATTAAATTATTTTTTTTATTAAATTTAAAGCACAATAGACTTTCTAAAATACGTTCTTAACCGGGGTTTCGTAATGTTTCCCACGACGTAAGCAAGAAAAACGATCGATGAACATTATTAAAAATGTACAACTCAAAAAAGCAGTTTTTATTTTATCGAATCGCAATCTCGTATTAACGACGTGCAACGAAAGAAAATAAAAAAAAAAACATAAATAGTTATCCTACATCCACATTGAACTCTTGGAGAATTATCGGATGATTCTCTCTTTCCCAGCTGTAAAATCATCGATTTGCCATTAGCCCGAACCATCTTACTCACTTGAAATCTAGGTTCGATGCTCATCATCCCCTAAATCCACTGGCTTTTTTCACCTTGATCAGAAAAAAATAAAGTGTCGTCTATACTTCTCCCCTAAAGAAATTAACGAACGCTTGAACGGTCCGTGTCATAACTCATCCTCCTCTACACTAGCTGCCGGTTCACATGAAAGTTTCTTATATGTGACAAAAGTCAACAATGACGAGAGAGTTTTTTTTAACTCCCTCGCGTAACTAACGATGTACTACACCTTAAAACGAAGAAAGAGAGAACATTTTCTAATACATTTTTGCTAGATAAACGAATATAACGTGGATGACCATTTTTTATTCAATTCGATTTGCGATCGTTAAAAAAAATAAAACAATAAGACAAACTTCAACTTAATATTTTCTTATTGCAAAAGCCTGCTTGTTATTTAATTTTTCCCCCTTTTTTTTCAATTCCATTTGAGTAGTTTGTATTAAAACATCATCGTTTCATTTGATAGAAGCGCCTTCTGTGTTGAAATAATAGTCTCCTCCGGTCGATTGCTCTCCCAAAATGGTAGTTTGAATAATAAGAATAAAAATTGAAACCGATGAAAAGAAAACCATTAGATATGCAGCTTATAGAGATTAAAAGTGAGCTGCGAAGAAACCCTTTTTGGTTAATAAACATATTTCGGTCTCCAGCTTTTATTTTTCAATACTTTTAATTATGCTGGACCGGAGCTTTTGCGGTTATTAAAAAAGAAAAAAAAGAAATGAAACTGTAATCGTAAAAGTTTCTCGGCGTTTCTTAATTGTTCAGTGCATTAATGCAAAAAATATATTCTTTAAACCTTATGTATTTAGTGTTAAATACGAATATATCGACCATTATTATTCAATAATAGAATGATAGAATGCATCTTACAAACCTCGGAGAAAATATTAAATAGGTATAATTTATATTGTTTTACTTACATATCTATAAATACTTATACTAACACTAAAAAATATTAAAATATTTAAATTTACCTATGATATGGTAGTGCAAGAGCTAAGATAGCACTTGCAAGTTATACTAACATGCTTAAACGACGCAGTTATCGCATTCCTTTTTAACGCAGCTTATTGGAATTATTTATTCAAAACTAATTTGCATAACATAAGTTATTTGTAATCCGTTTAAGATGAAAACCATGAAGATTAAATTGTTAAGAAATAGAGAGTACTGTAAGAGGATAAACACGAAATTGAATATTGTCATTTTTTTTTTTATTCGTAGTGACAGCTTGTCAACTGTAAGACATCTAAATCAACTTCATGAGATCAGATGAAGAGTTTTATCCAAGATCCAAAAAGCATATTTGTTTTGATTTTAAATTTTTTCAGTGCCATGATGCACACTGCACGGGCTCGCAAAAGAAAAAAAAAGAAAAAAAGAAACTACGTTTATTGAGCTTTTGAGAATTTTTTTGTAGTCATATATTAATAATATACGTATACTGTACAATAATGTACAATATTGTACATACTATATAAACTAGCTTGTGAGATTTCTATCCCCAATACGCCTAGGAAAAAACCATTCTTACACAGTACGGAATTTAATATTCAAACTAGCCAAAGTGCTTTTTCAACAAAGAGTACCTACCCCAAAGGAGATATGACGAGAGAAAAGGATGAAGAAAAAAAGAGACCCAGAGTTTTTTCATTCTATTTATGTACATGTATAAAGTACTGAATGTGCATTTTCTAACGCGAAAACTTACTGCCACGTGTGAGACGGGGAAGGGGGTTTAATTGACAAGTTTCTGAAACACTTGGCGAACGGTTTCTTTTCCTTCTTACCAACTTTTAATTTCAGTAAACTTATATCTCTTCCCGACCCGTAAGTTCACGTTAATACAAAAATAAACAAGTGTCGTATCCGAGAGTGATACGTTTTGAATATTAAATCGATTTGGAAAATTGGATACATGTCCTTATCCGAACGTATATAAGAAATACGAACCAGATCACTTAATGTAACGTGAGTAGGGTTTGTTTGTATAGGTAACCGATATTCCGTACAAAGACCGATTTCCATATCGATATAAAGAGTAAAAATTTAATTGAAGTATATAATATATTAACTTAAAGATAGTTGAATAAACATTGGAACCTATTTAGAGCTTGATTTGAAGACTCAACTTGTAATTATGAAAGGGAAATTAAATTATGTAAAAGTTCACGCAGACATCCACTAAAAAAATAGCAAAATCAGCGAAATATATTTTGAATGTTGTTTTGCATACCTTAAAAGTAATACATTTTAAAGTACAGGTATATTTTTGTTTAAATGAAATGTCGTTAAATATAAAGCTATTATCGTATAAATTGTTTAAAAATATTGTATCAAAAATGATTTTGTTATTACTCTATGGAGGTTATATTTTGTATATTAGAATTAAGAAATAATTTGATTTACGTTGTAAATTGGGTATTATTATACTGCATTAAACGACAAATAATAACATATTAATATATATTAGATTAGGTTAGGTTAGTTGTAATAAAAGTTATGAAATAATTAGTTACAATAACTAACCTAACACCACTAACACCTAATAAAACTAATTATAATCAAATTCGTACGTACTATACATTGAAAGCCCTGGACAGTGATAACAATAATACAAATTATATTTATTTTGTCAGGGGACTATCAAAAAAGGAGATAGTTCAATATGTATGAGAGGAATAGAATAATATTGCAAAGAAAACTTTTTCCGGATGCAAAATGATTAATATACTGAAGTTTTGGGGTCTGTGAAAGTTTCGTATTTTCTATGGCGTTTAGTTTTTAACTTTGTAAAACTATGAAATTACAACAGACGATATAGTCAAGAAGAAATTGGAAGGGTGGAAATAGTATCCTAAAAGAATAAAGACATTATTTTGCTTGGTGGCAGTAGTGTTAGAGTGGGGTAAGGATTACTAAACGGAAACGCGTTGAAGTATAATATATATATAAATAATATAGTGTGGTTCAATTTTTTCCTGTCTTTTTTTCCAAAACCTAAATGACAAATTGAAACGTTCTATACAATAATAAAAAAAGTTTTATTTTTCGATTTACGACAATCTACTCGGTCAGTTTTTCAGTGATTAACTCGAAAACAGTTATTTGAGTTTTTAGTGCTTAAATTTAAGTGGAAAATAATCTTTTTAATTTATTATTTATATTTATTTTCTTTCAAGCACGTTTATTTCATTATTTTTTTTTTACACGATAAATTATGCGTTACCAAATTACAATGCATGTTCATTAATCAATCAAAATTTTCTTAACCGTATTGTCGCCTATGTTACATGTTCTTCTCAGTTACCCACAGTGATTTTTTTAGTAAAACAACAGCAGTAACAAAAAATGCATAATATTTTGCACCTTTATATAATTACGACGATGGCGTTATTTATGAATGGGCCATTCATGCGAACGTGTAGAGAAATAAATTAATTTGTAGGCTCATAAACGGTATAATAAAAAGTGCTATCTATAAAATCTTAAATATAAATATTTATAATATCAATTTCAAATCGTGGTAAATCAAAGTTAACAATATCCTATAAATATAAATTATAATTTAAACTTAGAATATATTTGAATATAAAAATAAATTATCAAAATAATGAAAGTTTTCTAAACGAAAGCTAAATAATTAACATTATTAAGAGCTATGACATTTTTTTCCGCTTGTATATTGGTATCGTGTGCAAAACTTTTACGTAAAATTGTCGTTATTAAAAGTCTCGTTACGCATGACGTAAAAACAAACCGTCTAAAACAGAGAAACCATAATATATTTACAAATTTCACATATAGATAGGCATTATAGGTACAATATTTTTATTCAAGTATTATAATTAAAATATGTGTTTTTTTACAGTTAAAAATAATTCCTTGTAAATAATATAAGGCCTGGCATTCGTATTGTTTTTTTAAAATAAATTCCAATATATAGTAAACATTTTTAAAAAGAATTGTTATTTCATAAATCCTTTTGTCAAATTTACTATCACGAAAACGTATTAGGATATAAATTGGAAGCGACAGACAAGTAGAATACTTTGGTTTATTTACGTTTTACGCATATTCACAATAAGATAAACATAACTAGGTTTAGAAACTAATTCCGTAAATGCTTTTCGGTGTTTTTAAGTACAAATAATAAACATTTTTCACACATAAATGAACTCTATAGTTGTTTGAAAACTCATTTATGTAAATATAAGACATGATTTATAGTAGATTTATTTCCACACATCAACGAACTTAATGTATATATAACTTATTTGACTATCTAGTTGCAGCATGGCCATTCTGCTGGTTTGCACAACATATTAAATTACGATTAGAGAAATTTTAAATATTTATCTGTACGCATATCATAAACTATACGTACAAAATATATTTTACTTTCGAGAAGTAACCAAAAATAAAAAAATAAATAAATAATCTGAAAATATTATTTACATTTGAGACTAGGTAAAGTTGAAGTATTAAGTTGAATTATTTCAATAATATTTTAACCTCAGGTCTAAGATTTCTGAAAATAAAATGTTATTTATTTGGCCTTGTTGGATTGATCTAAAGCATCGCTTCCCAGGGGTAAGAGTGTTTACTGTTTTTGGTGCTTTGAATTAGTGTCGAATTTTAAAACGCGTAACATATGCATGTAAACGTGCGTACAAAATCTTTGAACAGTGATAATAAATCCCAAGTCCTATTATTATTATTTTATGTTAGTATTAACTGTGAACACATATTAATATCAGGTGGTGCGAACTATACCGTCATCGGTTTTTTACTAAAATTTGTTTCCGTTAATATAAATCTTGTGCACACAAGGCAGTTTATTTGCCTATTTTACTTTTTTTAAATTAATCGCAGTATAAAGCAAAAACTTTTCTTTTTTTTTTGTTTCAGTGCGTACGTTCGCACAAAAACAACAGTCCACACTGTAACGGTATATACTCTTTCGAACCGTTCAGACTTCTGAACAACCGCGTAAGTTGAATTTTTCAAGCGCACCTCGGAGTATTATTATAGAGTTTTATGTGACGGCTGCGTTTAATTACCAACGAACCTAAGATTATGCAAATTCATAAGAATTCATAAGACGTTGTCGACTGCGGTCACCGCGGTGAGCGTATAGTACGACGGAGTAACGTAACCATACTCGTATTCTAAATCGTCACTCACGCGTTAACTCTTGTCTCGCACACATTTCGTATCGCGTGTAATACGTATTCATGCCGAAGCTCGTCAAACGTTCGACGCGGGAATGAAAAAAATAAAAATAAAATACCCGTCTTGGATTGAAAATAACTCTACGCGCCTTTGTGCTACGAACTACTGGTATCGAATATTACCCACCCCTTGAATTCACATTCAAACTGTACAATGTATGCCGCAGGAACCATTGTCTTTTTAATGTTAATGGTGGCGGAGTAGTATGATTGCATGCGATATAATATAAAAGGGTTTAATCTTTTGTGCTATCGTATGATATATAGATGATATATATTTTATTATTCTGTAGGTACTCGGTGGTTACTCGGTAATTAAACATGTTGTTAAACACGATTGGTTTTTGTCTGTGAACAGATGCCGTCGAAAAACAATTGAAATAGATTTACGTGTAGAAAATAATTATTTAACTTAATATTCATCTCTACATTGAAATTTGGACGCGACCACTATTGTTGTGTTATTCTTATTCACTACAAATATCACATTATTTAAGTGTCGTTTACGATCTCTGGAGAGTTGAAAAATGACGGTTGGAAATTTTAGAAATATATTGCTCGAAATGTGTATAAGACGCCGCGCCGCCTGTTTCTGAATCGAAGAAGCGGTTGCAGAATAATTTATTCATATTTATGTTATACCTACTCCGTCAATCGCCATATTGTACGAACAACGTAAGAACTGTTAAGCGATATTTTCTTTCGGAATATATGTTTTTGTTTTTCGTTCCCCCAAAGCTTAAACTAATATGTTGGCGCCAATATATACTTTTTTGGCAATTTTTCATCTAATGACAAAATAAATTGCTCGTCGTAACGGTCCATTTACTACAATTGCGGAGTGTTTTGAAAATTCGGCCAATAACGTGGAACATTTAGACACTAAATCATACACCAGAATGTGGCGGTTACACCGATACACCAACAAATAATGTTTCATACCATTATATTCTCTGTAGTGAATTGCATTATAAATTAATATCGAACATGGACAACATAGCATAACGTGAAGTCTTAAAATATTTCTTCGACTGTTACCGGAAAATTGTGTACAATAATAATTTTGAACTTATGGTAAATAGTATAGTTATTAGCTGTACTGCCTGTACTCGTATATCATGACGTAGGTGGTAGGTATCATACGATATAGTTTGAAGTTTAATGCTATTAGTAAAGGGTGGAATGTCTATTTTTTCAATGGTGGGGTTAAACGGTTAGCGTTAACTATTTATCCCTTAACATTTTAGCGGATAATAATTATTTCAGATCGAAATATATGTGGAATGTTTGTTCGTGTTTCCGTTTACCTATTGGCTATTATATTCATATAATATAGGACATAATTGGCACGTTTTTCTCTCTTTGAAAATCTGTAATTGACGATGAATCTTGGAATTTTGAATTTTTAAAAAAAAACCACGACTAAACATGGAGTTATATTTTTGTTCAACTGTATTCAATTTAAGTAATCAAACAATCGTCTCTGAGAAAAACCATTTCCTTTCCTCATTTCCATTATGCGGCCGCCACTCCGGTGATGACACTCATATATTATAGTGTGTTCACTCCATATTTTATACCGAGAGTGTAGTTCGTTTTGGTAATTGAATTGTCACCACCGTTAAATTTGTCCTCCCCTTCGGCGCCCTCGCGTGTACATATATGTATTTTTATATTTATATACAATATAAATATACCTGTTTAGCAGAAGAGATGGTACAGAGTTTGCCGGAGTACATATACGCCTGCGCTCCACAAACCACTGCCGCCGCCGCTTCTTCTTCGTCGTCTTTCCAATCAGAGTACCACCACAACTATACGCAAAAACCCGTTGGGGCGAGCTACGTACGTGATCGGCTTAACCAATGGGCTCTCTGCCTTAGGGGTGGTTCAGCTCATTATAAGGCACAGAAACGGTGACGGGGTTACGGTACGCGTTTATTTCGCAAAACGAGCACGTTTAACAAATCGAACTAAACCTCCATCACACACGTCTCCCTCTACCCCTGACATCATCTTCACCACCCAAACCCTCTCACCACCAGCCCAAACACACGCACTCATACCTCTCTTCTATCTTTCTCTTTATTTATCATTCCTCTCCTCCGAAAACTTTTTATATTCATACGCACATACTATGCGCGTATACACACATGCATTATTATTATTATTATTATTATTATACCGGCACTATATACTTTATATGAATTTATTATAAACATATACGTGAAAGATGATTAACTCGCAAGGTCGACCAATAAAGCTCAAGAACAACGAACAGCCGAAAACGGGTAAAGACTAGGGCCCAACCCCACCGGCTTACCCGGCATTTATATTATAAATTTATAAACGTATAATAGTTTTGTAAAATTTGAATTCATACACACACGTTGTACTCATCTGTAGTCTGTCTACGCATACGTGAGTCCAATTAACCGTATAGGTAGTGCACAACAGTTGAAGAAGTTTTTGATGAGCTCGCGAGATCGACACAACTGTATGCGCCGTATACGACGATAATAATAATAATAATAATAATAATAATAATATAAGAAAGAGGTGATGAGTGCTTTAAGTGAAAAGTGAAATACACTCGAGGAACGTGTCTTTCATAAAAAAGTGGCGGTGATATTAAAATAATAATATCATCATGACGTATCGCAAAACAATTAATTTTAATATCTAAATCTATTATTCTATTGCTTTAATTATTAGGTTCACGTGTTTTGAATCACCCCACGTCAATAATAAAACGGTAGTGAAAATTACAAAATTACATGCTTGTAAACAAAAATGTATGAAAAAAATTCATTAAGATTTCGCATCTAATAAATCACCGTGATACAACTACGATTTAGGCAATAATCTTAACATTTATTTAAGACCAAAAGTCTATTTAGCATATCGTCGAATCTTATTTGAGGTAAATTAATTTATGCAACACATTAAACATTGTAATTTGTATACTCATTATATAATACTTAATATGTGTTTTTACACCAAGTTTTGTTTAGGTATACCACGCAACTGTTGACCTCTATAACGACCAATTTAAAAATCCCGAACACGAACATACATGTACTCGTATTACCCACCTAAATAATTATAGTCATTGGATTTAGGTAGTCGTTATAATATGTGTTCTAATAAAAATAAAAAAATAAAGCTTAGCTATTTAGTCAGAAACACGAGCGAGTTTTCGACCTATATATGTGTTGTAAAACTATTATTATTTTCTTATTTCCAAATGATTGCCGCCATCACCTTTTAACATTTTCTTTAACATGTTTCAATAATTTACGAAATAGTTTGGATCAAAATTGGTGTATCGTTCGTAATCCGACCAATGCATATAAACACATTGTACCTTACGGTCATTTTTTGAGGCACTTTAAGCCACATATATTATTAACAAGGCGCGTATAACGATATTTTGAACCAATTATAAACTACTTTTTAATGAGAATCATTTTGGTATCGATTTTTTAATGCCCTATAACTACTTGTAATTATTGTCTTTACATAAACCTATTATTATTATTATTGTTATTATTATTATTTACCCTCTCTTCTTCCAAACCCATTTTTAATTAATCGACATTATTGCGTTTGATTTGAACAATGTGCGGGAAATCACGTACGTAGGAACCCAGGTAGAAACCATTTTAATTATTATCGACAATTATTATTAAAATTATTGTACTTATAACATGGGCACAATCATACTATCATAGCAGGTAAATGTGTGGTCTTTTACAAAATCAATATTTATGTTTAATAGCATAATGTTAACGCCCTATTCAGTACAACCGAAATTCTGGACAAGAGTTATTCACATGGCTTGTGTTTAGATTGAATCGAGATGAACCACGTAACAGTAAATTGAAAGGTTATCAGTCGATATACGGTTAATTAAATATCACATTCGCCCAAGTATAATTAACGAGATAAGGGTGGGTATAAAAGTGTTAGCCAAGAACGAGGGGTAGGTTAAGCTTAAGTTTGTTATCAGATGAGTTTGATTTCAAGTAAATCATGTTTAAAATACCCGATACATACTATGCAGAGACAAAAATAATTGGCTAGATATCGGCTTGGATGTTAAGTATTTTTTTTTTAATTTAAAATTACCATTGTGCCATAAATCAACTTGTTAGCCTGATTGGTACTCGAAGTACAAGCGATCCGTCTTTGTAAAATATTCCAATCGGTTTTCGCTCTTTGGTTTCGTACCTATACATATTTTTTTGTTATTTACAATTATACGCTTTTATTAATCTGGAAACCGAAAAAATCAGATTTCTTCCACTACTCCTTTAACATCAGCAAGAATTCGTGAATTTCATAGAACGAACCGCTCACCATTTGAACAGCTGTCTTCCAATCTATTAAATTGGGTAGTAAGGGTTAACAGTTGTACAGTTTTAAAGGAATGCGTGTACCGTTTATCCATGTTCTAAAACTGCTTTTTTGTATATTTTTACTACACACAACACACAACATTTTGGATTATTAAGTCTAACCACACATAAATTCATAATTTAATTACATTATCTAATTCAAAGTTTGTGTTTTAGTTACACGTGTAAGTTGTATTTCCATAACTGAACTATATAAAAGTTTTCTAAAGAATTTAAGGTTTTCAGTACCAGTGTTAAAACGAAAATATATATTACATGATTTAGATACTCGTTAGGGTTATAAAAAATATTGATATATAAACATTATTCATAAATAAATTTTATTTTAAAACAAATTTAAAAAAAAAAATAATAATTTGATACGTCCTAGAATTACGTCATAAATGTTTTAATATACTCGTATAAAATGCTTTCCAACTGAATGAAACTCTGATAACTAAATACTATGGATTTCAAACTGTAGCAGTATGTCTACATATAAGTATATAAGTATATAAGTATATCATATATATATATATATATATATATGATTATTATTTGTAGGAGACACAGAAGTTTTCAAATTGTTTACTAAAACTCTTAAAAATTGCAATATTTACGTATATATTAAAATCCATATTAATCCAGCAACGAGCATATAGTGTATGGAGAAACTTCTCAACAACCTTCGCAGATAAAATATGTCATTTGCCTTTGGGTTATGTACAGAGGAAACTATCCCTCGCAAAACACAGAGAGACCTGTTTCTTATCAGAGTCGGTCCTTTAATCCTATTCTTGCAGGGTCCTTAATCAGATCGTTTCCTGGGGAGAAGTTTCAATTCCCGACACTCCGTTGCTTCCCTCAGTACATCCTCCTGCGGTGTCAATTTACCGGCTACGCTTCATTTCTTCCAATTTGTGTACCCACCATCCTTTCATTCATTCATTCATTATTATATCCCCGGTTCCTCGACACCTTGTCATTCCTACATGTACTGTCATTTACAGAAAGTTTGTTTTCATAGAACGATACCGGCAGGATTATTCTGAATAATGCATGAAAATCAATATTTAAGAACTGTTGAACATTATATCACATTTTCTCGATTTGCATTTAATTGCAATTTATTTATTTTAATAACAATATTTTATGATTCTGCCGGTTTCAAAGCATATGTTGTGTTAATCAATTAATAATGACACAATCAATAAAACGAAAATGTGTTCACGTGAAAATATAGATTTACTTGCGTCATCAACGATACAAATTGTAGCTACTATAATATCCGTCGATAAATAAATAAATACTATATGAATTCAAAAATAGTATATATTTAAATGTACGCATCGAACCGATTACCTGGTAAACTTAATTATTAATCTTTTGGGATTATCTTATCTATAACCAGACCAGACAGACACCAATATTTACCTACCTAAACGCAATAACTACGGTGTCTTCGAAGTTGTATACATAATAATATTACACATACACACGCGTAAGTGCATTACATACATACGTGTACATCGAGAAGCTGCCAATATAATATTTTGTTGGCACCGAACGGAGAACACGCGCACCTGTAGCAAATTGATTTTCTGCATGCGTTAACATCTCATTGTCAGTAGATCGTACAACTTGTCACCGTGTTTCATATATATTATATTATGTAATATATACATAACACTCCCGTACGCATGTTAGATAGATATACACATATACTTAAAATATCGTCATATTGTGCGTATTAAATTACATGTACGAAGTGTACCGTACATATAATATGCATATATACTCGTATATAGACACTAACTACACCGTACACTGACCTTGTGCAGTATGATATTTCACCTGTTCGCAGCCGTATTTATGTATAATAGTTTTTAATTGGCGCTATGGGATTTATATCACCCGGCGTACAGGTCGTAACCTAGACCGTATATTTAATGATATACGCATACGTTTGAGTATTATGCAGTAATACGGGTTATTCATCAATTCAACTATACGCACGTAGGAACCTACATTTGTTACTTTATTCGGCGCTTTCAATAATATAATTTGCGTATCGAAAATAATGAAATATCGAGTTATCACGCTTGCTGTATGTGAATTGTCGTTTTTTTTTTTTTTGTAATATTAACACAATATGTGTTTATATATTATGGAACGAGTTCATCCGGGTCCGTCTTATTACCCTCCATATAAATTACCTATACATTTTTTCTTTCGATCAATCGACTGGATCGCATTCAATAGCATTACGATGACATGTAATTTGTTTATGGCCTTCGACTATTTTCAAATAATAATTATTATTATGATCGATGGTTACCACCGAATCATTCTTCAATTTTATTCACGAATAGATAATTTTTTATAAAACAAGAAACAATTATCCATTTGCATCGAACACTGTATTTATATATTTGAGTGGAAACAAATGGTTCGTCAACAGTTTCTATTGAAATTATAACTCTCTGTTATCATCGAAATGCTTTCGACAGAATGATTTACATTTTATCGAGTTGATTGTTTTATTCACCAAACCATCAGATTCAAATCGTTTGTTTGTTAGTATAAAAATGTTTATACATTTTAATTATATGGTGAAATGTTAGTAACTTATGGGTGTACAATAAACATTTTACGTGATATTGTTCAGTTATTGAACGTGATGTAAGATATAAATGACCACAGGTATAACATGTATTACTTAAAATGTTTCTTATGAGTAAATCTCTAATTTCAAGAATACATTTATAAATTGCGGTAGTTATTGTAAGCTAGCTGTTAAACCTGATGTCTGAAAGGGTACAAACCAAGAATGCTATAAAATTGCTCAAACTTAAACTCCCAAGGCGTTCACACCTATACAGTACCAGTGTTTGAGTTTCTCATGCGTGGAGAAAAAAATATATAACCTATAATTACGGTGTCATTTAATTAACGTAACCTCCTTGTTTAATACTATCTAACACAAAAGAGGCACGTCAGTTTGTTGATTCAATTTGCGTGTCTGAACATAATATTCTGTATGAGTATTATACTTTTTTTTTCATTTTTTTTTACACGACCTTTTTTAATATAAATATTTTTAAAAGAATGCACGGTTTGTGGAGATTAACATATGCTTTTTAGTCACCGAACACATTACTCTTGTTAGTATAGAAAAAAATGTTGAAGTCATTTCAATTTACTAAAACGATTATAATTAAAAACGTTTATACAACTAATGATTAATATGCAACTGCAATTTGTTGTACAAAGTATTTCGGTTCGTTTACTTTATTTTTGTGTGTAGAATGCAAATTGTTCAAGGATTATATACTGTTTTTTTAAAAATAAACCCCAAGTATTGTATTCTTCTTAATTATGTTATTGATTCCACTATCAAGAAAAATGCATACTATTGTTAGTATCTACATAAATCATTTAAAGAAAAAATATTAATCACCCAAGTTACACTAACTATACTAATATGGTTGCCTAATAAAAAAACAATAATACATTTAAATAAGACTTTTTCTTGTGATCGTATAAACTCATAGGTGTATCCTTTAACTTTAATATGAATATAAGCAAACAAAAACAGTTTGAAACCACTATTACAAATATATTAAATCATAAATAATACATTATTCAAACAGTGTTTGTTCAAATTTTGATCGAACATTAACCGTATTAGTATTCATATAGTAAAATATTATAGTTGAGTGTTAAAGTAAAATCGTTATAACTCTGATGTTCAAAGTGAATACAAAAGAATAAGAATATTTTGTGAATAAGAGTAAACCCGATAAACACCTATTGAACACTTACGCCTTGAAAACGCCGATATTTTGGACTCCTAAGGGTGAAAATACAACTCTTTTAGTCCGAAATCACATTGTCCATTGTGTTCGGAGGAATAACAATAAGCTATGTTTCAAAAACTACAAGGGGTTCGAAAATATTTACTATATTTCTTGTTCATTTTGATAATATGATATTTGATAATGATAGCCTACTGGAAAAATTGATAGTAAGTTTATTTTGACTAACCCAATGTACACAAATATATTATAAATCAGATGAAAGTAATTTGGTGCATAAAGTTTCTAAAAAAAAATATAGAACAAAAACAGATCATTTAAAATCTAAATAAAAATTCAAACCTATATAAAATAATAATTGTTTTGTAAAAAAGTAGATAAATCATACCAAGATTACTGCTGAGTAACGTTCAAAGCTTAAAAATAATATTCAAAAAATCCTCTATACCGAAAACGTTTGAGGTTATTACATTTTTTTTCTTTATTAAAACATTTATAATCTATATGTATATTGCACAATAAGTTAATTAGATGAATGTACATAATTTTTTTTCTCACTTGAGTGCCATGAGAAGGGAGGCTATCCAATGATAGAACACAATGTGATTTTATATTTTTTATATTTTATACTTTAAGCAATATAACAATCGTAGAAGGTCTTAACACCATTTACGTTTTAGGCAGTGCATTGGGTTTCCAGAGAGAGTTTTACAAGAAAGTGAGGAAATTAACACGAATTTGAATTAAAAGATGACTGTTGAATTCGAAATAAGTTTTTTCGAACATAGCTCAGGATTGTATAATTTTACAGAAAATGTTATATTATATCTTTTTCGTAGTTATTAAGAAATTCAAAGCAATTCCGAGCAAACTAGTATGGACTGTTCAAAATTACACCATCTCAAAATGTAATTTAAGTTAGAAAAGGAGTCAACTATTTATATGGTTACGAAACAATGTACCAACATGTTAATTTAATTTTTGAAGCTTTCCTGCTAGCTAAAACGCACAAAGTTGAACACAATAATACTCAAAATATTAAATAACCAAGTAAGCTTTATCGATAACTAACAATTATTTGTACAGATAGAAAGTAAAAAACCGCGTTTATAAGATTATACAAAAACAAGACCTATACTAACCTAAAAAATGTTGAATTTGACAATCGAGATTTTATATGTATAAAAATTAAAAACAGACCAGCAAATATTTTCCGAAATGTTTATATTATATATTTGCTGATAATTAATTTATGAGATTATCTTTATACAGTTCTTAATTGGTATATAGTAATCGTTTTAATTATTATTAAACTATTAAAATATTTGACAATACGTTCGAATATCAATTGTGTTACAACTTATTCATTTTTTTGTGTCAATAAATTACCTTAGAAGTTGAACTATTTACACGACATTACTAATTTAAACAGTTCCGTGTTTAGATATGATAATTGTTACACTTACAATCAGTTAAATTCAAGGCCTTCTACTGTTATAATACTATACTATCATTACTCAGCTATTAACGCCTATTGAATATTTACGAGGAAACTTATAATAATACGAAATTTCATACATGCCGAGCATAAAATGGAAAATGTAGTTACATATATTACATACATATATTTTTTTCTAGGAAAAAAATCGAGAAATTTTAAATTGTTAAAATAAGTTGCTGGTCACCCTAAAGTACTCATTAAAAAGTGCGTATTAATAAAATAAATATTTAAAAATAATAACGTGTATACAATTTGATTTAACTGTAAAAAATGAGAAAAATGTAGAGTTCGTTTTAAATTGTTATTTTTTTTTTATTGAAACATTTAAGATCGTTATAATCATTGTATATTTTGAATCATTTTTACACATTTTGAAATGTCCTAGCCGTTTACAGTCGTTGGAATTAATTATGATCCTAGGAGGCAATTTAGACGGTTTTTAGTGTACACAGAATGTTTAAACAACCGCACGGATAACACTACGCAATTTGTTCAGCCGCTGTTTTTGGATTATTTGATTAGGATAGTACGTATATTAGCGCGTTACACTTAGTTTTTCTTGCAATAAAACGCAGAGATTAATTTTTTATTAACATAAAAAAGAACTTTAAATTTCAGAGACAAGTCGATAGAACTCACGGGGGACCTCCAATATATTATAATGTCACACAAGAGTCGCAGGGGCGTTATATTCACGCAATAATTTAAGGATAACGTCTGCAACACACTTATCTTGTGTATGTATACATTTGCACGTGTGTGTGTGTGTGTGTGTGTGCACGCGCGTGTGGTAAAAAAAATACACAACGAACTGTTTCCAATGACCGTTTGGTGGTTTTGTTCTATGTAAATTTGAAATGGGGTTGAGATAATAAAACAATACACATACACACACACACACACATTCACGTACATACAATGAAGGGTGGTCGAGTATTACAGAATTTATTACGTGCACGCGACCAATAATTTGCGTTCGCATAAAAAAATCATATTATGTTATTAATTTTCCTGTAGATTTCTTAATTGTATTCAAAATACTAATTTTAATGCTAAATTAGTTATCTTTAACCCTAGTAAAGAGTTTTTTAATGTCATATCAGTTGGAAATATTCAAACATATTAATGAACCAAGTAATTTTTTCAAAAACTTTTATAATAATTAACTTTTTTAATAAATTTTATTCGATGAAAATAAATTCGTATACAATACAACAGTAAGACCTATTACTTACGTGTCGGATATTTTTAATTTTTAGTCTTTGAGCATTATTTGTTAATTAAATTAGATTATACTACACCTTTGAAAGTATTTTTAAGGTTTGATGTAGTTAAAAAATAAGTAAATAGTTAATTTTTTTTTTTTTTATTAAAATTTAAAATATCAGATGGTCAGCATATCACATGGTATTACAAGTTTTAATATATAAATTTTAATTACAAGAAAAATAAAAAAAATGTATTTTTATGCTATTTTAAGTTTTTAATATCTTTTTATTTTTAATTTTACTAAATTTGTGCTTCGTCTGAGCTAACATGGGATAGAAGTAAGTCTTGTGGTAGTCGTGGTTTCAGACATCGGTTTTTTTGTTTTAGTTTCCAGGTGGTAGAATCGTGCTCCTTCCGAGGTTTTGAGATTTGAGTGGACATTTTTAAATTGGGTTTTTATCCATTCATAGAATTCCGGTGTCATTGTGAATTTGCCTATTCCTCGTGAACCATGGGGCTTTAAGGCATATTCTCAAAAACTTGTTTTGGAGTATTTGGATTTTATTAGTTTTTGTTGGAGAGGCTGCTGCCCATATTAGGCAGGCATATGTGATACGTGGTCAGATAATTGATGGGTATAGTAATGTGAATGATTTTATTTGGAAGCAAATAGTTCATAAAATTGATAAAAAGTAATTATTAAAGAAACCCTTCATCGATATCATTATAATGCAGTGTTATTGCAAATTAAATAATCGTTGAAGTAGTGAGAAACGCAAATAAAAACTGAATAGAATAAGTAATTATTCTACTCTGTATCATAGATACTAGGTAGATAATACTATAGTATAACATAGTGGCACAATGGCATGTAACTATTGAATCATTAAAATGTTCATATTTAATTTATTATTATTCATGAAATGCAAAGATTATATGTTTGCAAAATAATTATTCAAATATACACTAAAATTGAGTTTATTTCGTAAACACGTAACAAATACAATACGTCATGTAGACGGAAATGTCATGGCCTGTAGGTACATTAAAGTTAAAGAAAAACAATAGTATTACAGTTTTTCAGCCAAATAGTTCCTATATATAATATACTATACTAATATACTATAATATACTATATATGATCAATAACAAATCTGCTCCACTACCGTTATTAAAAGTTTTATTTTAGAATAAAGAACTGTTGATATTCAATATACGTATTTACAATCGGATTATTGTACATACTCAATGCATATTATAAAATATCATTTATTTTCATCCATCGAATAGCGATCTCAGATGTTTTGTAGATTTTTATAGATATATTTTATAATGAACGGCATAGAATCAATTTATAAAAATCTTTATTGAGAAGGCTGGCGAGATGACCGTCGATTAACCGAACCGAACACGTACATCGTGCAGTCCGTAATAAGAACGTGACACTAGTTTTCAAAGAGTAAGCGATTTTCGTTCACCTACACCGTCCTAAAGGTCTACGATTTTTTTCTTCACACGACTAAAATATGCCGTGAGAAAGTTTATTTAGTTTACACCTAGGTGATAGTATAACAAAAAATGAAATATAAAATCGGTTGTATAATTATTATACCTATAGAAAACCATACATCGAACATCATCGGAGGAAAATAATCACTTCGAGACAACAATAGTAGTTATACTGAATTATTTGTCATATTATTATCTAATAATAATAATAACAAAAAAAAGTTTTTATTATAGATAGAATGATTCTCAATCGATGTACTTCACGTCTTCGTTATATTGTATAAAAACAAAGTACTACAGAACTGATCAATTGGCTGGTAAAGAAAAAAGAACAAAACGCTATTGAGATACAAGGTCACGAAACCGATTATTTATACCTTTTTCGTGCAAATAGAAATGTGCAAAGACTCATTGTAAATATGATATATTGATATTTACAATATCTTTCTTAATGTTCAGCTTGAAAAAATGTTGCACTAGTGTTGTACATATTCATGTAGTACAGAAATATTTGTAGACTACACAAACGGTGCGGCAGTTCAATGCGTGTATTAGTGTATTACAGACCGGAAATTTATGTCGTTTGTATGTGGTTGAAAAAATTCGATTTGCAACCTGATGTGCGATTAGAAAGGGAAAGACATAAGGATATCTACGAGGATTGCTTTCGCCCCCAAGGAATAAACGTCTCGCGACTGAGATATGTTTAGACTTTGCTTCCCTTAGAAACCAAAATCCCGGAAGTCGATGGAGGCTAGTTGCCAGCGGGTATGTATGTTTATATATCAATGAACACGGACTGTTTACGATCGAACAAAGTTCCCATGTGGAAAATTGAGGTAAATCAATTTAAAGAATATATTTCATATATTACCTATATCTTGCTATTCTTATAGGGTAAGGGCGAGAATTCGACTAAATTATCCGAGTTTGTTACGTAAATTCTATAACTGATCATTATAAATAAAATAATATTTTAAAACCAAATTACTTACAATAGATTAAACTATAGTTATAAAATAAATAATAATAATAATATTGTATTCGTAATAAGTTAGTACATGCAATTTTTGAAATACGAGTACGCTATTTTAAAACAAGTTAAAATGAATACGAAATAATTAAATTAGTTTTGATGTATAATATTGTATATACATACGTATTTAAATGTAATAATTATTACTATGAATCAAAATATGAACATTTTTTTTTTTTAGAATTATTATAAAACATTCAACAACATTATTTAACGCTGCATTTTTTTAGCATATTCAAAAAATTATGATAAAAAGAAATCCAAACAAATTATACTTCTCGAGGACCGTTATCATTTTTTGTTTTATGAAGTGTTTCGATCCCAGTACAGCACTTGAAAAGTCCATTAAAATCAGTCACATTGCTCGCATGAACCATAAAAAAAAACTCATCGTCAAAATAAACTTATACATGTTAAGGGTTTCGACCTTCTGCCCTTAACATTTTATACCATCGGCTATATTATAACTTCGACTACATTTATATATTGACTATGTATACATTTGTTAAGCATAACACATTCCAACCTTTTCAGCGAGTTAGAATAAAACATCGTAGAACATTCAATGGTTTCACAGTGAACACATAGCACATAGCACCGCGGTGTTCGTTATTATTATTATTTTTTTTAATAAATCAACACGTTTTCCAGCAACATAAACTGATGATTATATATACATTACATATATTTATGCTATGTTTTATGCAAATTAGTCACCGTTTGAAGTGCACCAGGTGCTGTATACATCCAATACATTTAATTTAAACAACACGGGCGCGTGCACATAAATACATTGAAGATTGTGTAAAGTGTACGGGTATTGTTCTATAGTATAGGGTAGCCGTCTCGTTGACCTGCTGTCAGGGCCGGGATCTATGGTCGGGTGAAAACAATCGTCACGAGTGTCATATTGTTACTGTTATACATATTTAACAGAAGTTAAGAGACGACGACGTTGACAATGGACATAGAATGTTGGGTAAGGATGTCATCAATGATGATCAGGATACAATATTGTAGCAACATATCGTGATCAACAACGATATTAACTACCTATTCGTTATTTTTTTTTTTTTTGTTTTTTCGTATCCGACTAAACCATTTAGAACTATAATTAATTAGTTTCGGTAATCTTGTAACAGTCAAGTGTATTTACCTGCAACTGGAGACAGTTTCCGCATAACGCACCATCTGGACTTCCACTGTGAAACAATAAAAAAAATTAGATTTTGTCGTTTCGAGAACACGTAAATGCGGGAGTTTGTTCGACGATAGTGCAAAAAAAAAATAATTAATATTTAACGTCCTCTCGTAGGAAAAATACAATGACGTCATTTAGACATTTAAATTACACATCCAAGCCGCCGAAACAATGCAAAATCGACGACGAGATATGCAGGTAGCAGTGACATGAGCATAATCGCAGAAAAAAAGAAACAGTCCGCTGGAAACAGGTTACTGTATAGGTACTACAAAAAATGTATGCGTGTTGTTAGTTAAATAGAATGTGATAAACTGAGGTTGTTTTACCATTGAAAATTAAGAATGTAAAATAAGTTTAACCACACATTAAAAATAAAGTCTCCGATTTAAGAGCTAACAATTACTGAATCCTATCGTAAAATATAGTTTTTAATTTATATTTTCATAACGTCTATACGAGTGTAAGTATAGAATTGAATAAAATTAGTTTTTTGGGGATATATTTAGCCCTAGATAACTTATCACTATAACCATGTGATGTATTTTTAAATTTTTACATATTTCGGGAAACTCCGGAAGTCAACTGAAGTAAAAAGTACTAACTTGAAGATCATGAATATTTGTTATAGTTGTTAGTTAATTAAATAGGGTGCGGAGATTAAGAAATAAAGATAATCTAATGCCAATGTAAATATTATTGTTATTATATTCCCTTATTTATGTATAAAAATATCAACTATCGATTATTTTGAATATGAAGATTTCAAATTCAAGAGCGTGAGGTTTTATACGAACAATATATATATACTCAAGCGGCTCAATAGTGAAAAGATTAAACAACGTCCATCACTTTTTGTTAAGAAATTATAAAACTGACGTTTTTCAGCAAATCAAATGCGATTTATCGGCGAAAAAAAAATAGCGGAGATAATAATAATAATAATAAGACTGCTGAGTTATCGTTAAATTTTCCCTCGTGTAAAAAGCAGCAGCAGCTATAATGATTCATGTTCCGGGTAACCGACCTCGACATATTTTACTGGACACATTTTGCCGGTATACTTAT
The DNA here is from genome assembly GCA_949715065.1 of Periphyllus acericola. Classification (NCBI taxonomy): domain Eukaryota; kingdom Metazoa; phylum Arthropoda; class Insecta; order Hemiptera; family Aphididae; genus Periphyllus; species Periphyllus acericola. Next base: position 45,898,461 of record OX454266.1, on the reverse strand, counting down.
ATTAAATAGCTCTGATATCATCCAGCCATTCTCCTTTAACGATAAACAAACGGTTTTCTTCTAATTTTAGTTGACTGTTTCGGATCATTTCGAAGGAGATGGACCACGTAACGACGCATCGTTCTCCTGTTATGGTTATTTTTAGTGTTCGAATTATCGAAAATGTTCACGTGAAAAAATCATACACGAGCCACTGCGACAATCAATGTAGTTTTGGAAATATTTCAATTCCGTTTTATCATGTTAAAACAACTAAATTTTTGTACATCGTGTGAATTGTATACACATGTTATAAAAATTAGTAATTATACGTAAATGCAAGAAGAGTAACTTATTTCTTGATATGTTTGAACGTTTCGAACTTGATCATTTAGGTTTTTATTAAAAACTAAATGAATGAAAAAAGTAATATAAATAAGATTTTAAACACTTTTTACACCTTATTGTTTAAAATATTCAATTGGTGTTACGCATTTCACTATTGATTTAAATGTAGAATAAAATCCGAGTAGTGGATAAAATAAGGTCATAACCTAAAAAGAAACAACTTTTTCGTATTTTAATGTATCATAAAATCATAATATACGTTTACTACACGTTAACTGTGAATTATTATAAATGCCACCACACTTGTTGTTTAATTATTTTTAATAAGAGATAATTATTATTTTAACGATTGCTATTGAGCAAGAGGATATAAAAAATAATTTTTTGCAACAATGAAAATATGGATCTTATGATTATATTGGCTACATTTTAAATTTAATAACGAAAAATTGTTTACGAAAATTAAGCCATTAAAACAGGTCTTTACATTTGTAAGAAAAAATAGCAATAAACTTTGAAATTGTATTAGCCATTAAGCCGGATTTCTAACGAAAATACAGTTGCGAAAATGTTATGTCTCGAGACGTTTTCTAATCTCGAGTAACAATCATGTCGGTGTCTATACAGCCGTGCGATTTTTTATTTATTTTTTTTTAATCGGGCTTAAAAAGATCGCCGAATACTATAATCCGAAAAACCGATTTCCAGGTATATTAACACGTATTGCTACTGTGTGAGCCGTCGGGGGGTGAGGTGCACAAAACCATGTTTAAAAATCAGTTATTTCGACTTACCTTTTTGCCGTCGCGAAACTTGACGGTGCCTTCGATCACCGTATTCAAATCCGTCATTATCCCGGTGAAACGAAGGAGCGGAACGGAATAAAATTGACAGCACACGCACTAGCACATAACAAGAACACGATCGCGCGAAAGAAAAAACAAACGAAAAAACTAGAACCAAACCGCGACGGGTGAAACGGGGGAAAAAAAAAGAAAAAAAACTCGAAAACCAGTCGCTATTATATCGTTTTCCGAAGGGGTACGATATTATGTAACATATCCGCACACTCTCGGTCTGTCCGTGAAAATATTCGACTTTTTCGCGTTTTATTTCTAATCACAATTTTCGAAACACGCGATTC